>CM032447.1:59285894-59295465 GCA_019049505.1 Pachyrhynchus sulphureomaculatus
ATTACCTTTAATAATTTATCTGGTATATAAAAAAACAAAAATTTCAAAGTCATCAGTTTTCAGTAAAGATTGGAAACAAACTTTGTTGAAAACTCATTTGAGGTGTGTTTTGTGAAGTCACTGATCATTTTATACCACCGTAACAAAATTTCTTATTTTAAAAGCAATCAACGTACGAAACACTAATTGTGCAAGTTCAACTTGCACTTGATCGGTTATTTTTTTTTTGTTGACCATTAAAGATTAGGGTTTTTTCCTTTTGTTTTAATTATGGTCCAACAGGCTTAAAAGTGTGAAATGTTTAATATCGGTCTGTAAATTTAATAGATTTATATTGGAATTTTTATGGTTTTTGCAAATTTCGATTGCTTCTAAACAATCTAGTTTTTAAATACTGCACTGACTTGATGGAGATCCATAATAACTAGGAATGAAAATTTAAACAAATGTTTAAGATCACCACTTATGTTTATTATTGCTGACAATTGTTTCGACACACTGTGTCTTCTTCTGGAGCACGATGTGTAAATTAACTAACAAATTATGTTTCAGAATACATAGTTTACCCAATTACAAGTACAAAATTCATTAACACTAATTTACCTTAATATCTAGAAGAAGTTCAATAAAGGAGAACCTCCCCCATCTAATTGGCCGTTGAGTAATCGACCTGAGGATTTTTTCTGATTAATTTCTACCTGTTCTAAACAATTTAGTAATTTTCCTTTCTTTCCGTTATGCAAGAAGACACAATGTGTCGAAACAATTGTCAGCAATAATGAACATAAGTGGTGATCTTAAACATTTGTTTAAATTTTTATTCCTAGTTAATCTAGTTTTTTTCTCTTTTGTTCATAATGTAAAATATTTAGGCTATTTATTTCTGGAAAGTTATGTGACGTCTTTAACAAATGGTTGGCAAAATTGGAATTTTGTTTTTTAAATTTGTATGAAGCGTAATTTTTCTTATATCTAGTGTTAAAATTTCTTCCTGTTTGTCCTATATACAGGCTATTGCATTCATTACATTTTAATCTGTGAACTCCTGATTTTTTAAATTTATCTTTTTTACTTTTTACATTGAAAATCATGTTTGAAAGTTTCTGTGAAAACTTAAAAGTAATACTATTGCTTTTTCTTTAAAATATTTGAGAGTGTATTGGATATTTTCCTGAAGTATGTGAGAGTTGTGTATTTTTTAGGGAAGTTTTGGTTTTGGGGGTATATTAGACTAATAGTTAGTGATGATTGTTTTCTGGAGATCAATTTGTTGATTTCAGCTATGATGATGCGTTATTTCTAACGGAATAGAGAAGGTTGTATGTATCATTGATGTATAAGCGCTTTCTTATCAACTACTTTCTAAAGAATACAACAGGCAATTATTTTGCTGAATTAATTGGAGTTCAAGAAGCTGTAAAAAAAAACTGCGTGGAAAAGTTAACAGCGGTATTTTCTTTATCTACGACAACGCCCCGGTCCACGTAGCCCAAGTTGCGAAACAGGCTATTCGTGAAGGTGGATTTGAAAACATTAATCATCTATGCTACAGACCTGAGCTAGCACCTAGCGACTATTATTTGTTCAGATATTTGGAAAAATTTGCCGTGCAAGGCAGGCAAGTTACAAAATTGCTTTTTTTGAAGGATTGGGGAAATGAAATGAAATATATAGGGAATACATTGAAATAGGTGAAGGTTATATTGAATAATAAAGCCGACATATTTTTTTACCATCCGTTTTTCTATGTTGAGCTCACTATCTGTCAGACGTCTCTGAATTATAACTACTTTACACTCGATAAATTCACAATTAATTATTTAGGTATCAACTAAAATCGCCAATCTAAGTTGAGTCTGATGTTGATTGAACATCTTTTATGGAACTTTTGTAATAATAGAATTCTACAAAAGAGCGTACTTACTTCGTAGATTGCCAAATTTTTTCCTCGTATCTTCTTCATTGCTTTTCTTATTTGATGCTCGGTCCTTCTTAATTTTTCTTGATATTTTTTCTCTTGATTTTCAATGATCAAATTTTGTTCTTCATGTTGATTTACTTCTTTTTTTCTCTCTGATCTGGCTTTGGCTAGTTCGTCCAATTTCGTTTCTATTTCTACAGTATTAAAGTAAATCACTCAATAATATATTTTTAAAATATTGGAGACCTATCTAAAGGAGGTAAATAAAAAAGTGGTGTGTAAAAGACAACTCACATGGGACTCTTATTTGTATTTTTTCTCTCTAAACTTTTGGCTCAACCGAAACTAAAAATGCTTTCCCTTATATTCTTTGTTAAAATGGAATCTTGCAAGTCAGACAAATGGCAAATAGATGTTAGTTTCAAAATTATTTTTCGTCAATATTTTACCAAGTAATTGTGAAATAGAATTGGTAGATTTATTCAAATCAAACACAAACCAAAAGACTCATCTTAAGTTCATAGACCCCATAAAGTCTATGAAAACATCGAAAATTAAAAGCGCAATCATTTGAGTTTCTGAAATAATATTCAATAGTTTTGGCCAAATCATTAGCAAAAATTTATTTATTTTTTTTATATTTATAACTTCATCATTGAGTGATAGCCCAGTTGCCAGGGGTTTTGACCTCTCATTAAATGTTAACAGGTTGCATTTTGGCAGACAGATAGTTTTTTGGACGTAGAATACGATAATAAAAAGTGTGGTAAAGTTTGATGTACGCTAAGCCACAAAATCCAAAATAAAACCAAAAATTCGATTTTTCGGTAATATCTTGAAAAACAAAAAGGATATCAAAAAACTAATAGCACCATGTGAAAGAGCGGGCAATTTTACAGAAAAAATAGTAAATAGATTTTATTCTCAGGTTTTTTTTTATGAGCGTGACAATTTATTAAAAATTCCGATAGGTGATTCAAAAAGTGTAGCGCGCCAAACAGGTTAAGTTGGAGGTCTACGTACACCGCTCGAATCGATATTACTTTTTTTTTAGAGTGTAAAAAAAACTAAAAGATAGCTTTTTGAAGAGGAGACTTTCAGGTTTCCGATGATACTAATAGTTTTTTATTTTTGTTGCTTTTAACGGGCACACAGTAAATTACAAATATTTATTAAAATATAGTATTGAAAAAATCCTTGTGCGTATATCATTATTATACCTTAAGTTTCAATATAAGAATAATTAAAAAATACCCGCATTGTCTGCGTTATTTAAAAATTGAGTTTTAAAATATGAAAATTTGCCTGCCGTAGTGCGCTGCCGTCAATTTTACGTTCAAAGTAGTATGAAATGGTTAAAAAAAGTCGGACATTTTTTTTTAGTGAAAGTTAAAAGTATGCTTGATATTAGAAAATCATTAAAAACTGAAAAAAAAATTTCTGTTTTTTTTTTTTGTAATTTTGTGTTCATGATAAATGTATTTTTTGCTTATTATTAATCATACAACTTAAAGTAAAATATATATATATATATATATATATATAATATATATATATATATATATATGTATATATATATATATATATATATATATATATATATATATATATATATATATATATAAGTATATGTATATATATATATATATATATATATATATAATATATATATATATAATATATATATATATATATATATATAAACACAGTAGAACCCCGGTTATCCGAGGTAACGTGGGGGGCACCCTCCTCGAATAACTGAAAACTCGGATAATCCGGATTTGTTTTTTATTCATTCAAAAAATAAACACCAATACTTTAAACCGATGTATTAACGTTTTTAACATATAAATAAGTACATACCTTGTAAAACAGTGAAATAGGTATCTATGCGCTTCTGTTTCATATTGCATCTTCTTTTTCTCGCTACAATGTTTCTCCATCTATTAAGAAGAAGCAAATCCGCTGGGGTTGCCTCTGGTTGTTGTTCGATATACCTCAAAGCTTTTTCCAAAGAAGCAAAACCTTCTTGATGAGAGATCTTAGTGGGAGACTGTTCATCCACCGCCGCTTCGTCATCGTCATCTGATTTTTTCGGTTTCCTGAAAGGCATTCGTTATTTCTTCAATACTCATTTCTTCTTCTAAATCATCTACTATAATCCATTCAACAACATCGTCTCTTGTCACATTTTCGCACCCTTTTAATTTTTGCATTAATTCAAATAAACTTTTTTCTTTTTCTTCTATCTCGCTGTCAAAATTTGAACAGGACATTTCTCCATGGCTTCTTAATCTCAAAGCTAATTCATTTAATGGAGTATCATCTTCACTGTCATTATAGTCCTCAAAATCGATAACTTTTGACCAAGATTTTTGAATGGTGGTAGTACACACAGAATCTCAAGCTTGACTTACCCAGTAAATAACATTTTTCAGTGTAACCTTTCTCATCCCATTGATAATTTGATAATATCCTCCTTTTCTGTGTATTCTAACAGATGTTCAAGATATAAACGCCTATATTTTTTTTTTAATGTTTTTCGAGGATGCCTTGATCCATTGGTTGCATTATGCTGGATACATTTGGAGGAAAATTTTTTACAACAATTTCGCCCACATGAAGTCCTTTTCCAGGGTGAGAGGGGGCATTATCCATTAACAAAATTGCTTTAATAGGAAGACGGTTTCTGTTCAAAAATTTAGTCACAGTTGGCACGAACTCTTCTTCAAACTAGTTAGTAAATAAGGTCGCACCCATTCATGCGCTCTTCTGACTTTTGTAATAGACTGGTAGGTTCGTCATAGTTGTAAATTTAATCATGTGTATCCACAATCTTCGATTTGCCTTTTAAAGTTCTGCTTAAACTTCTCAATTGATGACACATCAGCACTACATACAGTCAGTTGTCGTACACCGTACCGTTTTTTCTAGGGGTCAAGCCATCCAGAACTGCCGGTAAACTGATCTGTCTCTGGGAATTGCTTACTAATCATTATTGCTTTCTGTTGTAAAATTTGACCTGACAGAGGCACACCTTTTGATCTCTGTTGGTTAAACCACATGAATAAAGCTTCGTTAACCTTTTCATAGTCGCCGGTTTTCATTGATTTTCTTCCTGAGGATGAGGAGGCTTGATTTATACACCACTCTTCTATTTTTGTGCGGTTTCTTTTCCAATCTCCAACTGTTACCTCACCTACTCCATAATCTCGTGCAACAACTTTAATTGTCTCTCCTCCTGCTTCAATTCTTCTGATGGCTTTTAATTTTTCTTCAATAGGAACGACGATTCTTTTACGCTTGTTTTGCTCCATTATTATATTATAATACGACAAACAAAAATTTAAATAAAGCAGTTTCGTATTAAATTACACTTAACTACCAGAACTCCAACCAAATAAATAATTATGTGAGTATACTCGTACTTCTCCGTAGTAAACGCTATAAATCACTGCATTCACGCAAATTTACATGCTGAAAGAGTCCAAAAACAATAAATAGGGGAACTCCTCACATAAGCAGCATAGACGCGCGTACCTCGGATAATCAGGTTCTTAGATTGGCTCGGTTAATCCGGAGCTCGGATAATCGCGACTCGGTTAATCAGGGTTCTACTGTATATTCATTTTTTTTTATATAACTAAATATATTTTCATTTATTTTTTTTATATACGACTGTCATTTTGGATCACACATTTTGATTTTTTAAATTCTGTCCTCAGATTCTTAATCAGCACCGTAAAAAACCCTTAGTAGAGGCTTTAAAAAGAAAAATGGAAAAATTAAATGAATTACGTATTTTCTGGTCACCATATGGATCCGCCACTTTGAATTTTCAAATCTGTCATCGGATTCTTATTCAGCACCCCGAGAAACTCCGTAATGGCTAATTTCAAAATATTTAGCAGTATACAGACACGTTATTGTAATCACAAATGAGGTTGGAAGCATGATTCCCACTACAACTGAATGGGTTAAACCAGGCATTTTATTTTAAATGTTTTTTTTTTTTTAATTATCGTAAAACCAAAAAAAAAATAATCTATATACTGTTTTTTTGTAACATTTCGGTTCTTTCACGTGATGCTATTAGTTTTTTCGATATCTTTTGTTGTATTTTTCGAGATATTTGCGAAGAGCTGAATTTTTCATTTTATTTTCGATTTTGTAGGCTTAGCAGCAAACTTTTTTTCATCGTATTCTACGTCCAAAAATTACCTCTATGCCAAAATGCAACCCTTTAACATTTAATGAGATCTTTTTGTTAAAAATTTGCCTGACGACTGGGCTATGAGGGAACTTATTCTCGGTGCTGGAAGATCAGACATCATACATGCAATATTTAAAAAGGGGATAAAACCTGACATATGTAATTACAAATAGGTCTTATTAATTTGTGGTTACTCTCCAAAATTTTTGAGAGGTTATTTCACTACTTAAAAAATAGAATTAAACTGCTTCTTACTCTAAAAAAACACGGCTAATCAATGACCACTAATCCGGCGTTTTTTGCGCAATTTTTATCAAGTGTTATTGAGAATAAGGGTCAGGTTGATCTAGTTTTCACACCGATTTCTTTAAAGCTTCGACAAAATCGACCACAAGATTGTTCCGGCCAAGCTTAGAGCCTTCAGTTTTTATCTGACAGATTTGTTCACTTTTTTACAGTCTTATCTGATATAATCGCGATCTCAATACGTTCAATAGAATGGGTTTAAGTCTTCTTCTTTTGGAGCTTCACCTGGAATGCTCCAAGGTTCGAACCTGGAGCCCCTATTTTTTTAATATTTATAATCGATATCTCTAAAAGTTATAGATGTCAATTATCAAATATTTGCCGATGATTTAAATTAAACCTTTACTTGCTAGTGGAAAGACTTGAGGATTGCAAAAAATTACAAAACGCGTTTAAAATAGTTTTATAATTGATGTGCGGTGAGTAAACTAATGCACATTAGAAGTGCTCAGTGATGTTTAGTAACAAATTAGTCCTTTGCTGTATGATTATTGTGTTGACGGATCTGTATTTTGGGATGCGCTTGAAATAATTTTCATCGACTATGCTAAGAAGGGAAAAACCATCGATAGCGAATATATAAAGTTATTGGTGCGTTTGAATGCAGAAATCGTAAAAGAAATGGCCCAAATGAACAACAGAAAATGTGCTCTTTCATCAAGACAATGCACCGTGTCACAAGTTAATGGTTACGATGGCAAAATTGCATGAATTGAAGTTCGAATTGCTCTTTCATCCACCGTATTCTCTAGATTTGGCCCCCAGCGACTATTATCTCTTCGCATACCTCAAAAAAAAAAATGCTTGCAGGAAAGAAGTTTTTTCGCCAAAACTGAGACCTATTTTGAAGGCAAAGACAAATCCTTCTTCAAGAAAAGGTATAGAAATGTTAGATGAAAAAACAAAATACTTACCCATAGGATTAGAAATTAACCAACCTCTAATTAAAAAATCAGAAGAAATAATGACTTACTTAACTATATACCTACTTGGGAAATCCAACTATTTGTACCTTTGACAATTTTTTCGTGTTCTGCAAGTTCCTTTGTTGCATGTCTAATTTTTATTTGTAGAGTCCCTTTAATTGCTTTCCAAAAGTTTCATTTCTTGAATTTCCACATCTAAAACGTAGATGCTTTATAAAAATGATGTCGAATAAGGTTTATTTAGATTACCTTTCATTCAAATATAGAGAGTGCTACAGATTGTTATTGTGTATGTGTGGTTCCAATAGTTTAGTTTTTTTTTAAAAAATTTTTTAGTTAATTCTACTTATTAAATATATACAATACGACCTCGATAATCCAGACTAATTAAAACCGCGGTGATCCGAATTAGTAAATAATTCGAAATTACTGAAGCAGGATATTATTTATATTAAAAAACGAATCATTTAATAACGAAACAACTAAAAAATAGTACATACGTTGAATAATATTTAAAATAGAAGCGTATCTTATCAAGTTTTATCTTATTTTTGTAAAAAAATTTGTAAATTTTTTGTTTGCTGCTGGTTCATCATAAAAGCAATTTCTTTAATCTTTGAAGTACAAGAATATCACTTAGAGGGATATCATTTTCTTCTGCCCATCTCGTGCACACATTGAAACTTTTAACTGCCTCATCATTCTTCACAGTGTTTCTTAACAGTCTGGTTTGTATTAGTATTTTTTTAACTCTGAACCTTCATTATCACTCTCGTGTTCATCTGTATCATCTATATCTTCCAGTGGTAACAAGTCTTCATCATTTTCAAGCCAATTACATATTCCCACGTTCGTGAGATTCTGCACAGTGAGAACATTCAGCATATCTGAAAACATCTGTTAAATATTAGGAATTAACCAAAAAAATACTAAAAAAAAAATTTCAAGCTTTTACCTTTCATTTCTTCATTCGTGGAAACCAAATTGTGTGCCCCCGCAATTCACTCAGAGGAATCAGATCTTCAGCATCATATTCGGTGTCTGGGGTTTGGTATCTGCAACATAAGCCATAATTTTGTGCCAGCACTTTTTCAAGACTTCAGGGGAGACTTTTTCCCATGAATTGCATAGTAGACATACAGCATCTTTTAGTTAATGCTTTTTAATCTCTCTGATCGTTGCGTACAAAACCATGTATACTAACGAGTTTCCATTTCTGGATATTAGGCTTTTCGTAAGGTTTTTCTGACGCCAGGACCGGAAATCACATTTGTAAAATAATCTAAAAGAAGTTACACGTCCATAGTGAGTGTCCAAAATTATCTTTAAAATAAATCATATATATACGTACCTTTTGATTTTCCCTTGCTTCTTTTTTATATCCGAAATTGTGGATGTTCCTACTCCGTATTCATTTGCCAACACTTTTCCGCTTTCACCAAGAACTAGTCTTTCTAATATATCGGACTTTTGTTTTATTATTAGTGTAATATGTTTTCTTTTAGAAGGCATTTAATATGTAGGTACATATACGTAAACAAAAAACGTTTACATACTTATATGAACCACATAAAGTAAAATAGAATGTAGGTATGTTGTACTTGTGACAATAAACAAACAACTACAAAGTCCTTAAACCTTTAGACGCGATACGCGATGCGTTTGTAGGCTAATTAAAGGCACCTACAGTTTGTGTGAATCCCAGATGTATTAGACTGGAAGTTAGGAGAAACCCCTCACTATTCGATTTCAGTTTCCCATGTAGTTTAAATTAAGTAGATGTCCAAAAACGCAGGTCCAGATACCTAGTACTATCAAATCCGGATTATAAAGTACACAATGCAATAGAAATGTTTGTCCGGATTATTAAAAAATCCGGTTTAATGGAGATCCGGATTATCGAGGTGGCACTGTATTAAGAATTACAGTTGAAGTCCTTGCAAAATGCCCTTCAATTTGGTACTGAACTTGACCTGTTATAAACATTTTTGTTGGATTATAGTATGAGGGTCATTCAAAAGCCCAGGGAAAAAAGTAGCTCCACCTGTCAATACCACGACTGTCTTCCAATATAACTAGGTCTTTTAGCTCAGGCAAGTGAACAACTTTCATGTTGTTACGATCGTAACTCAACAGAGTGTTTTTAGTCTCCCAAAATGTATGATTTGTCTAAAATAGACGGAAAAAATTTTCATTTCGTGTTCA
>CM032447.1:59295565-59447302 GCA_019049505.1 Pachyrhynchus sulphureomaculatus
TACCCTGAGCAATACAATTGCCTAGTAAATACCGAGAAATATTGTAAATATAGGGGAAAATATGCATCATTACTAGATTTTGGGTAAAATATGCAATAATAGGTGAGAATGGTCTAAATATGCAAATGCATATGAAAATATGCCAATGCTTATAATCCGGTCTCTACTTATTATTAATCATACAACTTTAAACTTAAAGTAAAAAAAATATATATTTAAAGGTGGGAAATGAAAGATAAAAGTCTAAGCTTTAAGTATAAAGTATTTATATTTCATTTAAATATCTAAGTACAATGAAAACATTTATTTGAAAACACAAAAATTCTACTAAGTTGGGAATGTGGAATCTTTGGCACAATGATACTACTCAGTATATAATCACCACTACAACCAGTGCCGAGTGCAAAAATAAAGTGTTTGGTGTAGTGGTACTGAGTAGTGACAAAAATTCTAAATTACTCGAAGGAATTTTGTTAATGGCGATCGGAGGAGAAATGCGCACGCAGCGCCACAAGCCCGATCTGTCATCTGTGCGACGCTCACGTAGTTTTGTATACTGTATATTGTTAAATAAATTTTAAATGAAACGTAATTAACTTTAAGTATAAATGAAGTGTTGGTTGCTGTTTATTTTGTAAATATTTCTGTTACAATTATTATTAAATATATTAATTTTTTATATAACTAAATATATTTTCATTTATTTTTTTTTATATACGACTGCTATTTTGGATCACACATTTTGGAATTTTTTAAATCTGTCCTCAGATTCTTAATCAGCACCCCAAAAAACCCTTTAGTAGAGGCTTTAAAAAGAAAATTGGAAAATTAAATGAATTACGTACATTTTGGTCGCCATATTGGATCCGCCACTTTGAATTTTTCAAATCTGTCATCGGATTCTTATTCAGCACCCCGAGAAACGCCGTAATGGCCAATTTCAAAATATTTAGCAGTATACAGACACGTTATTTTAATCACAAATGAGGTTGGAAGCATGATTCCCACTACAACTGAAGGGGTTAAACCAGGCATTTTATTTTAAATGTTTTTTTTTTTAAAATTACAGTATTTTTCGAGATATTTGCAAAGAACTGAATTTTTCATTTTATTTTCGATTTTGTAGTCTTAGCGTACACTTTAGAGCAGCAAAATTTTTTTTCATCGTATTCTACGTCCAAAAATTACCTCTATGCCAAAATGCAACCTGTTAACATTTAATGAGAGCTTTTTGTCAAAATTTGCCTGACGACTGGGCTATGAGGGAACTTATTCTCGGTGCTGAAAACTAGTAAAATACATCCAGTATTTAAAAAGGGGGATAAACCTGACATATGTAATTACAAATAGTCTTATTAATTTGTGGTTTCTCCCAAAATTTTTAAGAGGTTAGTTGACTACTTAATAAACAGAATTAAACTAAACTAGACTTCTTAGTCTAAAACAACACGGCTAATCAACTACCACTAATCCGGCATTTTTGGCGCAATTTTTGGGATATCGGGGGAGTGTTATTGAGAATAAGGGTCAGGTTAATGTAGTTTTCACCGATTTCTTTAAAGCTTTCGACAAAATCGGCCACAAGATTGTTCCGGCCAAGCTTAGGGTCTTCAGTTTATCTGACAGATTTGTTCACTTTTTGCAGTCTTATCTGATCTAGCGATCTCAATACGTTCAATATGATGGGTTTAAGTCTTTTTCTTTTGGAGCTTCACCTGGAGTGCTCCAAGGTTCGAACCTGGAGCCCCTATTTTTTTTAATATTTATGAACGCTATCTCTAAAGTTATAGATGTCAATTATCAAACATTTGCCGATGATTTAAACCTTTACTTGCTAGTGGAGAGACTTGAGGATTGTAAAAAATTACAAAACGCGTTTAACATAGTTTATAATTGATGTGCGGTGAGTAAACTGATGCACATTAGTAAGTGTTCAGTGATGTTTAGTAACAAATTGGGTCCTTTGCTGTATGATTATTGTGTTGACGGATCTGTATTTTGGGATGCGCATGAAATAATTTTCATCGACTATGCTAAAAAGGGAAAAACCATCAACAGCGAATATTATATAAAGTTATTGGTGCGTTTGGATGCAGAAATCGTAAAGAAATGGCCCCCAAATGAACAACAAAAAAGTGCTCTTTCATCAAGACAATGCACCGTGTCACAAGTTAATGGTTACGATGGCAAAATTGCATGAACTGAAGTTCGAATTGCTCTCTCATCCACCGTATTCTCTAGATTTGGCCCCCAGCGACTATTATCTATTCGCAGACCTCAAAAAATGTTTTCGGGAAAGAAGTTTCGCCGAAACTGAGACCTATTTTGAAGGCAAAGGCAAATCCTTCTTCAAGAAAGGTATAGAAATGTTAGATGAAAAAACAAAATACTTACCCATAGGATTAGAATTAACCAACCTCTACTTAAAAACAGAAGAAATAATGACTTACTTAACTATATACCTACTTGGGAAATCCAACTATTTGTACCTTTGACAATTTTTTTCGTGTTCTGCAAGTTCCTTTGTTGCATGTCTAATTTTTATTGTAGAGTCCCTTAATTGCTTTTCTAAAAGTTTCATTTCTTGAATTTCCACATCTAAAACGTAGATGTTTTATAAAAATGATGTCAAATAAGGTTTATTTAGATTACCTTTCATTCAAATATAGAGAGTGCTACAGATTGTTATTGTGTATGTGTGGTTCAAATAGTTAGTTTTTTTTTAATTTTTTTTTAGTTAATTCTACTTATTAAATATATACAATACGACCTCGATAATCCAGACTAATTAAAACCGCGGTGATCCGAATTAGTAAATAATTCGAATTACTGAAGCAGGATATTATTTATATTAAAAAACGAATCATTTAATACGAAACAACTAAAAAATAGTACATACATTGAATAATATTTAAAATAGAAGCATATCTTATCAAGTTTTATCTTATTTTGTAAAAAAAATTTCTAATTTTTTGTTTGCTTGACCCTTCCCTGGTTCATCATAAAAGCAATTTCTTTTAATCTTTGAAATACAAGAACATCACTTAGAGGGATATCATTTTCTTCTGCCCATCTCGTGCACACATTGAAACTTTTAACTGCCTCATCATTCTTCACAGTGTTCTTAACAGTCTGGTTTGTATTAGTATTTAACTCTGAACCTTCATTATCACTCTCGTGTTGTTCATCTGTATCATCTATATCTTCCAGTGGTAACAAATCTTCATCATTCTCACGAACATATTCCCACGTTCGTGAGATTCTGCTCAGTGAGAACATTCAGCATATCTGAAACATCTGTTAAATATTTAGGAATTAACCAAAAAAATACTAAAAGAAAAATTTCAAGCTTTACCTTTCATTTCTTCATTCGTCGTGGAAACCAAATCGTGCCGCAATTCACTCAGAGGAATCAGATCTTCAGCATCATATTCGGTGTCTGGGTTGGTATCTGCAACATAAGCCATAATTTTGTGCCAGCACTTTTTCAAGACTTCAGGGGAGACTTTTTCCCATGAATTGCATAGTAGACATACAGCATCTTTTAGGTTAATGCTTTTTAATAACCTAACAAGGTTCTCTTCATTATTTGATAAAATATGGGCTAAAAGACTTTTCCGATAAAATAATTTTGTCAGTCTGATTGCATTCTGGTCCAAAAGCTGCAAAATGCAGTACAATTTGGTGGACGAAATAATGTTGTAAACTGTCCATCCTCACTAGTCAGCTCTTCTATAGTTCCATGGCTCAAAGCGTTATCAACGATTAGCAGGGCTCTTTCAGGCAGGTTGAGACTTCTTAAATGACTTTTGACTTGACGAATAAAAGAATGATGAAACCAGCCTAAGAAAATTGCTGTAGTCATCCATGCATTGGCAGATGATTTGTACTTAACAGGTATGTTCATATTTTTAAAAGTCCTCGGATTTTTTGCCTTTCCTATCACTAACAACTTTAATTTTTGGGATCCATCAGCATTGCAACATGCTAGAAAGGTAAAGCGTTCTTTGTTTATTTTTCGACCTGGTGCGGTCTTTTCCTGAGAACGAACCAGCGTTTTTTCAGGCATCATTTTCCAATACCCAGCTGATTCATCTGCATTGTATATTTGAGTAGGTTCAAGGTTTAATTCTTTTATCTTATCTGCGAATAAAGTTAGAAAAGAATCGACGGCACTTTCATTATTGGAAAGTTTTTCGCTACAAATTTTTAAAGCACGCAGACCATGTCTTTTTCTGAAGTTAGAAATCCAGCCTCTGCTAGCTCTAAAATTATCATTCCCGTAGGTTTCAGTGTAAAACTGTTTTGCTTTGCCTGATAAAAATTCGTAGGAAATTGGGATGTGCCTTGATCGTTGCGTACAAAACCATGTATACAAACGAGTTTCCATTTCTGGATATTAGGCTTTTCGTAAGGTTTTTCTGACGCCAGGACCGGAATCACATTTGTAAATAAATCTAAAAGAAGTTACACATCCATAGTGAGGGTCCAAAATTATCTTTAAAATAAATCATATATACGTACCTTTTGATTTTCCCTTGCTTCTTTTTTATATCCGAAATTGTGGATGTTCCTACTCCGTATTCATTTGCCAACACTTTTCCGCTTTCACCAAGAACGAGTCTTTCTAATATATCGGACTTATGTTTTCTTTTAGAAGGCATTTTAATATGTAGGTACATATACGTAAACAAAAAACGTTTACATACTTATATGAACCACATAAAGTAAAATAGAATGTAGGTATGTTGTACTTGTGACAATAAACAAACAACTACAAAGTCCTTAACCTTTAGACGCGATACGCGATGCGTTGTAGGCTAATTAAAGGCACCTACAGTTTGTGTGAATCCCAGATGTATTAGACTGGAAGTTAGGAGAATCCCCTCACTATCGATTTCAGTTTTCCCATGTAGTTTAAATTAAGTAGATGTCCAAAAACGCAGGTCCAGATTACCTAGTACTATCAAATCCGGATTATAAAGTACACAATGCAATAGAAATGTTTGTCCGGATTATTAAAAAATCCGGTTTAATGGAGATCCGGATTATCGAGGTGGCACTGTATTAAGAATTACAGTTGAAGTCCTTGCAAAATGCCCTTCAATTTGGTACTGAACTTGACCTGTTATAAACATTTTGTTGGATTAGTATGAGGGTCGTTCAAAAGCCCAGGGAAAAAAATAGCTCCACCTGTCAATACCACGACTGTCTTCCAAGTATAACTAGGTCTTTTATCAGGCAAGTGAACAAGTTTCATGTTGTTACGATCGTAACTCAACAGAGTGTTTTTAGTCTCCCAAAATGTATGATTTGTCTAAAATAGACGGAAAAAATTTTCATTTCGTGTTCAGACATTATTTTTTAAAAAAGAAAGAAAACGGTTCCGGAAACTAAAACAAATTTGCGTCGAACGGAGAAGTCATAACAGAGACAAGTGCCTATTTTGCAGATTTCTGTAAAAAGTACTACCGAAACGGTCTAAAGAAACTGGAAAAGTGATATACAACGTGTAAAGGCCGCGAAAGGGACTATATTGGAAAATAAATAAAAAGTTTTTAATAAAATTTGCTATTTTTAATTTTTGCACAGAGTTTTCGGGCGGTCCCCATTTCTTATAGTACTTATCACTAGCGTCATGTGACAGATTTTATTATGTTTTGTTGTTTAGTGTGGGATAAAATGGCGCCTGACGTCTATATAACGAACGTCACTGACGGAATTATGACGAATCTCTGAAAACTTACCATTTTCCTTAAGAGGCGTCAAATTATTCCTAAAAGCCATATTAGTCAAATTTACCATCTTTAAAGTATTTTCGGTCGCTACGATTTCTTTTTCGGCAGTCTTTATTTTCTGATCCAGTTCGTCACCCTCTTGTTGCATCACAAACTTCTCCTGTGCATGTTTAATCTTAAAATGTGTCACTGATAATGGCTGACCATCATCATCTTTTCCTAAGGAGAAGTTACTTACTGCATTTTATGAAGAAAAAAATAAAAAAAAGATCGTTACTCGTAATGCCTTACCAAAAAAAAGAATACGAAAAGTACAAGTCGGATTTGAACAAAATCCTTACTTAGGCTAATTAATTACGTCCCTGACATGTACATATACACTACCGTCAGAAAGTATTTGCCCACCTAGAAATTTCAATGTAACTGCCAAAATTTAATACCTCATTAAACCCTTTTATTATAGTGGATATATTTAAGTGTTCTTAACAAGTGTCCATCATAAAATTGTTTAGATAAGCCTTTTTGGTGAAATCACAAATTAAAAACCAATTAGAACAAATTTTGCATGGTAATTCCTAGTGACATTTTATGATAAAAACTATGCTATAAATACCATTGCCCTTTTGGAAGTTAACCATTCGCAAACAGTACTTTGTCATTGATACAGGCTCAATTGTTTTGTGAAAATGCCAAAAACGAAAGAAGTTTCCGTTGAATATCGGGCTCTGATAATTGCGAGACATCCAAATGGTCACTCGAGTCGACAAATCGCTAGTAATATGCGGATGCCAAGGAGGGCGGTGGACTACATCGTAAAAAAATTTTCTGCGGGACATAGAATTTTCCACCAAAAACGTTCAGGAAGGCCTCGAAAAACGACTCCTGCTGAAGACAAAGCTATAACAATGTCCAGCAGACGTAATCGTCACTTAACCGCACCAGAAATCATGGCTGAAGTAAACTTGGAGCGGCCCGTCCCCCCTCAACGTGACAACCGTGAAGAACAGGTTAGCAGAAGGTGGACTACATGAAAGAGTTGCAGTGAGAAAACCACTTCTGAGGCAGGTGAATAAACGCAAACGATTTGAATGGACCCAAGAACATGAAAATTGGACATCAGAACAATGGAATTCCGTTCTTTGGAGCCATGATTCTAAATTCGAAATTTTCGGTTCAAATCGGCGAGTTTACGTGCAGCGCTGAGCTGGAGAGAGGATGTTGGAAGCTTGTCAGTTGCCTACAGTAAAATATGGTGGAGGTTCAGTAATGGTTTGGGGTTGTTTTGGCAACGGTAAAGTTGGAAAAATCTTTAGGATAGAAGGAATCATACGAAAAGAACAGTATGAAGAAATTTTGCTAACTCAAATACTTCCTTCTGGAAGAGATATTTTTCAGGGGGAATTTATTTTTCAGCATGACAACGACCCTAAACAATCTGCTAAATAAATTAGAGAACTTTTGGACCAATGGAAATCCGATGACGTTCTGGAAGTGATGACTTGGCCTCCACAATCACCCGCCTTGAACTCCATCGAATTGCTGTATGACCATTTGGATAGGTGTGTTCGAAAACTCAATCCAATATCAGAAAATCACTTGTGGGAACTTTTACAAGCAGAATGGGTTAAAATAACCGAACAAACTCTCGAGAAACTACTAGACAGAATGAATTAAAAACAAAGGAGGTCACATAGATGAGAAAAATCATGAATATTTTTCTGTTTGTCTAGACTGTAAATAATGTGAATATAAATAATAATTCATTAAAATTAAAAAAACTATATTATGTGGGTTTTTGTTGTCTTGGGACTGAAATAACTAGGTGGGCAAATACTTTCTGACGGTAGTGTATTTCTTAAGATCCAATATGTGTTTTCGCATTTTTTCTCAGCCAATAATCTATAATAGTTACAGCTTTTTAGTTACCTAATAGCCAAAGGCGACGGAAAGAATCCCCGGACTGTATCAGGCTACCAACGTCAACGACCGCTTTACATTTGTACCTGTAATAATCGAACACTGGGATCCCCCGGAAAACTAGAAGAATTGGAGGAGGAGCTTAAATATATCAAATGGGACATGGTCGGAATTAGCGAAGTTCGGCGAAGAGGTGAAGACCAAATAAAATTAAAATCGGGAAATGTGTTATACTTCAGAGGAAATGAAACAAACTCTTTAGGACGTCACAAGCATAAGTTCAAGGGTTGCCGTCCTTGTCATTAAACAAAATAAACGCTACAGCTTGAAGATTATTCAATACTATGCACCAACCACAGATAGTTCTGAAGAGGATTTAGATTCATTCTATGACGACGTTACTAAGGCTATGGAATACACCAAATGCCACTCACTTCTTTAGTTGGAGCCTTTAATGCCAAATAGGAAAAAAGGACGACGAAGCTGAAAGGTGTATCGGAAGTCGTGGCTTTGGAGAAAGAAATCCTCGAGGAGAAAAATTAATAAACTTTTCACTCCAAAATAGCCTATTCATCATGAACACGTTTTTCAAAAAAAACACCCAAACCGAAAGTGGGCGTGGATGCGCCCAGATGGAACCACGAGAAATACGATTGATTTCATATTTACAGATAAGAAAAGGAAAATTCAGGATGTGGAGGCTTTGAACAAGTTTTCAACTGGAAGTGATCATCCATTGGTGAGGTCAAAGATAAGACTGAACATAAAACAAGAAAGAGAAAAACTTACAAGGAGGAATATCAAAAACAGCAAGTAGAAGCAGATTGAAAATCCAGCAAAATTCTCAAAGACAGTAAAACAAAATCTGCAGTAGTTGGACGTAAATTCTGTAGAACACCTGAATAATGCTTTTGTTAAAGCAATAAAAGATACAATAGATAAAGATTCTACAAAACAACCCAAAAAATTGGAAAAACTAAGTGAACCGACATAGAAATTATTAAAGAAACGAAGAGAAATGGTAAGCGGCAATACACAAGATCATAGATCTCTCAACAAAGCACTATCATTACACAGCCCCACAAAAAAAAAGTGCGAGATATCAGATCCGTAGTATTTTTGCCCGCTGATCACGAATTTGACGTCAGAATATCGCCATAACATCTCAGTTTTTTTCTAACCTCAAAAAAATAGGTAAAAATTAGTAAAAAATTAAGAAAAATATACTCCTAAAAAATTGATTCAAGCTTTTTCATGAATCCAAAGATGTATTAATATGTATTCGGACACGCTAAGCTAATATTCATCGGTTGGATTAAGCCATACAGTTCTGTTTTCTTTCTAACCTCAATAAATCAGACAGATATAGTGCTTCTCGAATGCAAAAACGAATTCAAATTAAAATTCAACCGATTCTTACCAAATTTGGTACACGGGGTTTTTTTGGGTTGCTGATCATGAATCTGAGGTCGGATTTGCAAAATTCAAAATGGCGGATCCAAGATGGCGGACAAAATTTTTGAAAACCAAGTGATTCCTACCAAATTTGGTATACAGTTGGGGAATCCTCAAACCTGATACTCTTAAACCCTAAACCTTGAAACCTTAGACTCCCACACCCTGTAACCTCAAAAAATAGCCTCAATAACCCTGTAACTTTAAAAATGAGACCCAATAAACTCAAAACCAGGACTTTTAAACCATATACTCTCAAATAGTAGACCCTTAAGCCCTAGAATTGCGAAGGTTAGACCCGCGCCTAACTTTCCTTTTTTTGGCTGTATCTTTCCGTGAATGACCTATTCAAAGGCTTTCTGCCCAAACGCTTTTGAGGACTTGTTTCTCTTTTTAGCGACCAGCAATAGTCCGCTAGCATATGGTCATCCCATCGTCCTTGATACCGATTTTCTATGATTTTCAGATCTTGGTGAAAACGTTCCCCTTGCTCCTCACTGTAGTCACCAAGATTATCTGGGAAATCATCGATGTGGGAGTCCAGGAAATGTAATTTTAGATTCATTAAGCAACCTAATGTTTGAAAATTTTTTACCATTTTCTCGACTATTTCTTTGTACTTAGGAGTTTTATTATTTCCCAAAAAGTTTATTGCGACTTCTTTAAAACTAAGCCAAGCAGCTTTTTCAACTTTATTCATTTTAATAACAAATAATGAATCTTGAAACAATTTTCTTATTTGTGGCCCGTCAAATACGCCTGCCTTAATTTTAGCTTCAGAAAATTTCGGAAATTTTTTATGCAAATATTTGAAACATGGGCCGTTTGTATCTAATGCTCTCGTGAATTGCTTCATAAGTCCAAGCTTAATGTGAAGGGGGAATAAGAACTTTTCCTGGATCTACCAATGGTGGAAACAATACATTATTTTCACCAGGAGTGAACGATTCTCTTGTTGGCCAAATTTTTTTCTTATAATGACGTTCCCTGTCTCTGCTATTCCACAGACATTTATAACAGGGATAAAGTCTAAACCCTGACTGTTGGCCAAGCAATATTGTTACAATTTTCAGATCTCCACAAATTTTCCAGTTATGATCAGCATATTTTCTTTTTATCAAAAGCTGCTTCATTTTTTCATATTGCTCTTCCATAACTGTGGAATGAGCAATCGGAATGGGAGCGTAAACGTTGGTATTATGCAGCAAAACTGCCTTAATGCTCCGTTTAGAAGAATCAATGAACAGTCGCCATTCTTCACGATCGTATGAGTTATTTTGAAATTCATCCATTAGAGCTTTTACATCGGTACAATATGAAAGTGACAATTCCTGTGAAATATTTTCGAAATTCTTCATCTCTGTTTCTATAATAAGAAATCGTAGCTTCTGGCTTAAGTAAATGTCTTTTCTTTAAAAAGGAAGCAAGATGCTCTGAACCATCTTTGGATAAGCCTAAATCTCTGACTAGATCACTAAGTTCTGACTGTGATACGAGTATTGGTTCTGGTTTACGGTTGTATGGTAAAAATTCTTTATCTGTGTCACTAGTATATGATAGGTTGTCACTAGAACATTCATTAGTAACAGTGTTTGAATCTTTTTCGACAGTCTCAATGTTTTCGGCATGAACTGATAAGGTGAAATCATTTGTTTCCATAACATCAGCATCAAGTGGTTCAGGAGGCGGAATTAGTTTAGTTGGTCTTGTTACTGTCGAAACATCGTTATAAGTAATAGTGCTTTTATTTTTTCGGTTATGCCTAGATACAACATTCATACAAAAGTAGCAATCATTTTCACTGTATGGTCTATTCCATATTGCTGGTCTGGAATATTTAATCGCCTTCTTATTGATGTACAACATTATTTTGCAAGAACTGCAAATGATGTGGGGAACCCAATCTGTATCCTGGTGCTGTATTTCAATGTTAAAACAATCCTTATATAAGGTTTTAATCTTATCCGTTATCGGTGACCCCATTTTACTCAATACGTGTTGACAGCAAATATAATAAAATGAATCACTGTTTTTATCGCACTTATGAAAAGTTCTTGTACCGTGAGACCGTTTTCTTTTAGCATTATACTCTACATGAGCCAAGTCACCCACACATGAAGAGCTACGGTCGCTGGATGACGACGGCTGCGGGCCCGCTTTCCCACCCTGACCAAACACCGATACTGGGTTTCCGCATCGTAATTCTCTTTCTTCTACCTGCCATGACGGCATCTAAGCCGTTCTCCAGGGACTCTGCCGGCTAGTGGAGTAACACCGTTGCCCACCGTCACCACCTGGAGGTGCCCTGGATGCAGGTAGAAGAATAAAAATCGACCGATGAATTTTCTCGGCGTTCAAAATGGCGCGAAAATATCTGCCATCTTGAATTTTGCAAATCCAACCTCAGATTCGTGATCAGCGACCCAAAAAATCCCCGTGTACCAAATTTGGTAAGGATCGGTTGAATTTTAATTTGAATTCGTTTTTGCATTCGAGAAGCACTATATCTGTCTGATTTATTGAGGTTAGAAAGAAAACAGAACTGTATGGCTCAATCCAACCGATGAATATTAGCTTAGCGTGTGCGAATACATATTAATACATCTTTGGATTCATGAAAAAGCTTGAATCAATTTTTTAGGAGTATATTTTTCTTAATTTTTACTAATTTTTACCTATTTTTTTGAGGTTAGAAAAAAATTGAGATGTGATGGCGATATTCTGACGTCAGATTCGTGATCAGCGGGCAAAAATACTACGGATCTGATATATCGCATCAAAAGTATACCCCACTTTTTTTTGTGGGGCTGTGTTATCAATTAGCAGAGATATTAGAAAGTTTAACACCGAACAAGTAATAAAAAGTAATCGAGGAGAATAAAAGTCTAAAAGTTTTGAGATCCAAATTATCTACGGGAACAAAAATTATACAAAAACTAAAGAACGAAGGTGGAAGAGTAATAACGGATTGGGAAGAGATTATGTATATTACTGAAGGTTTTTATAAACAGCTTTATAAAAACACTAATAACGACACACCGTAGATTCAATATATTCAGAATCAAAGTTCAGAAGATATTCCCGAAACTGGTCGTCTGATTGGAGACCTGGAACTGACCGGCGGCCTTGATTCGCTGGAACATCGAAGAAGGGTTGGCGACTTGAGTCTGCTCTACAAGTATTTTGATGGAAAGTGTTCGAAGGATGTAGCCCGCTTAATTCCTCCCAGAGCGGTGTATGTTAGAAATACACGTCGCGCTAATACTTCACATCTGTATGAGGTTCAGCGTGCAACACTTTTCACGCATTCTTTTATATGGAGAACATCATCATCATCCCTTTGAAATAATTTGCCCAGGGCTGTGTTTCCCACCGAGTACAATTTATAGCGATTCAAGAACAACGTGAATCGCTTTTTGCCGCACACATGGCCGCTCCTGGAGCGCTTTAGGGACTTCCCTGTAGCACGTGTGCTAGACCCATAAAAAAGAGAAGATCGCTGGACCTACTGTCATCAGGGTCTTCACAATACTGTTTAACCTATGTCTTACTAAGTCTATAACACAAACGCAGTGGAACAATGCTATTATCATTCTCCTCTATAAAAAAAGGCGATTCAACAGATCTATCAAACTACCGTCCTATAAGCAATCCCTCCCAGGTAAGATGTTCACAAAAATATTGACAAAACTTCTACCAAACACCTGATCAAGCTGGATTCCGAGCAGGCTATGGTGTCAATGATCATCTTTTGACTGTTAAGTTAATTGTGGAAAGTGTGTCGAATATAATAGGCCTTCAATATCAATCTTCGTGGATTATGAGAAGGCCTTCGATTCGGCGAACCAGGATATGCTTTTTAAGGCTCTTGCTGAATGCCGTATAGATTCAAGGTATATCGAAATCCTAAGACATATCTACTAGAAGGCAACATCAACAGTTAAATTAGATAGGGAAACAAACAAATTCCAATTCGAAAGAGGTGTGCGTCAGGGTGATACTATTTCCCCAAAGTTGTTTATCACCCTTCTGGAACAGATCTTTAAAAATCTGAGTTGGAGCAACATGGGTATAAATATAAATGGAGAAATGCTAAATAACTTGAGATTCGCCGATGACATAGTCCTGTTAACAGATCGCGCAGATCATGCGAATGTCATGCTTAGCACCCTAAAAGAACAGTCCAATAAAATTGTTCTAAAGACCTAGTTTATGACAAATCTAGTTTTTACCAAGCCACTATCAGTAAATGGAGTAAACATCGAGCAAGTCATGACATATAAATATTTGAGACATGAAATGAAATTGGGCAGAGATAATCAGACTCACGAACTACAACGGACGGCCACTCTAGCTTGGGCGACATTTGGCAAGCTACGAGAAACGCTGAAATCGGGCATACCTATTTTCCTTAAAAACGAAAGATCTTTAACAAAAGTGTGTTATCTGTGCTTACTTATGGATCAGAAACTCTTTTTTTTTATGGGTCTAGCACACGTGCTGCAGGGAAGTCCCTACAGCGCTCCAGGAGCGGCATGTGTGCGGAAAAAGCGATTCACGTTGTTCTTGAATCGCTGTAAGTTGTACTCGGTGGGAAACACAGCGCTGGGCACATTATTCCAAAGGGATGATGTTCTTCATATAAAAGACTGCTTGAAAAGCGTTGTACGCGGAGTAACAAGCTGAACCTCATACGGATGTGAAGCACCAGCGCGACGTGTATTTCTAACATGTACCTCTTTGAGAGGAATTAAGCGGGCTACAGCCTTCGAGCACTTTCCAGGAAAATACTTGTAAAACAGACTCAAGTCGCCAACCGTTCTTCGATGTTCCAGCGAATCAAGGCCGCCAGTCAGTTCCGCGTCTCCAATCAGACGAACAGCTCGTCTCTGAACAGAATCCAACAAATGCAGTGTATGTTTGGGAGCGGAGCCCTAAACATGGGCGCAGTATTCCATAGTTGGTCGAATTTGAGCTTTGTAAAGAAGTAACAGTTGTTGTGGAGTGTAAAGCTTTCTGGTTCGAAATAAATATTCCCAACTTTTGAGAAGCTATCCTTGCTATGCCTGCAACATGTTCATGTCAGGACATATTTGCTTCCAAACTAACGCCCAACAAATTGAGCGACGATGCTAGGGAATTGGAGTGCCCCGATATAACTATGTCGGGTTCAGCAACGTTAACTTTTTTAGAAAAAACTGCCGCCTGGGTTTTTGCGTTAAATTCCACTTGGTTACTGTCACCCCAAGATAGAATTTCTTCCAGGTCTTTGTTAAGTTGAACGACCTCCTGCTGTGTGTGGATATTCGCCTGAGCAGCCGATGTCGGAGCATTCAAAGTGAATGAAGAGACAAGCGTACTGTCATCTGCAAAGCTGTAGATTGGTTCCCGGTCTTTTCCAGCAGATCGTTAATGTAAATGAGAAAGAGAGTAGGAGATAGTATGGAGCCTTGGGGCACACCGGCGTTGATAGTAAAGGTGTTAGAAAGAAATCCGTCGACCGCGACTCTTAAAGAACGCTCTCTGAGGAAACATGAGAGCCACAAACAGAAATTTTCAGACACACCACAAGAGTATAGCTTAGCCAACAGTCCATCGTTCCAGACACGGTCGAATGCCTTGGATATGTCAAGAGCCGTGACGCTCGAGACTCTCCAAAGTGCTCAATTGCGTTGTTCCAAACATGTGTTACAAAAGTCAGAAGACCTCCTGTTGATCTGTGTTTACGAAAGCCATATTGGTGATCGCTAATAATATCGAATCGTTCAAGATATTTTAGAAGATGCTGATTGATAACTTTGACAAAAAAGACAATAAATAAGATAACGGTAACTCAAGCGGCAATGGAGCGGTCAACGTTCTTGTCTTCCAGATAAAGTCCCAAATCAAGACATTAGGAACCGAACGAGAGAGATAGATGCAATTGAGAAAGTTCTAAAAATTGAAATGGAATTGGGCCGGTCATCTAGCCAGAACACAAGATAACAGATAGACTAGGAAAGTGTTGGAATGGGGACCCGGACAAGAAGCGTGTAGGAATAGAGGAAGACCTTCGACCAGATAGGCAGATGATCTGAGGAGAGTAGCGGAAAACTGGATCTAAAAAGCTCAAGACCGGTTTAACTGGAAAAGATTAAGGGAGGCCTATGTCCAGCAGTTGACGCTAAGGGCTGATATAAAGATAAATAGCTAATAAATGAATCTAGCGGAATCTAGAATCTAGCCGTAAAAGTTTAAAACAAATATTTACTACCTAAATATTTGTTTAATTATAAACAAAGGAAATAAAAAAAAATTGTCTCGGTACCTATCCGTTAGTCATCATGGAAATTTATTTTATCTGTGATGGGCCAAATGCAGTAATATACTGAAAAGTATATCAGCATTTTACTGCCCCGAATACGTATTGACATTTCGTAGTTCTTAGAGTAAATAAATTAACATCTTTGCTCCAAAAAAAAAAAACCTTCACCATATTGTCAAAATACATAGTTTTTTATAACAAATGAATTTTTATATGTAATGCACTCGTGATAATTTTCGCTCAATTGACTCTTTATGGAGGATATTCCAGAATTTTTTCGAAACTATTTGATATAGAAAGTTAAAATTTGGTAAAAATATAGGAATTGATGGTCCAATCAGAGTCGTGGAATTCTGAAATTTTAATTTTGACTTAAAGAGTGAAATCGGAAATGAAAAAAAAAAATACCTGGTCATCAAGTGGGGTGCCGAATGAAAGCTTGTGAAAATACCGGTTTAAAAAGTATATATAATGTAAAACTTACGCACACTTTTCTTTGTATGATTTTTAAAAAATGGTCAAAATCCCCTATCCATGTCTCGAAAAGTACTGATCAAAAAATTTTGAAAAAATAAAATGTAGATTGAGTGAAAATTATCACGAGTGATATATATATATATATATATATATATATATATATATATATATATATATATATATATATATATATATAAATATATATCACGTTTGATTATTTGGTATAAAAAAAATTATTCGACCGACAAAATGGTGCAGGTTTATTTCGTCGAAAGTTATGAATTGAAATGGGACTCACAGCTACTGCTTTAAGCATTAGGTACCGAGACAAAATAATTTTTATTTTATTTGTTTACAATTAAACAAATATTTAGGTAGTAAATATTCGTTTTAAACTTTTACCACTAGATTCTAGATTGAGTTAGACTGATTTATTGGCTATTAGGTAGCTAAGATGCTATAACTGTTATACACTACTGACTTAGAAAAGACGTGAAAATACATATTGGATTTTAAGATATATACATGTCAGGAACTTTTTGCCTTATTCTGGTTGGTCTGATTAGCCTGCTGAATCAGTATTTGACTAGATATGCTTGTAATCTGGGCTCGTAATTCTTTTATTGAAAACTCATTTAGGGGTGTGTTTTGTGAGGTCCCTGACCATTTTATACCTCCGTAACAAAAATTTTTATTTTCAAGGCGATCACGTTACGGAACACTAATTGTGCAAGTCCAAATTGCACTTGACAGGTTTTTTCATATTATAACCATTAAATTAAAACGTTCCCAGCAACAAACTTACAAAACAATTTTACGTTAAAATTATGGAACGAGAAATAGCTTTGCAGGGGGCGGTAACGGTAGCACGACGAAAACGACCAATTTCGTTAATTTGCGATCAGACCAGCATGCGCTGTACGCTAGGGGTTGTGCACTAAACACTATGCCGTTTTCCCACCGTCTATTAAAGGCTCTCTTTTCTCTAGTCTATAGTGCCTTCTTATAACTAATATACAGGATCGGGCGGAAGCCTGTATGTCACTTTTTTTTTATTTTAAAGTTTACATGAAAGTGGTGTATTTTCTTACCTAATGCCATAAGTTCAATATGATACTTTTTCTGCATGTGAATAAGTTTTACTTTTCCTAACGCTATGTCTGCTTTCAGACGTCCTTTTTCTTCTTCCAGATTACGTCTTTTAGCCAAAACAACTGCCTTGCTGGTGTCAATTTCTAACTGCCGTTCTTTCATCGCCTAGAATCATTGTAAATTTTGTTTGAAGATAGATACATCGTACATACGTATAGTCAAATTATCGATATTGTTAAATTAGTTGGGGTAAATCCAGAGACATATAGATATTAGACCGAGCATGAAACGCAATGTCTACTATCCAACATATGAAGGACAGAAGATATAGTGAAGTGTACCTCTCTGTCTCCCACAATGAATATGATTGGTCGTAATTTTGAAGTCGTTTAATACTTACAATAAAGCGGGTTATAATTTAAATGATAAGAATGCCTTTTCTATTGTAGGTTAAAATCAATTTTTGTTGATAAAATAAAACTAGTTTAATATATCTTTTAATAATAAACTTGAAATAATTATTTAGCAATAATTATAAATAAAAAAAATATTGTTAAATAATTATTTCAAGTGTATTGTTAAAAGAAATATTCAACTACTTTTATTTTATGAGTAAAAATTGATTATAACCTACAATGATCATTAGCTTATTTCATCCATTGTCGGATGTAAGCCTCCCGAAGTTGTCTCCAATGAGCTTTGTTGTTTGCTTTTTGCATCCAATCGTGTCCTGCTAATCTTTTTATGTCATCCGTCCATCTTGTCTGTGGGCTACCTCTGCATCTTTTGTGTTCTCTAGGCCTCCATTCAACTATACGGCGTGTCCATCTGTTATCATTCAGCCTTGGATATGCCCTGCCCAATTCCACCTTAATATACATATTTGTTGTATTAGATCTGTCACTTTTGATCTTCTTCGCATCGCGATGCTAGGAATACGATCTTGGAGACTAATATTTGACATTCTCCTCTCCATTGTTGTTTGGGTTATCTGGAGTTTATTTATTTATTTTTTTATTTAAAGTCCACGTTTCAGTGTCATATGTTAATACATATTGATCGAATACTCTGGAACACAGACCAAGCTAACGAGATTCTTCTATCCAAGCCAGCCTTTATATCATTTTTTGATATTTCAATTTTTTGTCCTAAATATAGTCTTTCACCTTCTATTAACAGGTCCTGGCTATCATCTTTACTTTCGTTGTTCAAATATTTGCTTTTGGTGAAATTTATTTTTAGACCTATTTCTCAAGACTTGTTATTCAACTCTATCAGCATTTCTTGCAATTCTTCTTTTGTGTCGGCGATCAGAGTGACATTATCTGCGAACCTTAAGTGAATTAATCGTTCACCGTCCATTAGTATTCCTTTATTTTCCCACTTTAACGATTTCAACATGTCTTCTAGAGTCAACGTGAATAGCTTTGGCGATATCGAGTCGCCTTGTTTAATTCCTCTTTGAATTTTGATTTTATTTGTTTTTTCTTCAAGCATTATTTTTGATGTTGCATTTTTATACCAGGTGTACAAGTATGAAATGCGGATTTTTTTTTCTAAAAAAACATGTTAAATTCGGAAGAATGATAAAAAGTGCTTTATTCAAAGTATGCTCCATCGCTTGTTATACATTTTTCCCATCTTTCGGGCAATTTGTGAATACCACGCCAGTAAAAATCTTCCCCTTTTGCTGTGAACCATTCATCGAGCCATTTTTTTCACATTTTCGTACGAACCAAAGCGGTGCTCAGCAAGTGCGTGACCCATCAATGCAAATAAGTGGTAATCGGAAGGAGCCAAATATGGTGAGTAAGCCGCATAGGGTAGAACTTCCCAGCTGAGTGCTTCCAACGTGTCGCGAACTGGTTTTGCCGTATGTGATCCGTATGTGATGGAGCATTGTCATGAAAGAAAAGGACTTTGTGTTGCCTCTTTCGGTATTCTGGCCTTTTTTCAAGCAGCGAACGGTTCAAATCGGTCAATTGTTGTTGGTAACGTTTAGTATTAACCGTCTCCCCAGGTTTTAACAGCTCATAATAGACCACGCCCCTCTGCTCCCACCCAACACAGAGCATCGTCTTTCTGCCAAAGCGATTCGGTCTTGCGGTCGATGTGGATGGTGCGCCTGGGTCTACCCATGATTTTTTGCGCTTGGGATTCTCAAAATAAATCCACTGTAACTATACGATGCAAAAAATGACTTCCTTTTGTACCGAGCGAGCAAAATATCACACGTGTTTTTGCGCTTTTCCATTTGCCTGTCGTTCAACTCATGTGGTACCCATCTACCGGTCTTCTGAATCTTTCCCATTTCTCGTAGCCGATTGGAAACAGCTTATTGACTAACGTCCAATTGCTCGGCGAGTTGTGTTTTTGTGTTTGCGAATCATCTTCGTCCAATAATGCTTGCAATTCCACATCTTCGTATTTTTTTGGCAGTTTTCCACGTTCCTTGTCTGCAACATCGAAGTCATCACTTTTGAGATGCGGAAACCAACGTTCACGAGTATCTTGCGATGGAGCATGTTCACCATAAGCTTCTCGAAGTAATCGGTATGATTCAACAGCAGTTTTCTTCAAATGAAATCAAAAAATTAATGCTGTCCTCGAATGCTCTTTGTTCGGTATAAATTTCGACATATTGACCACAACAGCACAACACTATGCATACACTTTTCCAATTTACCACTCGTGCGCGTCTGACACTTATTGATGACACAACAAAATGGCGCAGTGTCAAATCTTTATAGCACAAACGTATCTGCTTCATTCAGGCAACAGATGGTGCACCATCTGTTGCCTGAAATCCGCATTTCATACTTGTACACCTGGTATATATATTCAAGAAGAGTTATGTATCTTTCATCGACTCTTCTGTTACTTAAGGCGTTAAGGACTACCCATATCTCTACCGAATCAAATGCTTTTTCATAGTCAACCATTGCTATCCGCAAGGTGATCTTATATTCCTTTACTTCTCCTAGTAATCTAATTGGTTGGAGATGGTCCAAAGTGCTGTACCCCGCCTAAATCCCGCTTGTTCACCTGGATGATAACTGTCTATATATGTTATGATTCTAGTGAGAATTTTGTATAGTACCGATAACAGGCTGTGCATATGTTGTAGGGCGTTCATTATTTCATCTGTTGTTACATCGGGAATTTCCTCAGATCCCACATTTACTATCACTCTATTTTCTTCTTCTTTTCCGGGCGGTGGTGATATTTTCGTGTCATATAGTGTTTGATAATATTTCTCTGTACTTTCCTTTGCCTCTTTGATTTGTACGATCTCTTGGTTATCGTTATTATTTATTATTGCTATCACTTTCAAATAAATAGAGTATAGGTCGAATAGCAATGAAACTTGGAAATGGAAATTCCCAAAGAAAATGACATATCTTTGCCAACCTTTGGAATAACTATATATCTTGCCAACCTTTTGGAATAACTAATAGTCCTCGGTATATTTAGCCGAGAGTCCCTTATTTGTTAATCATATGTTCTTTTTTCCACCTAATAACTATTTAAATTGTTGATTTTATAAAAAAAGCTGCAGTGATAAATTAAACTTAATTCGTTAAATTTTATCGATAATTTGACTAGTTATATAAGGTGTTTCATAAATAACTTCTAATTTGTTTTTCTATATATATACATATATATATATATATATATATATATATATATATATATATATATATATATATATATATATATTATATATATATATATATATATATATATATATATATATATATATATATATATATATATATATATATATATATATATATATATATATATATATATATATATATATATATATATATATATATATCAAGGACTTTCTACAGCTAACGGTGTCTTCCTTCTCTCAGCCTTTGATTCCATCCGTTTCTATCTTCCCAGTCTCCATCTGTTAGACCCCTGTCCTCCATGGTCTCGTCCACATCGTCTCTCCACGATCGTCTGGGTCTTCCTCTTATTCTTCTCCCTATAGGGCTCCACTCCGTTATTTTCTCTATCCACCTATTATCTTCGCTCCGTCTTATGTGTCCATACCATTTTAATCGTTTTTCTTCAATGGTGTTTATTGCGTTCTCTTTTGATGTTCATTCTGCTTCTTATTTCTTCATTTGTTATTCTCTCCATACGTGTCACTCTACAACATCTTCTCCAATACTCCATCTCTACCGCGTTAATTTTAGATTTATATCTTTTGTTGATCGTCCATGTTTCTGACCCGTATGTCATTATGCTTTGTATTATTGATTTGTATATGCGTGTTTCGTTTCTCTTTGTAATGTGCTTGTCCAACAGGATCGAATTTAATTGTCTTATGCATGTCCGCGTTTGTCATAATCTAGCTTTAATCTCTTCTTCTGATGTTGCGTTTTTTGAAATGATGGTTCCTAAATATTTAAATCTATCGGTTCATTTGATTATTGTTTCGTTATCGACTTCTAGATTCTCCACGTTTCCCTCCTTTGTTGTTAGATATTCCGTTTTATCAAAGTTTATTGCTAATCCTGCTTTAGTGTATTCTTCTTTCAGTTTTCTTACCATATAACTGAGGTCTTCCTCATCTTGCGCTATGATTACTTGGTCGTCTGCGAAACTTAGAGTATATAAGTAATCTTCCCGTATTGGGACTCCCATTCCACTACATTTTTGCTTCCATTTTTTTAATGTTTGTTCGAGGTATATTTTGAATAGTGTGGGTGATGTAAAGCATCCTTGTAGTAGGCCTTTTGATGTTTGGAGTCTCTTCTCTATTTTATGTCCTATTTTTATGTTCAGTGTGTTGTTTTCGTAGAGAGCTTTTACTGCGTATATTAATTCTTTGTCAATGCCTATTTCTTCCATTGCGTTTCATAATCTTTGTCTTGGTACTGAGTAATAGGCCTTTCTTATGTCTATGAAGGCTAAATGAACTTCTGTATTCTTTTCTAGTTTTTTTTTCCATTGTTTGTTTTATAGTGTATATGTGGTCTATACATGATTTTCCAGCCGTAAAGCCAGTTTTTCCTTTTATATTTTTCTCTATGATATTTTTAATAATTTTTCCATACAAACTCGATATTATGCTTAGGCCTCTATAGTCTGTGCATTTTCTGCGGTCTCCCTTTTTAAATATAGATACTATATAGGCTTTTGACCATTCCTCTGGTTTTTTTTTTCTCCATTTATCGCTCTATGGAACATGTTTCTCAGCATTCGATGTAATTTATTAGACCCGTACTTAATCATTTCATTTACCACACCCCCAGGTCCGGCAGATTTATTATTTTTGTGTGTTTTTCATGTCTTGTTTACTTCTTCATAGCTTAGTTCTATCTCATTTTTTCCTTATTCTGTTCTTCTTCAGGGTTCTCTTCCTGGAATTCTTGTCCGTCTTCTAGCAGCTTCTTATAATATTCTTCCCACTCGCTTTCTGGGATATACTCTATATACATATTCTCTCTATTGTTGGTCCTTAATGCTTTAATTATTCTCCACGACTCTAGTTCCTTCTATATACTGTTCCATATGTTCGCACGATTTTTCCCATCTCTCGTTCTTTTCTTTATTTATCATCCTCTTCGTTTCTGCATTTTTCTCTTTATATTTCTGAAGATCTTCTTCTGATTTTGTATTCAGCCACTTTTCGTATAGCCTTTTTTTCTCCTTTATAGATTCTTTGGTTTTTTCACAGATTCTAATTTTATGTTTCTTATTCTCGTTGTCTTCTTTACCTAATGCTTCTAGGGCCGCCTGTTTGATGCATTCTTTTATGTGGACATACATCTCTTGGAGGTTGTCGTAGTTAAATTCATTTAATTTTTGATCTAATCGTCGTCTGTATAGGTCTCTTATCGTTTCATCTTGCAGTAAGTGTATTTTGTATTTTATTTCTTGGTCTGCTCTTTCTTTTATCTCACTAGTATTTATGTTTTCTTTATCTATTGTTCCTTTTTGCTTTTTTGTCTTGTACCACGGTACTTTTATATTTGCTATTAATAGTCTATGGTCTGTTCCACATTCTGCCCCTCTCTTTACTCTCACGTCTTTTATTTTGATAGTGGTATCGTTTTTAATTATAATGTAGTCTATTATTGATTTTAAGTTTCGTGTTTCTCGCATCCAAGTATATTTGTGGATGTCTTTGTGTTTGTAGAATCCGTTTGTTATTTTGAGGCCGTTTAGTGCACACAGCTCTATTAGTCTCTCTCCGTTGTCGTTAGTAATGTCTTCTCCGAATGGCCCTACGGTATTGTCCTTTGTTTTTCCTTCCTGTTTCTCCCATTCAGATCTCCCATTATTATTAATTCTTGGTTTTTCTTTACTTCGTTTTTCTAATTGCGCAAATTCAACGAGCAGAAAGAGCATAGTGGGGCAACCCCGCTTTTTGGGATAATATGGATTTATTGGCTCGTACTTCTTTGAGGATAGCAGAGGCTGCACAACACACATAAAATGATATTCACCAGAAGTGACATAGGTTAACTTCCACATAGGCCTAGTTTGGCATATACAGATTTTTTTTGTGGGACTATTTCAAAATGGCAGGCTACAATAATAACTACGACTCCTGGAAAAGAAAATATTCGGCAAAAAATTATAACGATCATAGACCAAAATTTCACCGGACGCTGGAAGAGTGTCGGGAACGGAACGGTTCACATTTTAATTTTTTTTTTAAAGATTATAGTTTGATATACAAAATCATTTATCAACTGTTTTTTTGTTACAAATATTTTAAAATTATTTTGTTTTTATGGAACACCTTGTAGATATACTAATGATGCAAGGGTAAAAATAAAGCGTGTTTTTATAAGTTTGATAAGCTAGTAGTTACCTGATCCAAGGTAAGTCGCAATTTTTGCAAATTAAATATTCTTTGTTCTTCCTTTTCCATATCTCCTTCAATGTGATTTATTCTTAAGCGCATGATATTTTCCTCTACTTGTTTTTCTTGCGTACGCTTTTTTGCTGCCGCTATTTGTTTCCTGCCTAAAAAACATTATTAAATACGGGGTGTTCCGGTCCTGTGCGACTTTATTGCTCATCTTACCCGCTGGTGATTTTATTTACGGCTCTTATCGGTTTTGTCAACATTTTAAAAAATTAAATTTTATCGATTAACTTGTGTTTTCAATTAATAATCCTGTAGGTCTTTAAAATTGAATGTTTATTTTATTTTTACCGAATCACTCACATTTGAGGCGTGAAGCATACGATTATTTAACTATCCAGTTTTCCAACAAAAAAAGACCAATGTCTTGGTCACTAAAATCATCAGATTGTGACGCATTTGTGTGTGACAAGATGCTGGAATTTTGAAATTTAATCGAGGGCGAACTAACTATATTTTTCAGGGGAATTTTATTGGAAACTTTCACATATGTAGGCTACATCTGTCGAAATAAATTTATGTAGTAAGTTCTATAAAAAGTTAATAGAACCCCAACGTAACAAAAAAACCTTATTTTAACCACTTAAACCATTTTAAACAACTCAATAAGTTTTCAAATAAGCTTTTAATAAAAGAAAATTTAGATTACCGAAATCATGAACAATCAGGAAAACAGTTGAAGGTTAAGACACAACTGCAAGAGAATTAAAAAAAAGTTTTTCAGTGCCGGTGGAATTTATATCTACGATCTCAACATATGCGACTCAGCACTTATCAGCGAACCTTGGGTTGCTAAATGGAAATCTGCCGCGCCGTCCTCCCCCGCGGCACGAGAACCAGTCTTAATTTCCTTGACGGCACGTGCATTGGCACCGTCAGTAAATAACCACCACCAACTTTGGAGCAACCATTTTTACTGTTTCATGCATTATGAAAATCCACGAATGGAGGAAACATTACAAATGGTAACTCCAAGGTTGAGTGTATGTACTGATGATGTCAATCCGCTTGACATCAAGAGAATTAAGACTGGTTCTCGATTGAGGTGGGGAAACGATGAGACTGATCTCCGACTAGCAAGCCAAGGTACGCTGATGCTATGGCTTAGTTGGTAAGTACAGGGGCGTATATCCTGAAAGCGTGGGTTCAAATCCGGCACCGAGAAGCATTTTGTAATTAATTCTCGTGTGGTCGAGTCTTTACCTTCAATTACGTAATCAAAAAATTTTGGTATATTTCTTACCTATTTCATAAACTAACAAATGATTTTCAACTTTATTTTGTAAAATTTCCAGTTGCTCTTTGTCGGTAGCGATAAAATTAGACAATTTTCTCATTTCGTCTTGTAACCTGTCCACTTGCGATTGAAGAGTGTGTTGAACTTCAGCATGATCAGCTGAAATTTTTTTTTCAAGCTCTCTTATTTTGTCTTCTTTTTCATCTGCATGATCTTCCTGTTTATTGGATCCTTCTAGTTTGCAGAGTTTTTGTTCGAATTCATCAATTCTAAATTGCTATAAGAAAAATAACAGGTTAACTTACAAAGCGAAGTAGCGGGGACTAATCTAGACGTGGGCGAAGTCGCATTAGCGAGGCCCTATTATCAGCATTTATTCCTAAGAACAATGCGTTTATCCTCTCATAATATTTTTATAAATACAAAATCAAATCTTTTTGGGTTCATGGTTGCTCACATTCATGATAGTGAAGTGCGCAAGGAATAATAAAATGCATACATATTTAAAATTAATTTAAATTATATCTATATATAATATATATAAGATCTAATCTTTTACAAAAATAATGCTCTTCGGCTCTTTGCTTTGCTAAAGTTTTGTAATAAAGATTTGTAGTTGAGTTTTGAAGCTAACTCTGCTTCTATGGATAGTACTCCTTGCTTCATACTATTTCTCAAATAATTTTTAATGATTTTTAACTTAGAAAAACTTCTTTCTGCTGAAGCTGTACTTACAGGCATAGTCAGCATGATTCTAATAACAATATAAACATTAGGATAAATGTCTTGCAATTTATTTTCAATTATGTATACAATCAGATCATTGGTGTCTTTAATAGAGACTGGTATACAAGGCGCTAGAAGCCGTAATTCTTCGTACAGCTCATAGGATTCTATATCTTTACTTTCTCCATGTTGAAGAACAGTACCCATGTCATAGCAGTGCTTCAAAAGTTCACTATTTGTCAAGGATTTTAGATTATTTATTTCGTACAAAAATCCATAATTGTTATAGTATTGAGTGAGTGCAGTAAATCTCATGTTACGGCATTAGCCATTGGATTAAAAAAATCAATTCTGAATCTACTTTCAGCAGAATCAATAGGCTCATCTACTGCTTCATAACTAAATAATCTCTTTTTTCTGCGAACCCTTTTCTTTTTAAAAGTCGTTGGAATCTCATAACTGCTTTTTTTCTATGAACTCGTAGGCTTTTGCAGTACAATCATTGAAGCCTGTTTTCCCGAAATTCTTGGATCCAGTTACAAAAATTACGCAAATTGTCTATAGCGACCTTTAAGTTTATATTGACTTTTTGCCAGATTTTATTTATATTATTAATACGGATTAATATTTCATACCAGACGTGTATCGAAATAATAAATTCCAGAGTAAGCATTTCAGTAACAATTCGCAATCACAAAGAGTATCCGCATCTTCAGAATAATTTTTAAGACTATTTAAGCAATCGATAATATCATCATAGTGAAATAATATAGCTTTCACTGCGGCGATTCGGCTTCCCATCTTGTATCAGACAACGAATTCAAGTTTATTTTCAATTTATTCTTTACTAATTCCCATCTCTTGCTAGATTTTGAAAATAGGACATATATTTTTTGGATAAAGCCAAAAAACACTTTTGCGGTAAATGATGTCTTGGCGGCGTCAACTAAGAGAAGATGTGGCACCCGCAAGGAGTGAAGAATGCTCTTGGATTGATAGTCAATATTCTTGATTTTACTCCCTTGATGATACCGACCATATTGGCGCCATTATCGTAGCCTTGGCCTCTACAATTTTGGATATTTAATTGATGTTTTTCTAGTTCTTCGAGTATTGCCTCAGTTAAAAACTCTCCAGTTGGTTCTGATACTGCTAAAAAAAACCAAGAAAATGTTCTTCTATAGTACCGGTACAGGTATTCACGAATCGAATTATAACGGACATTTGTTCGACCCGACTTGGCATAGTACTTAGTTTGTTTAATTTTTCCTATTATCTCATTAACAATCGCTTGTGACATTAACCAGATAAGTTTATTTTGAATTTGAGGACTTAAATAATGTTGGTTTAGCTGTTTTTCATTAATACGATTTAATTAAATGGTCACGAAGAGTCAAATCATATTTAGATAATAATTTAAACAGATCTATGAAATTGCCGCTATTTCCAATGTGATCCGAATCAAGAGATTCCCGATGGCCCCTAAAAGCCAGGTTATGTGAAGCTAAATAATTTATAATATCAACCAATCTCTCAAATAAATTATACCAATGTCTCTCGTTTTCTTGATGTCTTTCCATGTTTAATACCTTTTTCATATTCTAGCCACTGAACCATGCTTTTTCGTGGTGTTCAAGAGTAGTATTTAAGTGTTTGCAGTCACTACAGCCTATAACCATTTGTGTTTGTAAACCAGAGAAAAGTTTGCAACTGAAACAATATACTTTATCTTGTGAAGGCGAATACACTAACCACCTACGATGCTGATTTTTCACCATTGCTCAATTTTCTTGTAAAATAAAATTTAGAAAAGTGTCGTCCATTTTCATTTTTCGGGTAGTATTCATTGTTAAGATCTAAATTTTGATGGGGACCACATTGGACTAAATAATGACGATATGCATCGTTCATCGAAAAGTTCCATTTCGAGTTTACAGGATTCTGACTCTTTGTTCTCCTCAACATTAACTGACAAAGTGGCCTCGGCAAGATCAAAGGAAGTTCCAGCATAGGACTCAGTGTTACCTACAGTTTTTTTATTTTTTTTTTTTCTTTTTTTTTTTTTTTTTTTTCGGATTCTTTTGGTGACGACGTCTTTTCATTCATTTGTGAATCAGTTATTATTTCTGATTCTGCAGTGTCAGCGGTCGAAAGAATTTTGTTCTGTTTCAAAAATTTCAACATATAAGAACTAAGAGAGCTTTGTTATTTACGGCCAGCTCAGCTTTTCTTTTCCGCTTCGATGCACCAGATTCCCAATTTCGGTGCGCATCTCTATCTCTGCTCGGGGCGGACATGATATCTATAAAAATATTGTGATTTACATGTACCAATGATATGGCATTTTATTTTTCAAAAATTCTTTATGAAATCGTGAGTGTGAGATGGGAGTGAGAATCATTAGTAGCGTTCTCCTAACCAATACCAATGATATTTTATAGGATGGGTTGCGAAAGTGCTCCAAAAGTGAAGTACTAGTTAGTCCATGATAAACGTGTAACACAAGCATCACGCGCAAATTATGATAGATAGTTGTCTCTTTTTTATTTATGTTCTTAATTATGCCTTTTTTTTTACACAATTCGGTAATGTGTCGCAAGTATCGAAAACTAGATGTCACTTTTTGTATTGATGGTTTTAATTTCGTCTTCCTTTTCAAACAATTTTGTAATGTACAGGAATGTAAACAAATGAATGTTAAAATCGGTCAAGTAATTTTTGAGTTTATCCATTGCAAACAAACACACAAACAAATCTTTTCTCTTTATAATATTAAGTTTAGATAGATACCTATATGTATGAGAGCAGATATAACCTCTTTCCTTAAAATAACATTGTGTATAAATAACTGGGTCCGCGCTGGTCTAGTTCTTACATGATCAGAAATCTAATCGATTGGAATAATTAGCTTAGATACTGTTTTAATTCCTTTTTGATTGATTTTTATGAAATAAATACTTATAGAACAATTTCAAGAAAGAATTCTCTCACTTTTAAAATATACACTTAGAGAGAATTTAACATAGGTAGTGAGTATTTTGTTATATAATAAAAACTGTTGAGAACACATGATCAATCAATATAAACAATCACATTCACAATCACAACGAGACGCAACGAAACGACGTCGGTTTGTATCGAATAAAAGTGAGAGGTTCAAAGAAAGATCGGGGAATCCCCCGACTCAAGTCACAGTAAACATACTACAGTAGCGAAACTGAGCTCCAATTTGGTGACGAGATTTTGACGGCGCGTGCATCGACGGGTCCTTTTTCAAAATGGCCGCTCAGTGTTTACATCTCGGAATGTGTCTTTGGAAATGTATTGTCCATCGTTTCTTGATGTGACTGCAGTTTATATGAATATAAAGACAGAAGGAAAAGAGAGTTTGTAGAAAAAAAGAATTAAAAACGTTTGTAAGTGAAGAGAATCGAAAAGGTTGAGAAACAATTTACATAATCATGGGAAAAGGAGGTTATTGTTGTACCGTTGAGAATTGCAATATTCCATATAATTTTCGCAAATTATTGGCTCGAGTCACACTTTTTTATGCTATTTGCAAATAAGAAATTTCTAACTCAATCAGGGCGCGCTAAGACTATTATTCTAAATCATAACTAAATTTAATTATGCTTTATTTACATCACATGTAATCATCAACAGTATTATCCGTCAAAGTTTAAGTTGCTGCATTAATGATTTTTTTTGCAGTTCCTCTGCTTTTAGTTGAAACAATGATTTTATAGAAATCATGGTATGCGATTAAAGTTGTTGGAGTTGTTGATTATTTTAATAAATCTCTATTGCTGGTTTTCACAAGACAACTTTTCACTATCTTAAAAGCATTTTTGAAAAAATACATATGCATGAAACAATATTATCATTACTAATGTACATTTTGTTTAGGCATATTTGCTCAAGAGATGGCCTTCCAGGGAACCTTGATTGATTTAATAAAATGTTCGTATTGGTAGAGTGATTTGGTCATTAAAGCTTGAAATTTATTTCAAAACTTAGCTCGGCTAGTTATTTAAAAATCCTGACGTGATTGCTCAATTCTGACCTCGGATTCGGTTTCAGCGCCCAAAAATACATATAGGTATAGTGATCTGTTCGGTAGTGAAAAACTTTTTTTGTGTGCCTGTGTTATGATTAATAAATAATCCTTCAAATTCTGGTTTTTAGAAACATTTATTTTTGTATAAATTAGTATTCAGTTATTTAAAACTATTTATATTTGATAAATTATTCTCAAGAGGCTTCTAGTTTTCAATAACTTCATCTGTATTAATTGTTTGACACACCTTTTCTAATAATAAACCTGATAAATTTAACACTGTTTAATTGCAAGTACAATTAATACTCTGAAAGTGACTTCTTTTTCTATTTTTCTCTATAAATTACATTGCTCCTTTTTCATGCCAATCTTTCAAAAGTTTCTGTGAATATATTGTAAGGAATATAGAACCTATAACAACATATTTATTATTTTCAAATTTTAGACAGTAGATTTTATTTTCTTATAAGCTGGGTTTGAAGGTTTAAATATTAAGTGTCGTGTTGAGATTACAAAACCACTGGGGAATGGGATTATTGAAATAACTGATATAAATGGATTCTTGAATCAAATATGCTATTAAAATAAGAAAAATTTTAATGTGTTTCCAAATAAATTTTTGTAATATGATTTTGTCAGATGATGTGTGCCAGAGGGTAAAATATTCTGAAAATAAGTTCGTTAAATGGATAGTACACCTAATCGAAGTCCATTTTGATGGTAATTATGGTTACTATTAAAATTTTGAAGATTTAGTTACCTGTTATTAATATTCCTCCTATAAAGAACTTATTTCTATTGTTGTATACCTATACTATAAATTAAATATAGTTATTTTCCTTTTAAACTGTAATTAACAATACTCAGTATATATGAGTCAATCATTTTTCTTAATGAAGCTAATATGGTTAGCGAAACGCGCGTCGAGTGCAAAAATAAAGTGTTTGGTGTAGTGGTGATATATACTGAGTAGTGTCATTGTGTCAAAGATTCCACATTCCCAATATAGTTGTAATTGACAAGTCAGCTTGGTCATAACTAAGTATTGTATGTAACTATAATTAGGAAATTACTGTATTGACTCTTTGATCTAAATATTAATTCATTGTAAATAAAAGCAAGCGTTAATTACATTATCAAAAAGCAATACAGATAACAGAACACAAAAAGGTATATAACCTCTAAGAATCATTCACATAGAAAATAGAGGTCTATACATATACGTTCATAATTCATTAATATTATATTAACCTTTCTTGAAGTTACACAATATAGTTTTGTAGTTTAAGAAAAAATAAGTACCAAAAAAAGTAGATACAGTGTTTTTTAATTAACGAGAGATCTATCACACCAAACAACACAACACTGCTTAGAAAAAAATGCTCTTATTTTAGAAGATGTTGACATCTTAGTAATGACAATTAAAATTAAATTAATTTAGTCCTTAAAAAACATCTTTAATCACAAATTTACTTGAAAAATGATGTAAATAAAACTTTAACCTCAACCAGTGACGTTTAACTTTGATAGACTTTTGAATTTTTGGATAAGGTTATTAAAACTGAAGTTGAATATGAAGAATTCCATCAAATACCTTCCTATCAAGTTTTTCACCTGTATTCATTTATTTTCTAACAAAGTGCTCCATTTTTTTTTGTTTTTTTTTTATATTACTCATGCTGCATTAACTTTTATATTACTCATGCTGTATTAAATAACAAATCAAAAATTTTCAAACATTTCTGTATCTATGATTTTGAATGATAAAACTTTGGACAACTTTATTTGTATTTCAAATCTCGCGCTGGTCCACTTTTAACATGGCGGATTGCCACGTGACCTTCTGAAAACGAACCTGATTTTCCTATGCGATTATCCTTGAGTTTCGCTACTGTATAGTGTGTTTACTGTGCTCAAGTGCTTATTCATTTTATAATGGTTTTAAGGTAACTTTTCATGCAACGCGGTAAAGTTTGAAATGATAGCGCCACAACGATCTGAGCGTAGCACGGCGTCTATTTAAATATATAGTTTAAACTAGTAATATATATATATATATATATATATATATATATATATATATATATATATATATATATATATATATATATATATATATATATATATATTACATTTTCAAGGAAAGAATGGCGAAAAAACAGAATTATTAATGTTTTTAAAATATTAATGTTTTCGCCAAACTGTAAGATAATTTGTTTGTAACTACGTGGTGGGTTTGTTGTCGGTCTTAAGTCATCCTTAAATCCTCCTCTCAAAGGGGCCTCGCGCGAGGCCCCTTTGGGCGCGAGGCCGTGGGCGAGGGACCGCCACGCCACTCACTCACGCCACTTACAGATTCATTCCGTAAAACTGACAGGAGCAATAGTAGGGAAACCAAGTATCGAAGCGTGCATTTAAAATCTTGAAAAATCGGTTTAATACATTGTTAAGCCGATAAAAACGAAAAATTTTGTTAAAATTTGGAAAACTAAAATTTTTACCTAGTCCACTGTTTTAACTATCGATTTTTTTTTTAATTTCTTTTATAAATAAATTAAAAATATATAAACTGTATAATAACAAAATAATAAATAATATAACAATCTAACTGACCAACCAGAACATTTACATTTTTGATTACAACTAGATCAGGTTTTAATTATAAGTCTTTGCATTCAGTGATAAAGATGGAGTGATTTCTTTTCTCAGTCTAACATGCTGTTATCATGTCGTTCCTGGTGTTGCGAACCTAAAAGGTTCTGTACAATTGGCAGTTATTGTTGTCGTAGATAATAATATATGGCTGAATTCCTAAACTAAACTAGAACCCCTATATTGATCAACGAGGATATACAATAACTAATACTGGTAAGATACACGTAATTAGATGTTTGTCGACTACCCTCATATGTCGTATGGTCTTATAAATTGGGGTCGAATATTTGGGCCGCAACGTTAACGCATTAAAAATAATAACGAAAATCATACAGAGATAATAGAGAGATTTTGCAACGCTTATTTTTCACATGCCTTTGTTCTTATTGTTATCTCAAGCATGCGTAGTATAAACGCGAAAGAATTGCAAGGTTACTCATCCTCTATAAACTTTTTTAAATTCATTTTATGGTTAAGCACACCGGTTATTAGTATTTGATGGATCGACAAAAATTTCTAAATAAAAATTGTATCTAGCACGTTCTATCACTTCCTTGAATATTTCCAAGGTAATACGAATGTGCGATAAATAGAATTTCAGTTGAAATTAGCACTACACATACTGCAATGCCTTTCTGCCAAAGATTGCAAAATCCGAACATAATCTGAACTCTAGTTAACTGTTGTCAGTGTTATTTGCAATAAAAGATTATCATTTCAATTTTACTGTATTTTCTTAGTGGTTTTTATACTTAAGTAGTAAAAAAAAAAACAGGCCCTACCATAATAGGGATAAGAATAACGAACTTCAAATAACCTCTCTTATAAGTTCCTAAATAAGGGAAAACGTTATCCTTAATAAAGGATTCTCTTATTTTGTTTCAATACTGCGCAAGCTCCGAATGGTGCTTCAAATAACGATAACAGTTGAGTTCTTATATTTAATTTCTTTCCTTTACTATGCGCATGCTTCAAATAAAGAGCTAACAAAATAAGCGTTGCAAAATTTCCGTAATAGAGAGATTTTGTAACGCTTATTTTTCACGTACCTTTATCCTTATCGTTATCTCAAGCATGCGCAGTATTAACGCGAAGGAATTGCACTTTCAGACTACGGCAGAATTGCAATAAAATAAAGTAAAAGTTAGTATTAATCTTCTATAACTTAGGGGAATTTTTTTTATTCATCGCACGACCTGCAGATGTGTGCTGTATACCTAAGTAGAAAAAAAACACGCCCTATCATAACAGCAATAAGAATAACGAACTTCAAATAACCTCTCTTATAAGTTTCTAAATAAGGGAAATCGTTATCCTTAGTAAAGGTCTCTCTTATTTTGTTCGAATACTACGCAAGCTCCAAACGGTGGGCGCATGCTTCAAATAGCGATTACTGCTGAGTCTTTGTATTTAGTTTCTTCCCTTTACTATTGCGCATGCTTCAAATAAAAATAGAGACAGCGTCCTGCCTAAATAAGTACTGTTAAATCTCTGTAACGTCTAACCAAAATTTATAAGTCGTTACATTCTAAACTGATAAAATATTTTAAACACATGAGTAATGTAATGATATTCGAGTTTCGAAAACTGTAATAAGACCTACCATGTCATATACAACTTCTTTTAGTTTTTCCAAGTTTTTCGTTTCAATTCGAATATGCTTACGAAGTTTATTACAGATACAATAAGCATTGTTTATTTCAATTTCTAAGGATTTCCCTATATTTTGTTGTTCCTTAAGCAACTGATCTGTCCGATAGAGATAACTGTTAGTTTTTTTCAGTGTCCGCTAAGTACATTTTACATAATTTTTCTTCTGTTTCAATCATTTTTTGAATTTTCTTGATTCTTTCCTCCGATGAAACACTGCTTCCTTTCATTTCTTTAATTTTGTCTTCGAGTTTTTCCATATCCGCTTGATCTTTTATAATTAATCTGTAATATAGAAATTATGAAAAAAAAAAACAAAATCCGGTCAAGTGCAAGTTGGACTTGCGCAATTCGTGTTCCGTACGTCGATTGGTTTTAATATAAAAATTTTTATTACGGAGGTATAAAATCAACAAAGTTTTCTTTCCAATCTTAACTGAAAACTGATGACTTGAAATTTTTTTTTTTATATACCAGATAAATCAGTAACAGGAAAGACATTAACTAAGACGTAAGTGCCCTAAACAGATGTTTGGTTAGGAGTGACCATCGAATTGTGAGAGCAAAAGTGTTTAACATTAAACAGGAAAGAAACAACATGATTCTTAAAAGAAAGCATAAAAAATGGACAACCCCGTAGGATGTGAATTCCTATAGAAGACAGATGTGTTTAAAAAGAAAAGTATTTGACAGATGCATACTCCCCGTTCTTGCGTATGGAGCCGGTACTCTCACAATGACGAAGACAAATATCAATAAAATAAATACGTGTCATGCAACGAAAGATGGAGAGGACAATGTTAGGCGTTACTCTTAGAGATTACATCCCAAATCGTATTATCAGGAAGAGAATGGGGGTACAAGACGCAGTCAAATTCATTCTACATCTTAAATGGAACTGGGCTGGGTATGTTGCTAGGTTTAAGGATGAGCGATGAACAAAGAGAACCATAGAGTGGCAACCAAGATCTAAAGCATTTCGGAGTAGAGGTAGACCACCAAGTCGGTGATGATTTGAAAAGAGTGGCTGGAAATTGGGTACAAGCGGCCCAGAACAGAAAAAAGTGGCAAGACTTGAGGGAGGCTTTCGTACAGCAGTGGACAGTATAAGCTGATGATGGTGAGATAAATTATTAAAGATAATGCACTCGTGATAATTTTCGTTCAATCTACACCCTGTGGAGAATATTTCAGAATTTTTTCAAAATTTTTTGATCAGTACTTTTTAAAAATAATACAAAGAAAAGTATACTCAAGTATTACATTATATATATTTTTAAACTCTTGTTTTTACAAGCTTTCATTTGACACCCCACTCGATGACTTGGTAATTTTTTTTTCAATTCTGAGTTCACCTCCCAAAAGTCAAAATTTAACTTTCAAAACTACACGGGTCTGATGAGGCCATCAATTCCTATATTAGTGCCAAATTTCAATTTTCTATATAATTTTCGGAGGAAATCGAGTGTGACAGACAGACAGACGGACCGACAGACACCGAAGTGATCTTATAAGTGTTTCGTACGGAACACTAAAAAATAGAAGCAAGGAAACAATTTAAGAGGAAGGGAAAGTGTTACAAATGATATAAAATATAAATGACGTTAATTGTATCGGAATAACGGATGTATCTCCAGACTGGTCGACCGTTATAATAACCGATCAAGTGCAAGTTGAACTTCCGTGTTCCGTACGTTGATTGCTTTTAAAATAAAAAATGTTGTAACGGAAGTATAAAATGATTAGTGACTTCACAAAAACACACCCCAAATGAGTTTTCAACAAAATTTATTTCCAATCTTTACTGAAAATTGATGACCTTGAAATTTCTGTTTTTTTTATATACCAGAAAAATTATTACAGGTAATGCACTCGTGATAATTTTCGTTCAATCTACACCCCGTGGAGAATATTCCAGAATTTTTTCAAAATTTTTTGATAAGTTCTTTTCGAGATAAGGCGGGTGGACAGCGATTTTTCGCGATTTTTTAAAAATAATACAAAGAAATGTGCGCGCAAGTATTACATTATATATATATATATATATATATATATATATATATATATATATATATACATATATATATATATATATATATATATATATATATATATATATATATATATATATATATATATATATATATATATATATATATATATATATATATATATATATATTTTACTCGTGTTTTCACAAGCATTCATTTGGCACCACACTCGATGACCTAGTAAAAAAAATTTTTTTTTCACTTCCGATTTCACCCCCCAAAACTAACCCCTTAAGTCAAAATTTAACTTTCAAAACTACATGGCTCTGATGAGGCCATCAATTCCTATATTATTACCAACTTTCTATGACAAATAGTTTCGGAGAAAATCGGGTGTGACAGACGGACAGACACCGAAGTGATCTTATAAGTGTTCCGTACGGAACACTAAAAATCATTGGATAGGTCTATTTTCTTTTGTTTGTGAAATCTTTTATATTATACAGAATGATTCAAAATGGCATGTGAGGTAAAGGGAAATTCGTAACAGTATTTTTCGAATTTATGTGGTTACGAAAATTAAACGTGAACTTTTTTCGGAAAAAAATTGGTATAGGGATTCATTTGAAAATATATGTTTTAAAATTGTTTTTTCATACTAAGAAATAACATCTAACCATTACTACTCAATATGTTGAAGAATGGTAGGATGGTGAGATATTATTCAGAAATAACCGGCCAAGTGCAAGTTCAACTTGGGCAATTAGTGTTCTGTACGTTGATTGCTTTTTAAAATAAAAAATTTTGTTACGGAGGTATAAAATGATCAGTGTCTTCACAAAATGAGTTTTCAACAGTTAGTTTTTAATATTTACGAAAAACTAATGACCTTGAAATTTTTTTTTTTTTTTTATATACCAGATAAATTATTAAAGGTAAAGCACTCGTGATAATTTTCGTTCAATCTACACCCCGTGGAGAATATTCCAGAATTTTTTCAAAATTTTTTGATCAGTACTTTTCGAGATAAGGAGGGGGGACAGCGATTTTTCGCGATTTTTTAAAAATAATACAAAGAAAAGTGTGACAGACAGACAGACCTGACAGACAGACACCGAAGTCATCTTATAAGTGTACCGTACGGAACACTAAAAAGATAGTAAATTGGCAGAGTTAGTAGATGTGTGGATTGTAATTCAAAAATATAACGGAGACAACAAAAAGTCATCCAGAACCAAAATTATCCTTAATGCGTTCTCTTAATCTACGAACTCGGGTAGATACTTAGTACTCTTCTGTATTCTATTAAATATACTTACTTCTCTTTATGATCAATTTCGTGATCGAGTTGTTTTGATTTCAATCTTAATTTTTCTAAATTTTGAGCTGACGACGCTACCGCACGTTTAAGGGCATGAGACTAAAATAACATATGTTTTTAAGCTTTCACATAGGTGAAGTAATACACTTAGTGAGCACTATAACTAGGTAAAAATAATACTCCAAAAACACCCTGTATGTATCAATGTAAAGTTGAGCGTTGCTATATATACGTTTATCTTATACTGATTGCTTTATATCAAAACTGTTCCTCTGTGTTTCAGGGTTTCTATTGAAAAGTACTATCTGTTAAGGAAACATTACACTTTTTTGGGTCGGGAAAATCGACTTTTTAGAAAGTATCCTATGGGAAAGTATTACATTTTAACAATATTCTCTGAAAATTTTAGAGGAAAATTTCAAATACTTCGAAGTTATAGACGATTATAGCGCCAAGTGTAAGGCCAAATCTACAGCGCGGCGTGTCAACTTACCTTTCGGCCTTTTACAAAGGTTTTGCTCTACCTGTGTCGAACATCTGCTGCTACTTTTATGATTCTAAGAAAGATAGAAGCAGGTAAAAGGAGAGCTTACTATAATGGGTATAATATCTTTTCAGTTTGAGGTAAAACTGTTGCTCCAAAGCAAATGGTACGCTGGCCTGTTCAGTTCCAAAATATCGTTCGCTGGGCTAACATCACTCAGTAAACGTCTTGGCTAATATTGTGCAAAATGGATAAAAAAATACGGGAAATTTAGTTCGAAGCGAGTGTGCAGACCACGTAAAAGACAGTTTTATGGTAATCGATTTTCAGATGAAAATACAGTAGGAGCCCGATTAACCGAGTCGCGATTATCCGAGCTCCGGATTAACCGAGGCAATCTAAGAACCTGATTATCCGAGGTATGCGCGTCTATGTTGCGTATTAACCGAGCTTCTAAAATATATATGTACATATTTCCATTTAAAATCGTCGGGGCCTTCGGGGAATCCCCCTGGCCCGTGTGAGGAGTTCCCCTATTTAGGTTTTTGGACTCTTTCAGCATGTAAATTTGCGTTAATGTAGTGCGTTATAGCGTTTACTACGGGAAGTACGAGTATACTCACATAATTTATTTGGTTGGAGTTCTAGTAGTTAAGTGTAATTAATACGAACTGCTTTGTTTGAATTTTTGTTTGTCGTATTATAATGGAGCAAAACAAGCGTACAAGAATCGTCGTTCCTATTGAAGAAAAATTAAAAGCCATCCGAAGAATTGAAGCAGGAGAGACAATTAAAGTTGTTGCACGAGATTATGGAGTAGGTGAGGAAACAGTTGGAGATTGGAAAAGAAACCGCACAAAAATAGAAGAGTGGTGTATAAATCAAGCCTCTTCGTCCTCAGGAAGAAAATCAATGAAAACCGGCGACTATGAAAAGGTTAACGAAGTTTAGTTTAACCAACAGAGATCAAAAGGTGTGCCTCTGTCAGGTCCAATCTTACAACAGAAAGCAATACTAATTAGTAGGCAATTCCCAGAGATAGATCAGTTTACCGCCAGTTCTGGATGGCTTGACCGCTGGAAATAACGGTACGGTGTACGACAACTGGCTGTATGTGGTGAGAAACTTTCTGCTGATGTGTCATCAATTGAGAAGTTTAAGCAGAACTTTAAAAAGCAAATCGAAGATTGTGGATACACGTGATCAAATTTACAACTGTGACGAAACTGGTCTGAATTATAGAATGCTTCCATCAAAAACATTGGCATTTGGACAGGAAAAATCAGCTCCTGGGCACAAATGAAGTAAGGAAAGATTAACTATAATGGTATGTTCCAATGCATCTGGCAAGCATAAAATCCCACTGATGGTAATTGGCAAGTCTGCACGTCCAAGAGCTTTAAAAGACATCTCACCCAAAGCCCTACCAGTCTATTACAAAAGTCAGAAGAGCGCATGGATGGATGCGACCTTATTTACTAACTGGTTTGAAGAAGAGTTCGTGCCATCTGTGACTAAATTTTTGAACAAAAATCGTCTTCCTATTAAAGCAATTTTGTTAATGGATAATGGCCCCGCTCACCCTGGAGAAGGACTTCATGTGGGAGAAATTGTAAAATTTTTTCCTCCAAATGTAACCAGCATAATGCAACCAATGGATCAAGGCATCCTCGAAAACATTAAAAAAAATTATAGGCGTTTATATCTTGAACATCTGTTAGAATACACAGAAAAGGAGGATATTATCAATGGGATGAGAAAGGTTACACTGAAAAATGTTAATTTACTGGGTAAGTTAAGCTGGGGATTCTGTGCGTACTACCACTATTCAAAAATCTTGGTCAAAAGTTATTGATTTTGAGGACTATAATGACAGTGAAGATGATACTCCATTAAATGAATTAGCTTTGAAATTGAGAAGCCATGGAGAAATGTCCTGTTCAAATCTTGACAGCCAAATAGAAGAAAAAGAAAAAAGTTTATTTGAATTGAATGCAAAAAATTAAAAAGTTGCGAAAATGTGACAAGAGAAGATGTTGTTGAATGGATTAGAGCAGATGATTTCGAAGAAGAAATGAGTATTGAAATAACGAATGTCTTTCAGAAAACCGAAAAATCAGATGACAATGCTGATGACGAAGCGGCGGTGGATGAACAGTCTCCCACTAAGATCTCTCATCAAGAAGGTTTTGCTTCTTTGGAAAAAGCTTTGAGGTATATCGAACAACAACCAGAGGCAACCCCAGTGGATTTGCTTGTTCTTAATAGATGGAGAAACATTGCAGCGAGAAAAAGAAGATGCAATGTGAAACAGAAGCGCATAGATACCTATTTCACTGTTTTATAATGTATGTACCTATTTATATGTTAAAAACGTTAATACATCGGTTTTTACAACCTTACAACAAAAGTTGATGTGAAAAGTTTGTGATGGAGATGTGAAATTTTTCAAACGAGACAAAAGAGGAGTAGGTTTTCAGCTTTGTGTTGTGTGTGAATGCGGCGAAACACTCATTGCCTCTAGTCCCAACATTGGAAAATTATATGAAATTAATAGATGTTTCTTTTTGTAATGAGATTACTCGGCTGTTGAATCGCTGGAGTGAACAATTTTTGCGGCCTGATGGATTTAGGAACGGGCTCTTATGAAACAACTTATTATAAAATCATCGAAAATATTAAAATCGCAGTTGAGGTTGTATTCAGAGTTGTTATAAATAAAACCGACAATGAAGAGAAAGATAAAAACAAAGCAGCTGGTAATAAAGAAAATTAATTAACGGTATCAGGTGATGGATCATGGGCAAAACGTGGCTTTACCTCTCTTTTTTCGTGCATATTGGTAAATATAGTATTAAGATTTTAAATGTTATTGTAAAATCAAGTTTTTGTCACGCTTGTCGAAAATGGAAAAGAAAATATTATTGATTTTGATGTATTTTGGGACGAGCAGGAAGAACATTGTTCAGCAAATCATAAAGGCAAGCGTCGGAAAAATGGAGGTCGACGATGTTCTCGAGATGTTTCAGCGATCGGAAGACTTGCACGACGCAAAGTACAAGTATTACATCGGTAAAGGGGGCACCAAAACCTTCACTACCATTTTCGATGAGAAATGATTTTGGTACAAAAAAAAAGAACGTGCCTTGCATGTCAAAAAACGAATGTATAGAAGAGTAAAAGAAGCCAAAAAAGTATTAACGCAAACAAGGAAGTAAGTTAAAAAAGATAATTCAACGTCGAAAAAAAAAAGAGATCTGAACCTGAAAAAATTCAGCTAACTAATAAAGTAATGCAGGACTTATCACTTTACTATGGCTTAGCTATTCGACATCACCCAGATTCAGTGGAAGAAATGAAAAAAGAAATTTGGTCCACATTTTACCATAAGATTTCAACCAAAAGGCTACAACATCCTGGAGCTGAATCGTGGTGCAAGTGGTGAGAGCACGAAGCTGCAGGTACTTTGAGTGATTTCAAGCACCTACCTCCTCTGGACGATGATATTCACCAAGTTCTTAAATCTATTTTACGAAGATTTAACGTCAGACGATCTTTTAAAGCGCTGTTTAGGGAATAACACACAAAATAACAATGAGTCATTCAATTCTTGTGTTTGGCACATAGCCCCCACACATTTTTTTTGTGAAAAGATCATTGAAATGGCTACTTATATATTTACGTGTATTTTTAATGAAGGTTTCACCGCATTATTAAAAATTATGAAGGTCATGGGAACGACAATTGGACCTACAGCCGCTGAACTCGCCCGGAAGACTGACGAAGCGCGCATCAGGAATGCCAAGCGCAACCTTACCGATGCCGCCAGAGAGGTCAGAATCGCACACTTGAGAACGAGGCGTATGAGGAGTCGGAAGGAATTTTGTATACAGTAGGCACAGCTGATTGAAAGTAAGTAGATTTTATATGTGAAAATTCATTTTTCAAAACTTTAAACGTGTTTTTCTCAAGACAACGTTTTTGTAATCGGCGTGCACGATAACTTTAAAAATCCATTTAATCGATCGGTCAGAAATTTTAATATATATTCTTCTACACAATAATAGCCCCAGTATAAACTAGCATAAAAAAGATTGGTTAATTTGTTCCTCAATTTTTATTGTTTTTTTTTTTTACAAAAAAATGCTATTTTTGAGACCACCAATTTTGGAGGTCCACCATTTTTGCTCAAACAAAATAATCGCAGTCTATACTGGGGTCATACTTTTCCTAAGGATATTTTTTTTCAGACGCCCCAGTGACCCGCAATCGTGCACGCCAGAGATTAAAATTTTCAAAATGGCTTCCATGAGGCTGCAAAAAACCTTATAATAAATTATTTAAAAAATTGTTTACATTTTTTTTTTTGTATTTGAAGACTTAAAAAATAAATGAGAAAAATTACGGATTCAAAAAATATTTTCTTATTAATTTATCAGTCCCATAAAAAGTATTACAATTTTTGACCGAGAAAGTGTAGTGTTCCCTTAAAAGAAAAATATACAGGTTGTTTCATTTAATTTGAGGAGGCACACAATCAACAAATTAGAAACAAATGTCTCGCTTGTCCCAACAATTCCAGATCCTTTTGGTCAGTCGCTAAGGCAGTTAGTCAAAATTTCACCAAATCCACTATACCACCATTCACACGGTCAGATAATTCTATTGCAACGACACCTGTTGAAAAAGCGAACTTGTTGGCTGAACTTTTTTGCTTCACATTCTACTGTCCTTGACTGCACTATTCCCATGGTGCAATCAAGGATGCCCGATATTGTCTTCAGACAGCGTATCATTAAACGTATTTTAACGTAGCTAGACACCAAAAGAGCTTCTGGGCTGACGGAATACCTGCCATAGTTCTCAAAAACTGTGCGATGGAACTAACCCCAGTTTTCTGTAGACTTTTCAACCTATCCTACAGAAAGGGAATAGTTCCTTCCTGCTGGAAATGTGCCACAGTTTAGCCGATACCTAAAAAAGGCAAGAAGACCTTGCCAAATAACTACCGACCAGTCACACTGCTTTCAATAATATCGAAAGTCATGGAAAAGGCTATCAATCAGTATCTTCTAAAATATCTTGAAGGATTCAACATTATTAGCGATCACCAATATGGATTTCGTAAACATAGATCAACAGGAGATCTTCTGACTTATGTAACACATGTTTGAAACAACGCAATTGAACACTTTGGAGAATCTCGAGCGGTTGCTCTTGACATATCCAAGGCATTCAACCGTGTTTGGCATGATGGACTGGTGGCTAAGCTACGCTCTTATGGTATGTTTGAAAAGTTCTGTTTATAGCTCTCATGTTTTCACAGAGGGTTCTTTATGCGTGGCAGTCGACGGATTTCTTTCTAACACCTTCACTATCAACACCGGTGTGCCCCAAGGCTCCATACTATTTCCTTCTCTCTTTTTCAATTACATTAACGATCTGCTGGAAAAGACCGGAAACCCAATCTACAGCTTTGCAGATGACAGTACGCTTATCTCTCTTCTTTCACAAGTTAACGTTACTGAACCCGACATAGTTATGGCGGGGCACTCCATTCCTCTAACATCGTCGCTCAATTTGTTGGGCGTTAGTTTGGGAGCAAATATGTCCTGACATGTTGCAGGCATAGCAAGGAAAGCTTCTCAAAAGTTGGGAATATTATTTCGAACCAGAAAGCTTTACACTCCACAACAACTGTTAGTTGTTGTGTGGGGCTCCGCTCGCAAACATACTTTGCATTTGATGGATTCTATTCAGAGAAGAGCTGTTCGTCTGATAGGAGACTCGAAAATGTCCGGCGGCCTTGATTCGCTGGAACATCGAAGAACGGTTGGCGACTTGAGTCTATTCTACAAATATTTTCATGGAAAGTGTTCGAAGGATGTAGCCCACTTAATTCCTCCCAGAGCGGTGCATGTATGTCACGCTAATACTTCACATCCGTATGAGGTTCAGCTTGTTACTCCTGTACAACGCTTTTCAAGCGGTCTTTTATATGGAGAACATCATCCCTTTGGAATAATTTGCTCATGACTGTGTTTCCCACCGAGTACAATTTACAGCGATTCAAGAACAACGTGAATCGCTTTTTCCGCACACGTGTCGCTCCTGTAGCGCTTTAAGCACTTCCCTGCAGCACGTGTGCTAGACCCACAAAAAAAAATTGAAAAATGAAAGCAGTTGACAACGTGAATACGTCATAATTTGTATTTATTCGAGAACGTATTCATTTGTTTGTGCAAATTATTTTCGAGTTGCGCCATATGGTTACTAAGGGGTCCTGTAAATTCCGCTTAACAACTTTGATGTTTACCTCACCGATAACTAAAAACGTGTCTTGTTCTAAATCGGTATACTCTCTTCTCATCCTCGAATGGACGTTGCTTAACTGTTCTATTTCTAAATCGGCATCGTGACTGTTTTTCTGCTCATTTTGAAACATTACATTTTCTTCTTCCAAAATTTCTTGCTGTTTATTCAAGACATTCTGTGCTTCCATGATACGATCATGTTCATTATTTATGTCCGTATCGCGCTGTTGTAGCATCTTCACGGTATCCTTCCATTGTTTTATTAGATTTTCTCGTTCGTTAATTTGTTGCTTGATTGCTTTTCCTAAAATAACAGTAATAAATTAAGGCGAGCCAAACTTATTTGGAACCCAGTTTGGACGTAAATTTGGATCTGCATTAGTATTCAACTAATTTTGAATATGTTACAGGGATTTATAAAGATGGTACCACGGATAATTGCATAATGACGTTCCTCTATAACTTATAAGAACATTGACCCATAATCTTTCTCGGTATGTGTGCTTATGGCCGTTGTAAATAGGCACCATTTTAATAATAACCTGGAGTGGCGCAATGTTGCTACATTTACTTTAAAATCAAAAGTTTTTGATTTTATATTATAACTAACCTGAACTAAAATATTCTAGTTCAGTTTAATGCCTTTTAAGTTGCAAAAATAAGCTAGACTGGAAGTTCAATGTTTTAAAAAGAATTATGCACTGAAAACATATAGTTGAATATATTCTATATTCTAAGACAATAATAACTATAGATATTTCCTAAGCAACCGTACCAACAGAAAAAAAATGACTCTTTTTGTTTATAGCTCACCTCCCCGTTTGAGTAGGGATTTTGCCTTTTTTATATTCTAACGATACCGGCAAGGATGTCGTAATACCCGTCAACGTTGTCCAACTGCTAAACACAACATCTTTTAGACAACGCGGTAGTGCTGCCATGGACGTTATTGCATTACTGCGGCAACTACTACTTATGTATGTGGCCAAGCCAATTATACTTAAATAAATTATTAAACAAGTATACCAACCTGGCGCAATTGGAACCTGGCACCTTCTGCACCGTAAGCAAGTACTACACTACGGAGCCACATTTGACTCTACAGCCGGGAAATCCAAAAATTCTACGTTTTATTCAGAGATGTGCCGGATCGTTAAAAATATAAATCCGCGGATACGGATACGAATACGGATCATTGGTGTCTAGATCCGCGAATATGGATACGGATACGGACCTCAACTTTTTTATTCAGTCGGTGTCGGTGCGCGTGACCTTGAAACGACAGTTGACGCTTTGCGTTGGTGATAGGACATATTTCGACTTGCACTGCGCGGATTTTTTGTTTTGTTTATAGTTTAGTGTTGGTTTAGTTTGACACGGGGCAGCATAGATTACGTTTGTGTGTTTAGTTAAAAGATTTAATTATTTAAGTAAAAAAATGTCTACAAAGAAGTTTAGTAGTGTTATATGGATATATTTTACGATAATAAATGATGAATGTGCCAAGTGTAAAATTGGTGACGGAAAGTATTCCCGTAAGGATAAAGGCACAACTTTGAAAAATCATCTGCAGAGAAAGCATTCTCAAGAATATGTTTTATTCTTAAAAGAAGACTCCGCTAAGAAGAGTACCGAGACAATTTCACAGTCGGGAACATCTTTACAAACAGTAAAAAGAGAATTTATACAAAGTTATTTTACAGAATACATAGAGAAAGCCAAAATGTGGAATAATACAAACCCCAAATCAATAAAAATTGACTATTTAATTGCTGAAATGTTAGCTTTATCTGATTTACCTTTTCAACACGTAGAAGAATTAGGTTTCCGACGATTGATGGACCATGTTGTTCCAAATTATGTTTTAAAAGGCAGAAAATATTTTATGGATCTTGTTTGCAGCGAACTTTACGATAAAGTGTCATCGAAAATAAAGAATATGTTGATTTTGAGAAAGTTTCCTTCACATCAGATATCTGGTCAAATTCTTCATCAGGAGTTTCATTGTTATCCTTAACATGTCATGGTATTACCAAAGATTTTATACGAAAAAATATCGTTTTGAAAGCGGAGGTTCTTGAAGAACGTCACACGGGAGATTATATATCGGAAACATTTCAAAGTATGTTAGAAGATGGAGTGTGCCTGTACTTTATCTGAAATAAATAATATCGACTGTACAGCACATCAGTTGCATCTGGTGGTCAAAGAAGCTATTAACAAAGTTGGTAAAAATCTCCATATTATTTACAAAATGTAGGAAAATTGCAGGCCATTTTAACCATTCTACAATGGCAAAGCAAGAATTAGAAAAAATACAAGTTCGACTCAATCAAAAAGTTTTAAAAATTTTGCAAGATTCACCGACACGCTGGAATTTCAGCTATTATATGTTGAAAAGACTTGATTACATCAAGGATTCGCTGTCGCTTTATTCTTCTAATAATTAGATAGAACAGCTTGATGCCGAAGAATGGATTTTAGTTCAGGAATTGGTAAGAGTGCTGAAGTCTCTGGAGGATACCACAAAAAAAATTGAGGTCACAAAACGTATGTATATCCGACGTTATTCCTCTAGTACGAGCATTAAAAAAGTATATGACGAGATTCAAATTTCTGCTAATAGTGGGGAAAATCTCAACATCAGTACATCCGCCGTTCCTGATTTTGTGTCTTCTTTGAAGAATGAATTAGATTATCGTTTTTCTGAAATTGATAAACACGTATTGTTTCAACTAGCTACATTTTTCGACCCACGGTACAAAGGTAAATTCTTCAGTGACTTTCTCATCAAAGAAATAAAACAGAAATTACTTACAGCTTTAGAAACTGAAGTAAATCTCACAACAACTACAATTAGTACAGAGTCTGTACTGTACTGTACTACAGACAAACCAATTCTTGTTAGAAAAGAACATTGCAATAGTTTAGAAGATTATATGGACAATATGTTAGATAGTGACGATGACAATGAGGAATCTGAAAATCAAACATCAGATACGAAAGTTAATTTGCTCACAGAATATGCCAGAGAAAAAAGATTATCAAGAGACCAAGATACATTACAGTATTGGCAGATTAACAGTAAAAAGTTTGGAGGTCTCAGTCACATCGCTCGCACATATTTATCGTCACCTGCAACAAGCGTTCCAAGTGAGCAGTTTTTCAGTGCAGCAGGAATTGTTTATGATCCTCATTGTAATAGACTTTTGGGGGACAAAGCTGCCAAATTACTCTTTTTGAAGTACAATTTACCATTACTTAATTTTGATGACATATAATATTTTTAAGTTCCTGAAAGTGTGATTGTTTTTTCATCTAATATTAACACTTAGAAGTACAAATTAATGCTGTTAAGTGTAAGAATAATTATTTTTATTAGTATTTTCGAATATCACGGAGATTTAAATTTTGATCTCATTATAAAGATAATTTAATTAATATGTTATAACTTTCTATATAAATATTTCATTATTTTAATAAGCATATCACAAATATTTGTGATATCATTGTAAAGACCTTTAAGTACCTTATAAGTACCTTTGGGGAACTATTAGTAACAAAGAATGTTTAAATATTTGATTTTTGCAATATAAATGTGCCAAATATGGGATTTTAAGAAATAAAAAATATTTTAAATGGAATTTAATGGTATTTCATTGCTACCTAATCACCTATATTTAGAATTTCGTATATGTAATGAAATTTAAAAATATAAAAGATCCGTTCGAGATCCGCCAAAAAGTAACGGATACAGATACGGATACAGATCTTTCTCCTCCCTCGGATATCCGCGGATACGGATCCAGTCCTAAATAGGACTGGCTACGCCACTATTATTAACCTGCATTGTATTGGTCCCTTTCAACGCCGTTTGTCTAAAAAGTAAAGTCTTTGTACCTGTTCTCTCAAGAAGCATCTCTAAGCTATATAAATCGCAAACAATTTTGCTGATAGCTATTGTTTTAGCATCATAATCGGCTTGTAAAAACAGTCTTCTTGCTTCTAGTTCGTTGAAACGCCTTTCATCTTCCTTCGAAAATTTTTTAATCATTTCGTTATCATCGTCTCGTTTTTTAAGCGCTTCTTCCCAGGCTTTTAATGCTTCGATATCCCAGCCAGTTTCTTGTTTTATTTTTTCGACCTAAAATATTAAAACTGACTTATGGAAAATTGTGTTAGCAGAACCACATCTATTAATTTTCCTTTCCTAGGTCATCAAAAATATGCAAAGAAAAACGGAAGGAATACAGCTTTAGAGGAGACAAAGGGAGTTGCAGTGCTAGGTAATTCTACAATTACTCCAGCTCTCAACCAAGATGTATTAAATTTTATTGAAATAGGAAATAATTAGGTGTAAATTTGCAGCGATGTGCTGAACAAAATTTTACAAATAAGACTATCCTTTCTTTGAGTCTTGCAAAATCACATTCAGTGAATTTGCGTAAAAAAATAAAACAATCAACAAAGTTATCTTCTATAGACTCCTGGAAAAAAGCTAGCAAACCGAAATTTCTAGGAATACATCTAGATTATAGATTATCTTCGACCACATTCTTACATAGAGTACATTTACGTTCCTCCATCTACAGTCTGTTGTTGGCCTGGGCCCTACGCACCCTTTATTATGGTCTGGTATTATTGAAACTGTGGTATGGCATGGTATGTTGAAGCAACTTCACACCAGTCCGTTCACTGTGAATATCAGAAAAAAGTGAAATCCGATAAGTCGTTGGTTATTCTTGACGAGATACATGTAAACCTCGATTTAATGAGTTGCAAGTACTGACTGTTATTGCCAGATATTTTTGAAAATGTTTAAGGGAGGGAGATTTTCAAAAAATCGAATTATTTTTTTTGGATAGATAAATTGTTTATACCTTTAAGAATATTTTAAACGTTTAACCATTTCAAAATTCAAATTATTTCTGAAGTTATAGCAATTAGAAGTGAGCGCGGCAGAGAGTCGGACCGAAACTCAGGTAGCGATCGCACCGGCACGAGCAGTCAAAGCCTTGACAAAGGGTATTGTTCTTTTAGTCAGTCCTTAATGAGAACGCTGTTTAGAAATATTTGAGATTGTATCTTATATTTCAGCTAATATATTTAACGATGGATATACTAGTGCAGGGGTGCTCAAACTTGAACTGCTGGCGATCTACCTCAATATTGTTAGACTACGATCGATCGACTCTGAGAGGCTGAAAGTAAGTGTGATGCAGGATTGTCGTCTAGGTAGGGTGTATCGTGGCATAGATATTAGTTTTCCGCACAATATGCATTTTTTTAGTCAAGGTAAGTGTAGGTCTGGTCTAAATGGCAATGAAAAAACTCATAATTATTCAAAATTGCGAGTTTATTGGTTCTTACAAAACAAACGAGTTCTAGTGTCTAAACTTAACTAAAGAGTGACTTTGGATGTTGAAGCGTGGCACTGCATGTCCTCAGCATACTTTTCATAAGATGGTAAGTAATTACCGAGTGCTAATCGCAAGCATGATGACATATGTTCGTCAGTTAGTCAATTACGATATTTTGACTTAATTATCTTCATTTCAGAAAATGCAGACTCGCACAAGTAAGTTGACCCAAAACATTGCCGTCAGTTGAAGGGCGATTTGCCTTAGATTCAGATATTTATCTTCAGATATAAAACACCAGAATCTTGTATCAGATGCTGTGGCTTTGAGATGTATATCTGATATAATCTGCACTAGCTCATTTTCAACAGAACATGAGTCCATGTTAAACTGACTTGCTATTTCAGTAGCTAATTCCTCAATGTTTTTACACGAAAAAGGATAACTCATAAATGGTGCGATATTTGCCAATTTACTGAAATCATAAAAACGTATTTCGAATTGGCCCAAAATATTTGATAATTCTGCCTCATAAATATCATAATTCAACTGAGGAATCTTTGCTTTCAAAGACGGAAAATTTTTCAGATCCTTTCTTTTCAGTTGATCTATCATAAGTTGCAATTTACTTTTGAATGCGTTTATTGCGCTAATCATCTCAATAATAGTTTTTCCTTTACTTTGAAGCTCCAAATTAATGGTGTTTAAATGCATTGTAATGTCTGTCAAAAAATGCCAAATCAGTCAGCCATTTGCCGTTTTTTCAGCATCTGAGTGTCATCACCTCTTTCGTCCAGAAAAAGCTGTTATTTCGGGCAATAATTCTTGAAAACTTTCTAGGAATTTTCCGCGACTCAACCACCTGACGTCCGTGTGAAGAACTAAATCAGTGTGTTCAGCTGACTCACTATCTTCCAACTGCAATTTAAGGAGCCGTCGTTGCAAGCTACGTGCACGGATAGAATTCACAATTTTTTATTGCAATGCCCATAATCTCCTCCATGTTTAGAACTTTTGAACACAAAACTTGTTGATGTATGCAATGGAAGGAGAAAAATGAAGGGAAATCATCATTAGCTCGACACAATGCCACAAAAACCGTTTTCGTTTCCAGTCATTGCTGGTGCTCCATCGGTTGTAATGCACACTAGTTTATATATTGGTAGCTTGTAGTTTGTTACAAAATTGAAGAAAACGTCATATATATCTTCGCCACGGGTCTTTCCTTTCAGAGGAATCATTGTCAAAAACTCTTCCTTAGTCGACATGTCGTTGATTACCATTCGAATAAAAATACACAGCTGGGCAGTGTCTGTCATATCGGTGGATTCGTCGAACTGGAAAGAAAAGTATGTACATTCCATGATATCATGTTTTAGTTTATCTGCCATGTCCTGACTCATGACTTCAACACGCCTTGTGACAGTCGGACGAGATAACTGAAGTTCTCTAATAGCAGACATAATCTGTGTTTTATTTTTAAAATCTCCAAATAAAGTCTCACCCGCTTCAATAAATGCTTCCTTCACAACCAATCCATCATCAAATGGTTTCTTGTGTTTCGCCAATATGAGATATTTTAAATGACGCGATCGTTGCAGCTTTTGATTGTTTGGCTGGTCTTGCGAACATGGTTTGTTCTTTTTTCAAACAAGTTATCAAATCACGTACTTTTCGTTTTCTTAATTCACTCTGTGACGGAAAATCCTCTTCATAGTTTTTATGAACCGTTTTATGATACCTCTCTAAGTTCCCACGCTTAGGTATTGCAACTGACGCACGGCAGATGAGACAAATGCACTTATCCTTTACCATACAAAAGAAAAATTCTTCCTCCCAATCGTTATTAAAATGATAAGTTTTACTTTTCTTCGCCGCACTCATTTTGGACTATTTATTAATAAACTTTGTATCGATGTATCGCCTTCAGGTTACAACTCAGACTGACTCCTATTCCTGCAGGCGCAACATTTATATCGGCGCGAACGAAGTCTCGAATGTTCCCGTCAAACACGCCGCCCGAAGTTTCTAGAAAAATCGGCGGGAATCAAAAACGCGGCTTTTCTTTGACAAGTACCGCGCGTTCCTTTGAAAAAAGCCGCCTTTTGCCGCTAGCAGGGGGTTATTACGATAAAAGAAAGTGATGAGGGGGTTATTCTGGCCTAATTGTGGATCGAATAAATTTTAGTAGTTTATTCATTACATTTTGTTTTAGTTACCTAAAACGAAATCTGTGAATAGTTCTATATCGGAATTTTTTTTCTCGAGATCGACTCAAAAAGCACTCGCGATCGACTTGTCGATGGCGATCGACCGTTTGAGCACCCCTGTACTAGTGTTTTACAAATGATGCAATTATTAAACCTTGTAATTGGCCCAAGCGCGCTGTGATTTACCGAGAACTTGGATTCTCAACGAATATCTACAGCCAACATGAGAGTCCAACAGGAGACTAACGAGGCCAGGAAATTGAAAAGAGCTGCTCAAAAGGAGTCGGAGGACATTGCAGCAACAATGGAAGACCTCATTTACGGCCCAGGAATGACAAATTGAAGGTAATTTAAAAAAATATTTGGTTTTAAGACGCTGGCGCTTTACTGTTTTTCTTTTGCGTTTTTCTCGAAACTACTTTTTTCAAACTGGTGTAGAAGATATTGTAAGATTTACTTAAGCGATTTTGTTCAAATTTACAACACATATTCTATATAATATTATCTAAGATATGATTGGGTGCCACGTTCATAAATTATAAAATTTTTAAACTCAAAATTTCTATAAAAATCTGTTTGAAAAAAAGTTTTTTTTTCAAACAGCTGTAATTTCTACAACAAAATTTTAAAATTTTTTTTCCTACGCTACATCTTAGCTATTACCTTTCTAAATAAGAAAAAAAATATTTTTTATTTTTTTAGACGATGCCTGACAGAGAAATAAGAACACCATCAGCAAGGATTTCCAAAGGGTATATAGATTTAGTCCAGATTATTAATTAAAAATTAGGATAGGTGATTCAAAAGTGTAGCGAGCCAAAACAAGTTAATTTAAAAGCCTTCACGCATCGCTTGAAAGTTAATCGATATTACTTGTTTTCAGAATGTAAAAAAAAATTACAAGAGAGCTTTTTGAAGAGGAGACTTTCAGCTTTCCGATGATACTAATAGTTTTTATTTTTGTTGTTTTATAATTTGCAAAACTTAAAAAAACGAAATTTTTGTTTGCATGATTTTTAACGGGCATACAGTAAATTATAAATATTTAATAAAATATAGTATTGAAAAAAATCCTTGTGCATATATCATTATTAAGTTTCAATATAAGAATGATTAAAAATACCCACATTGTGTGGGTTATTTAAAAATTGAGTTTAAAATATGAAAAACTTCCTACTGTAGTGCGCTGCTGGCAATTTTACGTTCAAAATGGTCAAAAAAGACGGACGATTTTTTTTAGTTACAGTTAAAAGTATATTTGATATTAGAAAATCTACAAAGCTATCTATATTATATACATATATTATGTCTAAAGGTTAAAATTTATTCATGAACAGTGACATGTAAAAAAGTTCACATTTTCTTAATAAATAAACTGTTCAATTATTTGTAAAACTAGTTTAAAATTTTTATCCCTTTTTGGATTGGTAAAAAAAAATGGCATCTATTAATATAGTTAGAAATTTTTTCCCTTTTTTCTTTTTTTTCAAAAGTTTTAAACTCAGATATGACAGTGAATCACAAAATTGTATGGAAATGGAATTTCATAGTCAACTCTCAACTGATGAAAATTCACTAAATGGCCTTTGTATGGGAGGTGTTTACATTCCAGAAGAAATAAATCAAATATTTTATGGCAAAACATTTACAACATTAAAGAATATCCAATGAAAGCTAAAAATTTGCCATGGTATGTTTTTTACTGCTATTATACTATAGATCATTTTAAAAATCTTTTAAAAAATGGCAATGGACAAGAGCAGTTTAAATATTGGAATATTATTTCTAATGGTGGTGACCAATTTAAAATCGAAGATCCACCCGTTGGAAGTGATCTATTACCAGAAGGTGTTCTAGATTCCAAAAAGAAAAAGACATATACACCTACACGCCATGTACACACATGGCAATCAAAGAGTGTCATCAAAAAACTCCTCAACTGAATAGTAGACCCTCCCAATTAAGAGCTTCCAAACCTCCCTCCTAAATCGGTTATTATTTAAAATTTTCCTGACGTTCAAAGGCAAGTGGTTGAATATTTTCTTACTCATATACGAGTATATTATAGAGTCCCTTATTAAGCTGAAGAGGGAATGGGTAGTGAGGCCACATAAGATGAACGCGTCGTGGACGCACAAGAAGCCCCTATCTCTCCCTCAAACTTACTATGTATAAGGCAGGCTGTTTCAATAATAAATATACAAGGCAATGTTAGAATTCTCTTAGTAATAAACACACTCCTGCAGGATTGCCGAGAACTCAATTGGAACATATAACGCAGTGCTCGCTTTTGTAGCATAAAGACCTTATTCAACAATTGGTTAGAGCAGGAACCCCAGAAACATACCCCATAACGGAGGTGCGATTCAATCAGAGCAAAGTATACATTTCTCGCGATAGAAACATCTAATTCCCGAGACACTACTCTCAAGGCAAAACATCCCTTGGCAATCCTCTTACAAAGCTACAAAATGTGAGTAGAGAATCTCAATTTAGTGTCTATAAACAACCAAAAAATTTGTTATAAGTCAAGCCTTCAATAATTTGCGAATCAAGTGAGATATCGTTCAACCGACATTTAAATGAAACTATGTTAGTTTTAGACATATTCAGGGTTAGATAATTTGAATGACACCAATCTACGGTTTTCACTATATCCCCACTGATGTCGCATTCCAACTGTACCACGTCTCTATTGTGCTACATCACAGTTGTGTCATCGGCAAACATCGTAAAATACCCCTTTAACGTTAAGTTTTGAAAGGTCATTAATATAAAGTAGAAATAACAGAGGACCCAAAACAGAGCCCTGTGGAACTCCACAAGTGACACTCAATTCACGCGACTCATTACCGTTAAAAAAGACAGATTGACAGCGCGATGATAAGTAAGATGCCAACCAGGCCAACGCCACACCTCTGAATCCGTAGATTTCAAGCTTACTCAGCAATATCCTATGATTCACACAATCAAAAACTTTTGCGAGGTCACACCGCCGCAGCAACCTCACCATCATTTAACTTGCCATATAGGTTGTCTAGAAACGAAAAAATCGCGTCATTAGGGTTTTGCTTATTATTAATCATTCAACTTAAAATAAAAAAAAATAATTAAAGGTGGGAAAAGAACGATAAAACTCTACGCTTTAGGTATAAAATATTTATATTTCATTTAAACGTCCAGGTACAAAGAAAACAGTTACTGAAAACACAAAAATTTTAAATTACTCAGAGAGATTAAATGAATTACGTACTCTCTAGTCGTCATATTGAATCGGCCTGTCTGAATTTTTTAAATCTGTCATCGTTCTTAATCAGTACGGCAAGAAACTCAACAGCCAATTTCAAAATTTTTAACGGTGTACAGAAATGTTAATTTAGTCATAAATGAGGAGCATGATTCCCCCACACAACTGAAGGGGTTAAACCAGCCATTTTATTTTAAATAATTTTTTTAAATAACGGTAAAACTAAAAAAAAGTCTTTTTTTGTAAAATTTTCCGTTCTTTCACGTAGTGCTAATTAGTTTTTCGATATCTTTTTTATTTTTAGAGATATTTGCGAAAAACCTAATTCTTCATTTTATTTTCGATTTTGTAGGCTTAGCGTACACTTAGAGCAGCAAAATTTTTGTATCGTATTCTACGTCCAAAAATCTACCTGTATGCAGCCTGTTAACAATGAGAACTTTTCGTCAAAATTTGTTTCTGACGACTGGGCTATCAGCCCAGGCCCCAGGATAAGGCTGATTTTGAGAATTGTTTTCAAGAGTATAATAAAAGCAGTCCAAAATTTATTTGAAGCAACAACATTAAACCAATATTTAAGTGTGTAAAAATATTTCTTTTATATTTTTAATTCAAAATGCCGTTTCAGAATCCAAGACGACAAGGCACCTTTTATGCGAAGCCTGAAACGGGCAAAACGATTGCTCCCGTAGATTTCAACCTAGAACAAAAACCAAAAACGCACAAATTTTGCGATAAGTTATAAACTTCTTTTTTATAAACAATTTTTGGGTGAAAAATGAACATTCTTTTTCAAATATGCATCATTTTTGAAAAAAACGATATTTTCAAATTTCCGCTAATATTAATGACAAGTTTTTGGTTTTGTGTTCTAGGCTGAAATCTACGGAAGCAATTGTTTCGCCCGTTTTGGGCCTTGCATAAAAGGATCCTCGTCGCCTTAGATTGTGAAGGGGCCATTTTGAATTAAAAAGATAAAAAAAATATTTTTGTACACTTAAATATTTGTTTAATAAAGTACTTCAAATAAATTTTCGACTGCTCTTCGAAAAAATTCCTGAAATGAGCCATTTTTCATGGGACGTGGAGTGGCCTTACCCCGTAAGAGACTTTTTCGCTGGGAAGGAGCTTTTAGTTGGGTACTTAACAAAATATTGGTAATGATGAAGGCATAACCGGTTGAAAATTTAAAATTTTGTGAACTGAAAGAAAAGTATAAATATACCTTGATAACAGCATTTTCCAGATCATGTTTCTTATTTTCATTCTGTGCATCTAAAAATGTAATTCTTTTATTAACTTGAGCAACGTCTTTTTCAAGTTTAGACTTCTCCGCCTTGATGAGATGATATTGGTGGTCTTCGGTGTCGTACTGCTGCTTGTGAGCTGTTATGAGTTTCTAGAATAACCGGTAGAATATTCAAATTTCAAATACAATGCTTAGTGTTGTTATTCCGTATATTATGCACGATAGGTCATGGATCCCACTTCGACCTTTGGTCGAAATCAAATTCAAAAATACTTTGTTTTAATAAGAATAAAATTCCCGTTTAGAAAGCAATCTAAACTAAACAAAAATACTCGTGTTACGTACATATAAAAAAAAAATACAAACCGAAAAAACCTTATAGACCAAGAGGGCGACCCGAAATTTTGACCTGCTCACTCACCGTCTGCCTAGTTCTTCATTTTATTGGGTTAGTCGAATAAAAGCCTTCAAGGTTGATTTTGCGGTCTCCGTGCCCTGGAAGGCCCAAAATGCTACATCCAACAATGGACTGCTGTTTAACCACTTGAATCAAGTACCATAACCGGAGGGCGAAGCTAGACCAGCTTTTTCCAGCCAAAAACGAATATAGTCGTGATTTTTTTTATTTTTACTTAACGGTCGTTTTTGGTTGGAAAAAGCGGGGGACCAGGTTCGTCCTCCGGTATTGGCGATATTGTAGATTCCCTCTTATTTTATCAAGAAAAAACTAAATTTATTAATTTTATATGGTTAAATGATAGTCCATTTTTGGAGTGACGTTTTTTGGACCCTAAAGCTGGGTCTGGTCTCGACGCCGTCTCCCCTTTGGAGCGCTCGACTTTTTTAGGGTCAACAAATGTTATGGTACTTGATTCAAGTGGTTAGATGTAGCATGTTGAGCCTTCTAGGGCACGGGGGACGCAAAACCAACGTTAAAGGCTTTTATTCGATTCGCCCGATAGAATGCAGACGGTTAGTCCACAGATTAAAATTTCAGGTCACTCTCTTGGTCTATTATTGTCTAATTAATGAAATTTGATTTGAACTTACTTGAGTTTGTTCATTTTCTTGTTTGACAAATTTATGGTGCTCCTTTATGTTTTCTAGACGTGTGGAAGAATTGTCCAAGTTATTTTTTGCTTTTATTTTGTGCAAAGCAAGAGAGGCAAGCTCACGCTCAAGTTGCTGGTTTTCTGCATTTGCAACGGGTATTTGAAAACCATCATCCCAGCCTAGTTTAATTAATATATCTTCTAAGTTAGCCATTTTATAATAAAATCATCAGTGACAATAAAATTGCATTAAAATGCTTTTTAAGGGTTATTGACAATAAACCTGTCTTTTCTGGTGGATCTATTGATAAATGTTACCATGGAAACTTTACTTGTAAAGTGATGTTTCCATTGTTATACAGAGACACACTACTAACCTAAGTATCGATTTAATAACTATTCATTTTATACTGGAGGTCCAATAGATCGTGGATGGAGGATATTTTGAATTTTATAAAGAGTGGTTTATTGATAGTCGGAACTTTTCGATAGCCATGGTGATTTTCTTTGTTTTTGAACCATTCACCCCAGAGGCAGACACGAAAATATAATATTGGAATTTTACCTATTCAATACGGCATCTCGCGGCTTTTTCAGGAATTAAACTTGAGGTGCATTTTTAAATCTGTCACAAGCATCTGTGTAAATTAATAATAGAAATTTTCTTAAAAATGAATACCGAAATTTTTACTTTTCGTGTTGTGTTTACAATTGCCTGCAAAAGGATTTAAATGTAGTTTTTCATGCATTTCCAAAAGTGAATGATGTAAATATTATTAATGCATTTGGGCAAAAATTGACAGACTGAAAGTGTGGAAAAAAGTTCTCCGAATTGAACGAAAAATCCCAATCGAAGCTAAAGTTTGTCCTAAACATTTAAAAAAAAAGGTTACATTCTTCCAGGCACGTAAAATTATTTATTCTTGAACAGTCATTTTTTTTTTTTTTTTTTTTTTTTTGGTAATTTGTGTACGTGTGTCAAATAAAAATTCCTTATTAGATAACATTTTTCAGATTTTATTTGGATAAAATACTGTCTTTACAAGAGCATTTCATACATAAAATTTCTGTGTGTGTGTTCTACTGTTGAATGTGTCATTTATCTCAAATACTACTGTGCGCAATTGGGCCGTGGGTATACATGCTGCTTGAATTTTCGTTATATCGGTCGCGACAGTTTTGTTATCGATTATTCCACACCCAAGGAAAAGATTTGATTTTAGAAGTTTTTTACCGAGTGTAAAATTCCTTTGGCAGGATTTGTACCGGCTCATTTGCAAATATTGCCAATTGTTAATAATATTTTTGAAAAATATTGTTACACTTCCTATGCTTCACACGTTACAAATTTAAATCTGCACCCATATTTCGGCCATCTTAATAATAATCATAGTAGGCTCCGCCCTCAGGTAAGATCCCAATAGCGCTTATCGTGGCCTAGTAAAATGCGGTGCCGATGGTAGTCTTCATGGATGTAGAAAATTCCGTCATCTTAGGAACCCGGCTATTTTTAAATGGAATTTAAGTTTTGAAAGTTTCATTGTACGAAAGGGTTCTTTTTTGTCAAAATCTCCCCCTCCCTCCTCGGCCATTTGTTTGAAACTGGGTGTAAGAGGTGAAAGTTCCCCTGTAGGAAAGGGTCGATTTCGTGAAAAATGTCATTTCTCCGGTCATCAGTTTTACTGTGTTGGGAAAGACCTAGCTTAGAGTTCCAGTGCTTTTTTTTATCATATTCTACACCCAAAAAGCTACATGTATGCCAAAATGCAGCCTGTTAACATTTAGTGAGAGCTCAAAACCCCTGGCGACTGGCCTATAAGCCCCTACAAACCATAATATTTTCATAATAAGGGAAATTAAGGAAGTATTTCAATTTAATTCAGCTTCAAATTTATTTTCTATAAATATCGATACAATCATTATTAAACCATATAATATTAATATTTACAAATTAGATTAAAAAACTAATTAATTTTTTGCTTTAGTTTTTATTTTTATTTACAACTACATTTACACTTATCTATTATTTCTAAAGAATGTAATGTATCTACAGTCTTTAAAAACTATCAAAAGCTCTTATTTACTACACAAAAAGTTACATCAATATTTTTTCTCGCATCTCAAAGCATTAAAAATGAATAAATGCTGCAAACAATTGCCGAAGTTCAAAGCATGTATCTGCTTAATTCAGAATCATTTTTAAGATTTTGGGTAAACACAATATGAACTCAAAGGCAACAAAATTTATTTTTCCCCGTGTAGGAGCAATCTGATTATGGTTAAATTTTTAACAGCTTATATCTACACAAGATTTTTTAAAGAATGATCTACGATTAAGTCATAAGAACAATTTACCTTGAACAGAGAAAAACAAAAGCACAAAAGCAAACATTTTTATTTATGTAGGTGACAATCAAGGTAAAGACTCATTATTCTATTCTTTTGTCTAGTGAATCATCAAACATGCTTTTAAATTAACAAATGTATCGATTAGGTCACTAGTGATAGGCACCAGTATCCACTGTGCGTTTTAGTTGGTGAGAGTGGTTTGGCGAATAAAACATAACTTTAAACTATAACATTTTGTGGAAAAAATTTTGATTATTAAATTTATTACAAAATTTCCAAATGGTAAAAGAAGAATTATAAAAAGTCCATTTGGTATCAGGCAAACATAAAAAAAGGTTATATTCATCAAATAACCTTCCATATTAACATTTCACTATTTCAAGCTGGGTTAATCGGCCCATGATGGATTCAGTACATTAGCTGGCTTCGTTAATTCAATGAAGAAATTCGTCGTCAAATATAACAATCTGCCTCGACAGCTACAGAGGTTATACTGACAGATCTGATTATCCAATTTAGTTTAAAAAGTGATTTAAATTGAAAAAAACTGAGAACGTGACATGACGTACTTGTAGAATACCCTTGGAAAAATTATAATCAGAACCACTTACAAGGTTTTTCACTCTCAGGGAACCTCAAAAAAATGAAAAATAAACTGTTTTTATTTAAAGAATATATTACTTATTAAGTGATATTACTGAGTATATATATATATATATATATATATATATATATATATATATATATATATATATGTATGTATGTATATATATATATGTATATATATATGTATATATATATATATATATATATATATATATATATATATATATATATATATATATATATGTATGTATATATATATATATATATATATATATATATATATATATGTATGTATATATATATATATATATATATATATATATATATATATATATATATATGTATATATATATATATATATATATATATATATATATATATATATATATATATATATATATGTATGTATATATATATATATATATATATATATATATATGTATGTATATATATATATATATATATATATATATATATATATATATATATATATATATATATATATATATATATATGTATATATGTATATATGTATATATAATAATATATATATATATATATATATATATATATATATATATATATATATATCTATATATATATATATATATATATATATATATATATATATATATATATATATATATATATATATATATATATAGATATATATATATATATATATATATATATATATATATATATATATATATATATATATATATATGTATATATATACATATATATATATATATATATATATATATATATATATATATATATATATGTATTTATCAGTTATTACATCAATTTACATTTACCAATCTTTATTCAGTTTCTAGAATAAATATTAAAGAATTTTTGTTGAGGATCAAGAAATGAAAACTTCATAAATAACAATACTGATGTTCACCTAATCAACAAAAAAAAAAAAATAGATAACATTTCCCGAATGGTAGTAATTATGAAAAAAAATATAAGTAATTAACGAGTCGGTTTTTAAATATTGCATATGTTGTTGAACCTATTGTTTTCTTGACAAAAAAATTGTTTTTAGAGTTTAAATAAGATATTTGCTTTGGGATTTTGTAATGAATAGACTTTTAATTAGTTTTTGTTGGATTTTTTTTTAAATTCCCAAAATAAATTTCAAAAATGTTCATAATAAAGTTATTTTCGAACTTCAAATTACAGCCTCCTATAACCTTTTTTGTTGAATTCTCTCTGCAGAGTGTTACTAATTCTATCCTTCAATGAATATTAAATACATTTTAGAATGAGTACTTGAAATTTGTTTGGAAGTTACTTAGTTTTTTTGAAAAATAAAAACCATTTACTAAACCGCTTGTGTAACTAGTAGAAAATTCTTTACAAAATGTTGATCAACATTTCATAGTTAGCAAAACAAGCATTAAATTTTAAAATTGAAAATTTTTTATATTACTTTCAATATACTGCCAATTTTTTACAAATATTTATTTTAAAAACTGTTATAGTTTTTCACTTCATTAGGAGTGTCTGGGTATTCCTCAGCAAACATTTAGATTAAAAAGATCACTGGTTTAGCATTTAATGTTTTCGGTGGAGGCTTTACAATAAATTGACCATTTGCTCAGTTATTGTAATGCCATACACATGGCAATTAGTTTTGTTGAATTTTTCAGCAAATTCTGTTTGTATTTTTTGAAATTAAATCACTTAATACATTCCTTGATTGTAATCTAGTTTATTTTATTGCCAAATCAACTTGTTTTAATATTTTTGACTGCCTAATTTTTATCTATAAAACTATATCAGTCATGATCGGTGAAATAATAAATTTTAAATCACAAAAATATATATTGGGATATCTCAATATCTTACTATTGAGGTTATAACAATTAGCAAATATAATTGACTTGGAGTGCTAAAACACCTATAATCTGGCTTGCCTGATTATGTAGGGAAGAATTGAATGCACCAATAGTATTTCATTTTTACGATCGCTACTGTATTTTTCTGATATTTGAGTTTGACCTATTGCTGTTTAATTATAGAAAAAAGGCATTGCCTTTCTAGGAACCTACAAAAACAATGCATAAGGTAGACAAATAAATATGTGAAAATATAAATTTTATTCAGAGTGTCTAAAAACTGATAGTTCTGATAAATAATTATATTAAAGGGATAAAGCTTGGAAAATTTTTGGATTACTATCACTTAGCTTTTGCAATTGCCATTCCGACACCAACTATGGCTCCAACTGCTAGTAGTACTACACCACCTGCCATTGCCATACCCACTAGGCCTTCTTTTTCCATTTTTTTCTTTATAGTTTGTTCTAGGTTTATAACTTGTTGGTTTCCTGAAATAATTAAAAAATCTCTGAATTACCTAAAGATGTATATAACTGACCACTGTGAACAGCACAATAAGAAAAAATGTTTAAAGCTAAAGTTAAGCAGAGGATTTATTACCACAGGGGATACTCAAGGTATTATCTGAAGTGATTTATTAGACTGACAAGTCTGGTTATTCTATTTTACATGTACCATGATTAAAATTTAAAAAGCTGACAACTTTGTAATGTAATTATAGATCACTTCTAAAAAAAGAACTTCTAAAATTAAGATAGTATTTCTTAAAATTTACTTAATATATTAATAATACTTTCTTATCAAGTTCAAAACAATTTTTTAGACTATCATTGGTAAACTACTAGATAAGTCAGCTATGTATATATATATATATATATATATATATATATATATATATATATATATACACATACATATATATATATATATATATATATATATATATATATATATACACATATATATATATATATATATATATATATATATATATATTTATATATATATATATATATATATATATATATATATATATATATATATATATATATATATATATATATATATATATATATATATATATATATATATATATATATATAAATATATATATATATATATATATATATATATATATATATATATATACATAAGTAAATATATATATATATATATATATATATATATATATATATATATATATATATATATATATATATATATATATATTATATATATATACATACGTAAATATATATATATATATATATATATATATATATATATATATATATATATAATATATATATATATATATATATATATATATATATATATATATATATATATATATATATATATATATATATATATATATATATATATATATATATATATATATATATATATATATATATATATATATATATATATATATATATATATATATATATAACCATCTTCACAATTATAAATAAACATCAAAAAACATCTTTATTCCAGGTGTATTCTATTCTGTCATCTTATATAAAATTTCTTTGGAGTGGTTGGAATACCTGAAGAGTTTGGTTAAAAATACTCAGTTTTTATGGTACTATTGACATGTGGGAATTGTTGTAACTATTATCAAATTACATTTTTTTTTCAACTTTATTATGTATACAAGAGCTGTTTAAAATTTATGATATTCGTATAGATAAAAAGTAAACCTACCTGGTTCAATGTTTAAAAAGGACTTAACATAACTTAGAGCTTTTGAATATTCTTTAAGTCTTGCATTACCAATAGCTAAATAATACAGGTAATCCCTCTGTCCCTCTTCATTAGTTTTATATAATTCTTCTAGTAAAACTATTCCTTTTTGAATATCTGCAGGATATTTACTTCGAACAAGACACCATGCATATTCAAACTGTGCTTTAGGAGTTACATCGTTTTTGTAAAGTTGTTCATGATAGATTTTCTCGAATTTCTGCAAAATGATAAAATACGTAATTCTTTTTCTAAGAACATTGTAAAAATCGATATGTTAGGTTAGAAATTCTGTGATAATGCACAATCCCGTAAACAGCATGGTTGGTTTTTATAATAAATAGAATAATTGGTTTATAGAGACTAAAATTACCTTTAAATCCTCAGGTAAGACAGTTTCTGATAAAATATCAGCCATTTTTCTCAAAGTAATTTTCCAACTGACACAATTTTTTTTGGACAAGAAACGTCAAAACAATGACTCATTTTGTGGCGTTGTTCTTAATTCACCTGTGCTGAAATGATCTTTATTCGATAGTTGTTTTATCCTTGTCTAAATAATGGTCTTAGAATAAGACAACTGCAATTTAAACCAGTGAATCACGGCTGAATATCAAAAAATGCCTTTCTGTTATTTTTTTGTCATTTTGACATCTGACCGCCAGATTTTGGCCGAAGTTTTTGATATTTTTTTACCCTAACAGAAATCGGATCAAAAATAAAATATAAACTTTAGCTATTATTCACGAGATGTGGCTACACAAAAAAAAGGATCCCTTTTAGGTTATATACTATTTACTGAATTGTAGATGTCAGGATAAACAATTAGGAGATTGGTTAACTTGTCTTTGGATCGATGTCGCTTTTGAAATCCAGCGACGGTGTTTTTAAACTCATTAGTGAACACACGGGTCAAATACTTTGTAATTTGATGCATGTAAAACAATTATAATTAAAATTTAAGTACTCATAGATCTACTTTGAATTTATGTTTATTTTGGTACGGCGTTTTCCGTTGTATTCTGCAGAAGGGGTCACTCGAGGAATATTGAACCTCGGCCATACTTATCATCTGTACCATAGACATAGAGGATGGACCATAGACATAGAGGATGGACTGAGCATTAACCTCACAAAATTGACCACTCTCTAGAAAGAGATAAAGCGACTGTGCGGCCGATATCTATCTCTTTTCTGTAGGCCCGTAATAAACAAGGCGTAGTACCCCGAGACAGAATTTAAGTCAGAACAGCCCCAATCCGATTTTTGTTCAAATGGAACACTTAGAAATATTATTTTCAAGAGCGCCGTAGCTTAGCGGCATTCTAGAAAGAGACAGCTATTGGCCGCTCGTGCGCTTTGTCTCTCTCACACTTTTAAGTCCATATTTACTTCACAGCGGGATACGGAACACTCAGTCCATCCTTTATGTTTATGGGATGGACTAAGCATTAACCTCACAAAATTGACCACTCTCTAGAAAGAGAAAAAGCGACTGTGCGGCCAATATTTGTCTCTTTTCTGTAAGCCTGTAATAAACAAGCCGCTGTACCCCGAGACGGAAGGCGAGAAAAGCCCCAACCCGGTTTTTGTTCAAATAAAACACTTAAAAATATTATTTTCAAGAGCGTCGTAGCTTAGCGGCATTCTAGAAAGAGACAGCTACTGGCCGCTCATTCGCTTTGTCTCTCTCACACTTTTGGGTTAATATTTACTTCACAGCGGGATACGAAACACTCAGTCCATCCTCTATGTCTATAATCTGTACAGAGAAGGATAGATTTTAGATGTTGGCTCTTAAGGGACCTGTAAACGAGCAATAAAAATGTTACATAGGCATAGTTTCTGAAAACTATGGTCAGGCAATATTTTCGGAAATGTCTTGCTGGAAATATAGCCGGGCAATTTATAGCCCTGTCGCGTACACGTGAAAATAATGTGATTAATAATTAAAAGATGTTAAATAACAAGAGAAGCATGTGGATTCAACACTATTTAAATAAATGAGAAACAGGAATTAGTTCTCGATAATTATTTATTTCAAAACTTTACTAGAATATCGAAGAGTGACTTTGAATATTTACTTCAGGCAGTTGGACCCAAGATTGAAAAACAGGATACAGTAATAAGACATGCAATACCGAACTACAAGATTGGCAATCACACTTCGTTTCTTGGCGACGGGAGACTCCTATAAGTCTTTAATGTACTTACTCAGAGTGTTTGTTCAATTTCTCGTATTGTTTCAGAAGTATGTGCGGCTTTAATACAAGGATTGAATGAATTAATTAAAGTAAGTCAAAATATATTTCTCATTTATTTAACATTTTTTTGTATAAAATTGTCATTTAAAAATATCAGTGGCATGTATAAAAATCAGTAATTTTAATTTCTTTCCCACTACTGTAAAAGTTGGTTGAAGCAATTATTCCATAACTGTCGAAACAAGTTCTTCGTAAGTGCTGCGGTTGAATTTTCCATTTGGCTTGGGTACTTGACGTTAATTGCGAATTGGGCATGTGCCCAATCCGGAGTTTGATAACTGTGTTCAGGAAGACCACTTCCCAGTATTGAAGATGGAGAAGTGACATCTGTAAATGAGCTGTTTGAAGTACCAGCAGATTGACACCAATAGCCTGGAGTAGAGGTTCTAGACTTTGGAGAGGCGATGTCTTGCATGTGCGCTGAAGGTACAGTAGTAATGTTGGTAAAGCTATTTGAATTTAGCATCCTGCAAAAATTAATTGACAATAAGTATTTAGTGTATTTCAATTATTACTCTGCTGTTTTATTTTAATAATGTGGCTTGTGATTAGCGTGTCGTTTAACCCGCGTGACATATTTAAGATTTTGTTAAAGTCCCTTTTATCAGCCTTTTCCGACGTGTGTCCATTTTTTTCTTAAAGTAATATGACATTCCTTTTTTCCTTAAAACAAGCTGATATCTGAGTTCAAAATACAAAACTGCTATTAACATAAGATATTAATAAATAATGTTTAATAACATATTACTATTTCTTCCGTCAATTAAATAATAAGTAAATTAAATTTCGCTAACCATAAGGTATTTCTTACAAGAAGACAGAGAGAGCATTATGGTAGAGAAACACGCGAAATAATTTGGTTTTCAGGGTATAATGAATGTGGCAACGTAGCTTCCCGCTTGCTTCCAGTCGCACGCAATCACGTGTTATTTATAATAACCTTTTACATGATATACAATACAAATAATGTATAATTAATTAAAATTATACTTTGGATCACTTATTAAAAATATATCAATTATTAAGTATTGATAACTAAATAAATACTCGTGTGAGACTCGCATTGATTCTAGTATCTTTTAAAAGAAAGTCCGATCAGTGCAATGCATATATGTAATTCAAATCTGAAAGACGGCCCGCGCCGCGCGCGCTCTCTTCTTTAAGCTATATTGCCACAGCGAAAATCCACTATATAAAATACATCAAAAAGTAGTATTTATTATATTCTTGCAATAAATAGGAGGTAAACTGCCTTCATATTTTAATAAATGAAAACAAAGTAGTTTTTTTATATACAAATCTTTTTTGTAACTTTTACTTTTTAATGCACATACGACAACAAAAATTGTAAAACAAGCATGCTTTTGATCGCAGAAAAAGTATGGATTCCTATCTTTTACGTGTAAAATATCTGAAACTTTTACAATTAATTATGACAATAGGGCGTGATAAACTATCTTTATATTGAAGCAGTGCATGATGCTAAAACCTCAAAATTTCAAGTAAAACTACTTTTAACAGTTATTCGTAAAAAATACCTTAAATATATTCTCTAAAATGGTTTTAATCATATTATAAAATAATATTTCCGTAGTACCAATAAATATCGTAACGGTAGCAGCTATTTTACCGTCCAGTGTATTTTAACAGCTATTTTTGACAGACAGTTGACAGGAAAAATAGGTAACCAGTCCAGCTATTTCCCTATAAGATTTTTTATGTGTTTTATAGTTTAGACCGTGTTTGTATCCTGTTGAGTATTTAGTTGAGCAGTTAGTGAAAAAAAAATACATTCTGGATTTACGTCTCTATATCAATAATGAAACTGTAATAAAATATTTTTTAACGGAAATTAGTTATTTTCTTTGGATAGAAAATTATTTGTGTATAATATTTTCTTTTAAAAAATAATCGTTTTTAAAGCATCGAAATTTTTGTCTCGGTATATGTTTTTTTAAGCTGAGAAAGGTGATTCCTTTTAATTTACTGTAACGAAAATTAGCAAACTTTTGATTTTAAATATGACAAAATTGCAACAGTTCAAGTTGTTATTAAAATTCGAGTCAACTGTTTTTGACGTGTCCATTTACTGCAATCATTAGCATACATGCTGAAAAACCGTAAATCGTCAGGGTTGAGTTTTTCATTAGTTATAAAGGGGAGCCATTTAGAGTTATTTTTTCAAAGTTACTTTTGATACAAGGATTTATAGATGAAATATTAAACGATTTTGCACATGTGTAAAAAACAACCACAGATCAAATACGTGGTAGAGAAAACTCAACGCGCAAGTTTAAGTAGGTAAATATTCTGATAAAGAACTAATTTCGGCTCTTTCCATATGTTTATATAATATTGTACAAGGAGTGTGAATTAATTTTGAGGGGTTTCTAAGAGAGGGCGTAACTTGTATTACATCGAATTGGGGCATACTATCGCTATATTTATATACTTTTCTTGTTTAATTCGAATAAAAACTCTGCTAAAAGTCATCAACTGACGTCGGTGATAAAAACATGTGAGTACTGGTTTCGATGGTTTAAAAGTGGTGATTTCGACACGGAAGACAAAGAACGTCTAGGTCAGCTGAAAAAGTTTTAAGATGAAGAATTGGCGGCATTACTCGATGAAGCCCCGCACCAAATAGAAAAAGAACTTGCAGAATTATTAGGAGTTGATCGCACAAGCATTTCAAAGCGCTTACAAGTACTGGGAATGATTTAAAAGCAAGGAAATTGGGCGTAATACGAACTGAAACCGAGAGACGTTGAAAGGCGATTTTTCACCTGCGAACAACTGCTTCAGCGGCACAATCGGAGAGGTTTTTTGCATCGCATCGTAATTGGTGATGAAAAATGGATACGCGGCGATAATCCAAAGCGCAAAAAACATGGATGAAGCCCGGTGAACTATCAGTATCCTCGCCAAAGCTGAATATTCATGGCTTCAGGCTTATGCTGTGTATCTGGTAGGGTCAGCTGGGTGTAGTGTATTATGAGCTGATTCAACCAAACGAAACTATTACTGAGGAATGTTACCAACAACAATTGAAGGAAAAACGACCGCAAATGTCAAAAGACACGATAAAGTGATTTTTAAAGATGATAACGTTCGGCCACATGTTGCAAAACCCGTCAAGGAAACGTTAGAAATGCTTGAATGGAATGTCCTACCTCACCCGCAGTGCTCACTAGACATTGCTCCCTCTGATTATTACTTGTTCCGATTGATGCCCAAAAATGGGTCGATTCGTGGATAGCCTCAAAAGATGAGTGTTTCTTTCAACGTGTTATTCATATACTTCCACAAAGATGGGAGAAAGTAGTGGCTCGCGATGGACAATACTTTGAATAATCAATTTGTAACCATTTTTTTACAATAAAGTGATATTTTTATCGAAAAATCCTTCAAAATTAATTCACACACACCCAATATAAACAATAATAACATCTAATAATGACTCATTTACTGTATTTTAAAAACTCGCAACTTTCTTAATTTTGTATTGAATTTTAATTGCGATATTCAAAAATATTCACATCTCTATACAGGAGACACTGTGCAACATTTTCGAGGTCATTGAATGTAAACTAAATTCTGACTTCAGTTTCTGGAAGTGCCCACCCAAACTAGCAAAACCCTATTTGGGTTTTGATAGTTTAGTTCGAATTTTTTTTTTTGCCATTATCAATTTTTTTGCTCGAGTTTTGGTTTTGCACTGCTATATCTCGTAAATTATTGGGAATTTCTCAATGCAATCTTCAGACGACATGTTCTTCACACTAAAGTACACAATTTTTGTGAACATGTCGAGGCCAGATTTTCACTCTTTCGGGGTGTTTTTAGTGCAGAAAGCCCGAATGTTCTCTGCATAAGCACGAGTAACTTTGCTGAACATTGCAATAACCTATAATCGATCCTTATAGTTCTTTTGGCCGTTGTAAGGAATTTCACACCAAAATTTCAGCTTTTTTGGTTTTACGTTCAAGAAACTGTTTTTTAGCCCACTTTTGAATGTTTTTTTAACCATTAGCATGTATTTTTGGAAAAGAAATTGAAAAAAAATTTTTGTTTGTAAACTGCTATGGTACACACGCACGCTGGAATAAATACACACACATTTGAACGGGGAATCGCTTGTGTGTAGTATGGAATTGACGCGCACTGTGCTAGTATTGGTACACTACCATATATCTAACACGTGCGCATGTTAAGTATATGGCACTGTACCAATACTAGCACAGTACGGGTCAATTCTGTGTGTGTATTTATTCCAGCGTGTGTGTGTGTGTGTGTACCATAGCAGTTTACAAACAAAAATTTTTTTTTCAATTTCTTTTCCAAAAATAGATACTAATGGGTAGTACGAGGCTGATTTGAAAAGTCCGTGCAAAGTCCCGAGAGAGTGCACCACCGGCGCGTATCGAGGTCATGTTTAGTTAGTAGCATCTCTTGAATGAACGCACACCAAGTTTCAGCCATATTGGTCTATTTCTTTGTGTTTGGCATTCGTGTGAATCAAGGAAGTCGAGTGATTTTCAAGAAATGGACGAAAAAGAATTTCGCGTGGTGATTAAACATTACTTTATGAAAGGCAAAACGCCTCAGGAGACTAAAGAGAAGCTTGATAAACATTATGGTGACTCTGCACCTTCGATTAGAACAGTTTATAAGTGGTTTCAAAATTTTCGGACTCGCCATATGGGCACAAGTGTCGCTGAACGTTCTGGACGACCTGTAGAGGTTAGGACTCCAGAAATCATTGATCAAATCCATGATATGGTGATGGATGACAGAAGAGTTAAGGTGCGTGAGATTGCTAGTGCTGTGGGCATCTCGACTGAACGGGTACATAATATTTTGCATAAAAATTTGGACATGAGAAAGCTATCCGCAAGATGGGTGCCGCGATTGCTCACGCTTGACCAAAAACGGAATCGTGTGAAGTGTTGCAAGGATGGTTTGCAGCTGTTCCAGAAGAATCTGGAGGACTTTAAGCGTCGTTTCGTCACTGTGGGGGAAAGGCGAAGACCGTTCCTTCGGCTGGAAAGGTTATGGCGACTATCTTTTGGGATTCGTAAGGGATAATCCTCATCGACTATCTGGAAAAGGGTAAAACTATTACAGGTGAATATTATTCATCGTTATTGGATCGTTTGAAAACCGAGCTGCAAGAAAAACGCCCGCGATTGGCCCACAAGAAAGTCCTTTCCCATCACGACAACGCACCAGCACACACCTCAGCAGTTGTGGTTGCAAAATTAATGGAAATAGGATTCCAACTCGTTTCACATCCCCCCTATTCTCCAGACTTGGCTCCCTCGGACTACTATTTGTTCCCTAATTTGAAGAAATGGCTGGCGGGACAAAGATTTTATTCAAACGAGGAGGTGATTGCAGACACTAATGGATATTTTGCAGACTTGGACAAATCCTATTATTCGGAAGGGATCAACAAATTAGAACATCGTTGGACGAAGTGTATAAGCCTAAAAGGAGACTATGTCGAAAAATAGAAAAAGGTTTACCCCAAACACATAAGTAGTTTATATTTTTGCACGGACTTTTCAAACCAGCCTCGTAAACATTCAAAAGTGAGCTAAAAACCAGTTTCTTGAACGTAAAAACCTGAAAAAAGCTGAAATTTTGGTGTGAAATTCCTTACAACGGCCAAAAGAACTATAAGGATCGATTGTAGGTTATTGCAATGTTCAACAAAGTTACTCGTGTTGATGCAGAGAACATTTTTGTCGAAGACAGTTATGCTAAAATATGCACGGTTGGTGAGTTATGGTCGAAAATGTGAAAAAATGGTATTTTTTCGGACTTTCTGCACTAAAAACACCCCGAAAGAGTGAAAATCTGGCCTCGACATGTTCACAAAAGTGGTATATTTTGGTGTGAAGAACATTTCGTCTGAAGATTGCATTGAGAAATTTCCAATAATTTACGAGATATAGCCGTGCAAAACCAAGGCTCGAGCAAAAAAAATGATGATGGCAAAAAAAAAAATTCGAACTAAACTATCAAAACCCAAATAGGGTTTTGCTAGTTTGGGTGGGCACTTCCAGAAACTGAAGTCAGAATTTAGTTTACATTTTATGTGTGGCACTGTGTAATAAACGAAATGTTGGAAAAATTGTGTATACAAATAAATGAAACAAACATATTGAAGATTTCAAATGTATTTATTTGTAAATAAGTATGATAGTTTAAGGTAAAATCAATATGTACAAAACACTATTTTATTATTTACACAATATAAAATTCACTTAAATTTACACATACATACATTCACCAAAATAATTTACCATGACTAGCTCAAAATTGTATTAAATGTGTACACGTAATTAACAAAACCCTAAACTTTCTTTTAATAAAAACCTAAAATCCAAAGCAACAAGAACTTTTTTTTAACTTATTAAGAACAATTAAGTAATTATGGTACGATTTAAACTGATTTAAAAGTACTAAAGCTGAACCATCTAATAGAACGACTCCAGTTTCTTATATTCAATTCTTTCATAACACCAAACATACTGGGAAATGCAACATTTCTCATTTTTTAAATGCATTTTATCCTCGAAATAAAAAATTAAATAAATATTCTTATTTAGTGTTGGAAATATTTACAAATATATACTTTAATTTATGGAAATATTGCGTATAGGTTATATATTACAACGATTTAAATATTTGCAAATTTATCCGAAAATATAATATCTTATAGGCTATATTTACAACTTTATACTAAGACAGGTGAGAAACTGGAGAAACAAACTCCATGAAATTTATTTTATACAATAGGAAACTTCTTACATGGTTGGATAAACTCAAGTAGCTACATTATTGGGTATTCAATAATAAAACTTGCATCGAATTACATGAAATTTGTTTCTCTATTCGGCTAACCATTTAACTTGAAATATTTAATGACTGCATGCTCGGGTTATAACCGATAACAACAAAAACCTTTGAGAAAAAGTCACTAGAAAGCAGGTTGGTTCAGGTTATATTTAAAAAATTCTCTGTAAGAAGTTCTGGTCAGTGTCACGGAATAGTAAAGTTAATATGTGATATGACATTAGCCAAGCTTTGTTTTATAGCCATTATTTTATTCACAGAGAGAACATGAAATGTTCATTTCTCTCTCATGGCCTCTTCTTATATTATTTTAGTTCTTTTGACAACCAAGGTACACACATGAATGATACAGATCATCACTGGTTAATAATAAATTCATCGTTTTTTAAGGTAATCTGACACTGATATCTATTAATCGTGTCGTCAATAAACTAAAGTTTGATAAGCTACCCCGAAGATATAATACCTTGTGAATGTAAACTTTCTTAAAATTCATAGCATCGTTTCATATGCTAGAAATTTAATTGTCATTATTATCATCCTTATTACTGTTACCTTTGTGATACTTATCAGCATTAATTTTAGCACAGATCATATTGGTTGAATAAAAGAACTTATATTTGTATATAGCAAAAGCTTTGACCTAGTGCCAGGGTTCTGTTTATTAAATTACTATGAATAAATACGAAATTTTGCTATCGGTGTATGAATAGAGGTGACGTCGTTTGAAACTACCCCTACCATTATCCCTAAAGTAATAAGATGTATGTATGGATATTCAGTTAAGTAGAAAAATAGGTGGACAGAATAATACTCTACCTAGTATCTACCCACCTGTCCACCTACCTACAAGAACCACTAGTAGTGGAGGTGATTTCAAATGACATTTTTCCTATTTTTATGTTACACAACTTGCATTTCATATTAATAGAACTTTTAAAATGAAAATATTGTGAAACAAAATATCACCATATCTATTTTACGTTTCAAAACTATATTTCATTAGTTGTTATATTAAATTCTAAAATATAGACTTTGGGAAACACCATACGCTATTATATTATTGTATATTTACAACAGTACATTTAAATACAGCTATAATTCTATTTTAGTAACTTCAAACAATAAGCAGTCATCAAATTCACAAGTTTCCAATATTTTAATTTAAATTTACAAAATATTACAACCACCTTTTTATCAAAAGATGTTTTATGACATTATAATTTGTGGTACTTGTTAATTTGACAATAACAGAAAATAAGTAGATTATATATATATATATATATATATATATATATATATATATATATATATATATATATATTTATATATATATATATATATATATTTATATATATATATATATATATATATATATATATATATATATATATATATATATATATATATATATATATATATATATATATATATATATATATATATATATATATATACATATATATATATATATATATATATATATATATATATATATATATATATATATATATATATATATATATATATTTATTTATATATCAGTTACCTACGAATTATAATGTGACTATTATAGAAAATGCATTAATATTTCTGAAGGTTTAATATTAATCATGTAAACCCAAATTTAAGAGCGTGTAACAGATTCCAACCCGTTCTCCTCCATCCACGAGGCTTTGAAATGCAACTTTCTTTAAAATCGCAGTATGAACTATTACTTTAAATTTTTAAGGTTTATACGCAAATTTTGAGACGTGCAGGAGGATGAACGAGGCACTTGTCTAATAAGTTTATAGAGTTAACATAAGTTTTTTGTTTTATTTCCGAACTATACTTTTGGAGCACCTTCGAGCCTTTTCACATCTGCCTACATGGCGCCGACACAACACCGACGCGGCAGAGACAATGATGCCGGCGGACTAGAAATAACATTTAAATAAATAAGAGTGGTTTCACCCTCAACGACATGTCGGTGCCGTGTCGTTGCAGTCGCCGGCTGTCGTCGAGGAGCAGTCTCTCCACTCGTGTCGTCCCGATTTTTATAAATTTAATAAAAGTACTGAGTGCTCTCCAAACTGGTACCATTGCTTTCATGTTTGATATTGTTACGTTAATTGAACTTGTGGAAACTAAACCCGATCTTTGGGATAAAATCGACGAAAATTATATTAATAAAATTCTGCGAAAAAAAAGTTGGCAGGGTTTGACTACATTTTAGCTTTTTACGTCTGTTACGATGTAACAGATAACGCAAGTATAACTTGTTGACAGCTGCCATGGCACTCAATGGGACCTAACAAAAAGTGTTTCCTGGGATTTATATCACTTTGTTAGTGTCGTGTCGGGGCGGTCCCGTGCAGGTATTAAAACGTTTCCAAGGTGTAGTGTCGGGATCGGCGCCGTGTCGGTGTCGTGTCGGTGCCGTTGCCGGTAGATGTAAAAACGCCCTTCAGTTGAATTAATACACACTTTCTATTTTTTGTATCTCGCATGGAATATATATATATATTAACAATTTTTTTAATTTTAAATATGTTTTTCAAAATATTTTTTTTACAATCTATTAAAAACTGTTCTGTTTTTTAAAAATGACCAAATTTTTTTAAATAACTTTTTATCTACTAAAAGCAAAATATAGAAAGATGCGTTTAAAATAAAAATGTAATGATGATATCACACTGAGTAATGGTAATTAAGCAAACTTTAGTATCAACATCTATTAGTTTTACATTAATTCTAATATGTGACAAAGTACTGCTATGAGTTAACTATTAGTAGATAAGAGTCATTTTAAAAGTAACCAGTCAATTTTAATAGCTTTTACATCAGAGTTCATTTTTTATTTCACAAAGAATTCGTCGTGACACTTGGTGGATTCATTGTTCGACAACAAGACAAAGAAGGATGAGTAAATATTAGAAAATTTAAAAATGAAATTTAAAATTTTATAGCTTGAATTAATTATTTTCTCTAAACAGTCTTGTATCATATAAACGTTAATAAGGATACTGTATACTAATGGTAATGGAATAAACAAAGATATTTCAACGTTATTCTGGTAGGCAGTTTAAACATTCAACCGAATTTCTATTCAGAGGATTGATTCTTCAAAGCCAATTAGGTATTTGGGCTATTTACAAAACGACTGGCTATTGAATACCGAACATAAAGTATTCCTTTAGTATGTTGGAAACCGTGAAACTATATCAACCACTGATAGAATCTTATTTTCATTTGATCACATCCACTACTCGCCTTGAGTCAACAAGCTACGAGATGTAATTCAAATATGGATTAACGTTCAGAGTAAACTTCCAGATGTCGTCTGCCAAATTTTACGTTATTTCAGTCTCAAAGAACTGATAAAAAAATGACGACCGATGACGTTTCCTCGAAAAGTCGACTTTTGTCTATCATCGCGCTACTTGCGGACATAAGAAATGAGTAGTTGATGCGGCTGGTTAAGAATCTGTGGTTAAGATATGATTTGGTAATTAATCAATTATATATTGTGTACGCTGTACGCCCACCAGCGTTGCCTTTTACTGATTTTCTTTACTCTCTCGTCGCATTTAACAACAAAGTTTAGGCGATTTTGCAACCTGGTTCTTATGAAATGGTTTCTTCTGTATTGTTGTTAGTTTACGTATACTTGTTGTTTGATAAGTAAATATGTATATATATATATATATATATATATATATATATATATATATATATATATATATATATATATATATATAGGTATCACAGAATTCTTATGAGATAAAATGCCAGGTTTACATAACTTCCATTTCATTTTACAGGCAAAAATATACTTAGCAACTACTGTACAGTCTCTCTATATCGTAAAAATCACATTTTTGGAATGGATTCATTCTTTTATTGCTCGTCAGCGTCAGTCCGTGGCGACTAATTCAGGTCACATGACGATTTTATAGCTTTTACTTAAGTGTAGAATTAATCTAAGCCAGACCCTATAAAATCAGTCCTTAACGAGGGAACATATCCACAGGGCACTGGGGATACCCGTTTCTCGTGCTAGATGTATCGACGTTGAGCGTTCTCAAGGAATGGGCCCTGCAGGATTCTCCGGCTCGGATGTAAGTGAAACCGGTGACGGGGAGTGTGCCTCCCGGCCCGCGCGGGCCTCGAGCACGCCGCCCTTCGCCCTCCAGAAAAAATACCCCAGAGGGCGGCGCGCTCAACTCTAGCTACAACTCCGTTACCGGAATATGTTTAATTGGCAACTGACCTGTACGGAGTGTATAATCGTCTTCTGAAAAAGTTTTTTGGTATTCGTGTTCTTTACGACTTATGGCCCGCTTGTTAAATTTGTAGTCTTTTAACGCATCACGCACTTTCAATCTATATCGAAATAAAAAAAGACCGAGCACTGCAAGGAGAATTGTTGCACTTACACAAAATGTGGTGACGATAATGAATTGCTGACGAGGATCGCCAAATGAACACCCCAAATCGTCGCTGGTAAGAGTTCTTAGAGGTCTATCTCGAAGTTGCAAAGGACTGGCGCAATGCACATTTGTTAAATTCTTCTGATTTGCAAGATTTAACAACCAAAGTAGCTGACAGTCACAATTAATTGGATTGTCTGTTAATTCTAACGCGCGAAGTTCGTTCCACGATACCACCGACTCTGGTAAACTTTTAAAAGCGTTTTCACGTAAAACTAGATGTCTTAAATTTGGTAAGCCCACTAAGGCACCGTCTTCGAGATTTTCTAATTTCTTATTGCTAACTAAAACAATTGTTTCCAAATTTAAGTTCTCACTAAATGCACCTTTTTCTATTTGCTTCAGATTCTTAGCTCCTGTAATATCCAACTTTCGGAGGTTGGTCAATCCCTTGAAAGATCCCTTTTGCAGGACAATGAACTCATTCTGTCCTATAATCAGCTCTTCCAGGCGTGTCAAATACCCGAGCTGAGCGGTCGGTATTTGTTGGAGTCTATTGTCTGCCAAGTTTAAATTTCGCAAGCCGTTGAGACCTCTTAATGCGTGGTCACTTATGTTCGATATGCCTCCGCTGCTAAGGTCTAGAACTGAGAGTTTACTTAGACCTTTAAAAGCGTCATCTGGAAGAAAGTAAAAGGCGTTAAGCCCGACATGAAGCTCTGCTAAACTACCCATGACGGGAAACGACGACGTTGGCACTGACGTTAACAAGTTATCGTCTAAATATAAAACTCTTAAATGTAGTAAACCTTCGAATGCGAACGCATCGATTTTTGAAATTCTATTCTGGCCCAAGTTTAGTTCCTCTAGCTTCGGCAATATTGAGAATATCCCTTTTGGCAGCTCTTCTAAAAAGTTTTCTCGTAAGTTAAGAACTATTAACGATTTCAAACCTTGGAATGTCTTATTGTTCACGGACGACAATTTGTTTTTATTTAAGTGCAATTCTTGAAGTTTTTCTTGATGAAAGAAACTTTTCGTAGGAATATTGACCAAGTGATTGCTTGATAAATCTACATACTGCAAGTCTCTATAAAATTGAAAGGCTGCGTCTACAGTTTTTATTTTGTTATTTCTTAACACGAGCCTTTGAATTGCGGGATTTAGCGTTATTGGAATGACATCTAGTTTACTTCTTTCACACTGCACTACGAAAGTGTCGTCATTGCATATACATCCTGTGGGACATCCCAGAATACCTCCGGCGATACTACTGTCCGGTAGGAACGTCAATAGTAGAAGCAGGAAAAGCATCTTCTTAAGTGTGGGAATCTGTAACAAAGAAAAAAAAAAGGTTAGTTTTGCTGAATTACAAAAATAACAAGTTAATAAAGTGTATTTGTTTGGAGTTGATAGCAGAATTCTCTCATACATGTTGGGGTGCGCGCCCCAAAAAAAGAGATTTCTTATGCATTTTACTGGGTTTTGCGACCTATTTTGAATTATTTTTAAGGGTTCACCCTATTTTAGGCAGAAAACCTCTGCAGCATAGCCGACCGAGCGTAACCTGCTTTTAGTGTTTAATAAATAAAATTATCCTAAAAATAAAGTTATTGAAATATAAGATTTATTACCAAAAATTTTTTATTCTATAGATCTATGTATATATACAAATAGAGATGTGCCAACTCGAAAAAAAAAACTCGACTCGAGCTTAAATTCACGTAACTCGAATTTAACTCGAGTTACACAACTCGAATTGGCAGGACGAAGCTGAGTAAATGATTTGTTACAAATTATTTATAAACTCCTGGACAAAATTAACGCAACAATCTGAAAATTAATTTATCTTTTTCTTATGTCAGTTTTAAAGTTTATCGAGTATTTGAATAGTAGGCTATGCATATTTTGTTTCGTTGTTCATGACAGAAATCAAAACAATTCGTTTAGATTTACAGTTTTAAAGAATTTTTTAGAAGATAAACAATTTTCTGTAATGATGCGATAGATTTTCTTTAAAAGTAAGCTTATAAATTGTTCCCTTTTTCAAAGTAATAGGTTTTTGTGGTAGACTGTTTTATTTTTGACCCCGAAGAATTAGAAAAATGAATCGAACAAGGAATTTAACTAAATACGAGGTAGTGCGAGCCTCAGTTTTATTGGACGAGGGATATTGTCAGAGTTATGTTGCCAATTTGTTAGGCAAACATCTTTCCACAATAAGTCGTATGGTAAGACGCTTGAATGAAGTAGGAACTTATCCTAGAGGGCTAGGGCAAGGGCGAAAACGATGCGCTAGCGACCTAGATGAACGTTTTATAAGACAATATGCTTTAAGAAACAGGACTGTTACTAGTTCTATAATAAGAAACGAACTCGAAGCTGTTCGCAATGTCACAAATTCTTCTAAAACAGTTAGAAGACGGTTAAATGAAGCTGGATTAAACAGTAGGAGATCAGCCACTGCGCCCTTGCTTACTAGAGAGAACAGAGTTCCCAGGTTACGTTTTGCTCGAAACCACGAAAACTGGTCTGTGGATGATTGGAAACAAGCTTTCTTCACAGATGAAATTAGGGTTAGTCTAAAACATTCAGATGGTCGTGAGCGACTATGGCGAAGACCAGGAGAGAGGTTTGCTCCTTGCAATATCTCTGCAAGGATTCCATTCGGCGGTAGCTCTGTTATGTTCTGGGGTGGCATTTGCTTTGATGCTCGCACAGAGTTAGTTCCTGTCTGTACGAGATCCATGAATGCTCACTACTATCTTGAGAATATTGTAATAGAACATGTGATGCCTTTCGGTCATTTTGTGGGGCCCAGTTTCCTGTTTATGCAAGACAACGCTCGACCTCACGTGGCTAGGGAGGTATTCGATTATCTTAATCAAGTTGATATACCGATTATGCAATGGCCACCAAAAAGTCCGGATCTGAATCCGATAGAACATGTATGGGATCACCTTAAGAAAAATGTGAAACGTCATATACCTGCACCTAGAAACCTGAGGGAACTTGAAAATGCAGTTATTACAGAATGGGAGCAAATTCCCCAAGATTTTAACCAAAATTTAATTAGAAGCATGCCTAGGCGCATAAACGCTGTCATCCAAAGTAGAGGAGGCAATACACGCTACTAGTGTCCCAGTTACACCATTAATTTTGCTACTAGTGTCCCAGTTTATTTTTTTCATTATTACATAATTTCAACGATTTTGTTATTAGGTCTTAAGAATAATTTTAATTCGAATCTTATAGAGAAATTTGGTAGCTAATTCACTTTTAAAGTATCCGATTAAGTTTTTTCTAACTTTTAGTGTAACCAATGTTCATAAAAAATTATTAAAATTAATTCATTATAGAGATTTGTATGATTTAATATATTGTTGCGTTAATTTTGTCCAGGAGTGTATATTTGTCCTTCCATTCAACTCTGTGTTGGGACAATTATCATTACTAAACTTAGTATGTAGGATTGAAATAAAAAAAAGGTATTTATAGTATGTATCATATATGTATTTTTGGTTTTAGTCTTAGTTATAGTAAGTACCTATATTTAGTAACAAAACTAGTTATATAGACGGTCTTCATAAAATAATATCAGTCTAACTTTATGATGTAGGTACCTATGCTATTAATAGCTTAATTATCACAATCAGAATATTCTTAAATCACTTTGCTATTCTAAATAACAAATTATTTTGGTAGCTAGCTATTACTCTTTGTTGACTTTGGTTGTTTGTTGCAATAGGAACTTTTATTTAATTATTGTACTACTCGAGTTAGTGAGAATCCAACTCGGGTTAACTCGAACTAAGCGCAACTCGAGTTAACTGGAGTTAGTAAGTCGAGTTGACCCATCGCTATATACAAATTCACAATTTACGATATATAAGTACTTTAATTATAATCAAAAACAATCATCATCTTCAAAATCTGAAGACTCGACTTCTCTTAAATTGATAATTAAGGGTTCTTTTCCACAGTTTCTTTGATGTATTCGTCAAGTTTCTACATTATATTTTTTCTTCTATAACATGTCGAATGGCATTTTACAAATTATACCCTTTGATCCTCTCTATTCCGGCTAGTAATAATTGCCTTATGTCTTGAAGTTTGAACGTGGTGTTTTCCCTTGCAACGAAACCTTTCATTTGTGACCAAATTAGCTCTATGGGATTCAATTCGCAATGGTATGGAGGTAATCTACGCACTGTGATATTTCGTTCGCTGTTGATACACTAGGACATCGTGGAGGTTAAGTATCATGGTTTTTTCATGCAGGGAAAATGCGCGAAGTTTGACCGGGGTAAATGTAAAAGTTGAAGCCATCGCTAAAGCATATTATAGGTTTTTGCTGTATTTTTATACTTATACAGAACATTTTTATTGCATACTTAGGTACTTAGGCGCCTACCTACCGATAAGTTCTTTGGTTAATTATATTCCAATAACTGTTAAAGTCCCCAATAATTTTATTGTACCTATTATCATTAAGCTTTATAACACTGTAGATTTCTAGTTCTTAAGAATTGTTAATTGTACTCGTTTAGGCCTTTATCATACAAATCAGATTTTTAGTTTCATCATTTACTCATTAAAATAAACTTGGAAATGTGTTGATTTATATAGCTTATTGTAAAGTTTAGAAGACATGTAATAACAATTTTTTAAAAAAGATTAAAACAAAAAATGCAAATAATTGGTAGATAAATTTCTGACGCTTATGATTTATGACATTTTAATGTTGATAACCGATGTTGTGTGCTATCAACTCCAAACAAACGGACTTTAGTTCACCAAAATTTTATTTAGCGCAATCGATGACATAGAGTCGGTCAAGTAAGAACGTATGGCAATACGTGTGATATTTCGTTCGCTGTTGATACACTATTATAGGCATATAACTTGTATTCGGTAAAAGAAATTCCTTTTTTTAAGGCTATTGTTCGCATCCTTGCAAACAGTGCTTTGTGGAAAGAGAATCATTTCTAACCTTATTTATGGTTAAATAGTACATTATCGAACATGAGTGCTACATTTTTTTCACGCTTCGAGGCTGTGTCCCTATATCATAATCCAAAAGATCCGAAAATGAGGCAAGTCGAGGGCATTCCTTAGCAAGTGGGTGAAATGAAACTGTTGATAAAAAAATGTTGATGATCTGCCAGAACGTGGTTCGAGAGAAAAGTTGTGGATTGAAGTGGCGGGGTAGAATCAATCATTACTGAGCGAAAAGCGCAGAGAGAAACGACTCGCGTAGGCAGAGGAAAACATACAGTGGCGTGCAAAAGTTTCCGGCCAGTGACATTTTGTACTCTAATTTATTAAAAAACACTAATGATTTTTAATCATTATGAGATGTGAGTATGAGATATAGGAAATAAAATAATATGGTAAAAGAATATTATTTATGTTTGTGAATATATTTATTATTATTATTCTTATATTTATATGTGCAAAAGTTTCCGGCCACTTTGTACTACGAGAAAAATTATTAGTCCATATGCTCTATAATAGACTTAAATTATATTTTTATGTTAATATTTTGTAGCCATACCCTTTGCAGCGATAACAGCCGCACAACGATGTGGCATTGACTCAATTAATCGATTAATACAAGCAGGCGAAATTTTATCCCATCCTTCCTTCAATGATTTGAATAATGCGGCTTTATTTGAATATGTATGCTTTCGAACTTGACAATCTAGCTTTTCCCATAAGCGTTCTATTGGGTTCAAGTCCGGTGATTGAGATGGCCAGCTTGAAACTCTCACATTTGAAGCAGAAAACCACTTTTTTAACAACTTGGATGTATGTTTGGGGTCATTATCCTGCTGAAATATCCAGTTCTGCGCCAATGTTTCTTCAGCATATGATAACAAATTGTTCTCTAAAATGTCCTTGTAAATAGCAGCGTTCATATTTCCGTTGATCTCGATCAATGGACCGACTCCTTGTGCAGAGAAAAGTCACCAAACCATCACACTTCCCCCACCGTGTTTTACAGTAGGAATTTGGTACCGAACATCATTTCTCGTACCAATAGGACGTCGTACATGTTTTCTACCATCGCTTCCTAAAAGATTAAATTTAGATTCGTCTGAGAAAACTACTTTTTTCCAATCTTTGATTGTCCAATTTAGGTGATCTTTGGCAAACTGTAATCGGGCCTTCTTATTCTTTTTACTGATTAATGGTTTTTTAATACCTATACGGCCAAAAAGTCCAACATCATGTAGTCTTCGTGTCACAGTACTACGACTAACATTAGCTAGGTTTTCATCCTTTAGCTCGCGTGGAATTTCGGCAGCAGTTTTCTTGATATCCACAGTTGATTTGCGTTTAATGATACGATCTACTTTTTTAGACGTTTTTCTTGGTCTTCCACTACGCGGACGATCTTTTAAACCATATCCACAACGGTATTTTACAATAATATCGTTCATGGTTGATTTACCTATCGATAATAATGAAGCAATCTCACGAGAAGACTTTCCTTCTTTTGAAAATTTTATTACTCTCTCACGAATTTGGATTTGCATATGCTCAGCCATGTTTATGCTTTTATGAACGAAATGTGAACATTCAACGCGCTATTATTCGTAAATACGTCTTTTAACGTCCTACTGCGTCAATGTATATTATGTGGCCGGAAACCTTTGCACATATAAATATAAGAATAATAATAAAAAATATATTCACAGACATTAATAATATTCTTTTACTATATTATTTTGTTTCCTATATCTCATACTCACATCTCATAATGATTAAAAATCATTAGTCTTTTTTTTTTTAGTAAATTAGAGTACGAAATGTCACTGGTCCGAAACTTTTGCACGCCACTGTAGATCGAGACTGGAACAATGTAATTTTTTCCGATAAAGCTTCATTTTGTGGTTATGTTATCACTCTACGAGCCTGGCCAATTTCCAGTAATCGATTGGTTCAGCGCACCGTGAAACACCGTGCGAAGATCCATATTTGGGGATGTCTTTCGGAAGGTTTACTTACATATTTCCGACTCTAGATTTTCAAGAAGGCATTAGTACTGACTACCAATCGGTGGTTTGTCGATAAACATTATGAGTGGATTTTTCAAGAGGATAACCATCCCAAACATCAGAGAAAAACGTGTAGTCAGTGGAAAGGTGAATCCGGTATCGTCACATTAGATTCGCCATCTCAGTCATCCGGTGCAAACCCCATCAAGCAGAAGTTTCGTAGAAAAAAGGTATATACAATGAAGCAGCTGTCACGATAAATTCGGGCAATTTGGAAATCTTTGCCCCACGAATACGCTTAAAATCTCGTCAAAAGTATGCCCCGAAGATGCCAGGTGATCATCGACGCTGATGAGGACTGAACGAACTACTCATTCATTAGCGTTTTAATACTTATACTTAATATTTACTGTCGAATATATAAAAAAAACTTTTAAATAAATACATTTTTTCCTGAACAATGTACGACACGTTCTTGTTTGAGGTAAATATTGCATAAAAGTATAATTTTATACTAATGGTATGCAGAATATCATTAATTCCCAAGGAGCATTTGTGCTCATCTTACAGAAAGATCCCTCGAATGTAAATTATCATGCGTATATGCGCGGATTTGGCAACGTTATATTCTTACTCTGATCAAGACACCAGTTGTTTATGTTGGGTTTCAATGTTTTGGAGAAGGGCTGTCAAGGTCATGCACAGTTCGCGTCAATTTCGGAGGTAACGCCTCCCGCTGCCGCCACCACTGCTAGACGTTAAGCGGCCGAGCCGCCGATCGCGGCTCGGCCGCTTATCAAACATAATGCGCTCCTCCTATGTCTCTCATAGCCGCTTCTGAGACTGCGCGAACGGCGGCAGCAGCAGTGGTGGGGCAGATTTTTATTCGATTGATCGATTTGAAAAGTTCTGGCGCATCGACTACCAGGGTCATGTAGCACCTTTAAATTGTTTAGTATTTAAACTTTTTCATTCCGTTGCTAAATGTTGTTTAGGAGTTTAAAATCTCTAAGATAATTTATTATTTTAGGGATGTTTTTTGGAATTTGGTCAACAGATAATATTTGATTGAGACTATTCGTTAATATAATATGTTTAATTCTATCAGAAAGGTGTATTGGGACTTCAAATAGATGTTTTACCGTGAGGGGATTGTTACATTTTGGACACAAGGGAGAGGGCTCTTTTTTGAGTAAATGACTATGTGAGAATTGCGTATGACCTATAGATAATCTCCTCCAAATACAATTTTCTCTTCTGGAGAGACAGTTTAATTGTAATGGAGGATATAGTGGAGGTTTGATATCCCAAAGTTTATTTGGTTGCTCCAATAAATCCCATTGTATTTGAAAGAGTTCTTTGTGTTTTAATTTCAGGAATCTGTGGAATTCGCTGAGGTGATTCTCATTGATTATACTAGTTCCTTTTAATATAGCCGATTTTGTTAGGCGATCAGCTCTTTCATTTCCCAGAATGCCTACGTGGCTGGGAATCCATAGGAATGATATCTTCCTGTTTTTTAATTTGGACATGTAAAGGAGGTCCATGATGTGTCTGATGTATGCCTGTTGAGTTTTTCCCGAGTTTATGGCTTGGGGAGTCAAGATTTTTAATAGTGCATAAATAATGACTTCGCGATTAAAGAATGACAAATTTGTTAAAAAAAGGACTGCTGAAAAAAAAACAGGAAATTCAAACAACATTCAATGAAATAGTTCAATATAAAATACCTGATGAGAATAATATAGTTTCATTGAGAGATCTGAAATGCACCGGCTGCAGACGTCTTTTAGATATGGAAAAATTGAGTGATATCAAAAGGGAAGGGCTTCATTTAAAGTTTAAAATAAAATGTGACAACTGTACTAAACGTAATTTAGTAAATACTGGAGTAATGGGAAACCAAGTCTCTGATATTAGTTAATATGCTACTTATTTATGTTGAATACTAATAAATATTTGACTTGTTATAAATATTGACTTTTTATTTACGATAATCCATATTTTTTCTATATCTGGGAGCTACACGCATTTATTAAAATCAGCTGTGCATTGACGATATTTCAAACTTTTCGTGCAGTGCGATGTTGCCAAGTCGTGAACTTTTATTTATCAAGTTAGGACAACTGAAAACATTTTTTTATAAGAAAACGAATACCGCTGCTATAATTTTTAAATTTATAAAGTTTTTCAAAACAAGAAGATTGTTATATAATAAAACATCCGTTTCAATATACCAGATGTACAAGTATGAAATGCGGATTTTTTTTTCTAAAAAAACATGTTAAATTCGGAAGAATGATAAAAAGTGCTCCATCGCTTGTTATACATTTTTCCCATTTTTCGGGCAATTTGTGAATACCACGCCAGTAAAAATCTTCCCCTTTTGCTGCGAACCATTCATCGAGCCATTTTTTCACATACTCGTACGAACCAAAGCGCTGCTCAGCAAGTGCGTGACCCATCGATGCAAACAAGTGGTAATCGGAAGGAGCCAAGTCTGATGAGTAAGCCGCATGGGGTAGAACTTCCCAGCTGAGTGCTTCCAACGTGTCGCGAACTGGTTTTGCCGTATGTGATGGAGCATTGTCATGAAGAAAAATGACTTTGTGTTGCCTCTTTCGGTATTCTGGCCTTTTTTCAAGCAGCGAACGGTTCAAATCGGTCAATTGTTATTGGTAACGTTTAGTATTAACCATTTCCCCAGGTTTTAACAGCTCATAATATACCACGCCCCTCTGGTCCCACCAAATACAGAGCATCGTCTTTCTGCGGGCAATGTGGATGGTCGCCTGGGTCTTCCCATGATCTTTTGCGCTTGGGATTCTCAAAATAAATCCACTTTTCATCCCCTGTAACTATACGATGCAAAAACGACTTCCTTTTGTACCGAGCGAGCAAAATGTCGCACGTGTTTTTGCCTCTTTCCATTTGCCTGTCGTTCAACTCATGTGGTACCCATCTACCGGTCTTCTGAATCTTTCTCATCTCTCGTAGTCGATTGGAAACAGCTTGTTGACTAATGCCCAATTACTCGGCGAGTTGTTTTTGTGTTTGCAAATCATCTTCGTCCAACAATGCTTGCAATTCCACATCTTCGTTTTTTTTTGGCGGTTTTCCACGTTCCTTGTCTGGAACATCGAAGTCATCACTTTTGAAACGCCGAAACCATCGTTCACACGTATCTTGCGATGGAGCATGTTTACCATAAGCTTCTCGAAGTAATCGGTATGAGTCAACAGCAGTTTTCTTCAAATGAAAACAAAAAATTAATGCTGTCCGCGAATGCTCTTTGTTCGGTATAAATTTCGACAATTGAACACAACAACACAACACTATGCACACACTTTTCCAATTTATCACTCGTGGGCGTCTGACACTTGTTGATGACACAACAAAATGGCGCAATCTTTATAGCACAAACTGCTTTGGTGCACCATCTGTTGTCTGAAATCCGCATTTCATAGTTGTATATCTGGTAGGTCGGGGTAGGGTTCGTATGTTAAAAATGCCCATTTTAACAGCCAATACTTACAAATTTAGTGCTGTAGGGACTATTGAAATGTTTTCTACGTATAAAGGACACTAATAAATATGTATATTCAAATTTTCTAGAAAATCGTAAGAAAAATTATTTTCTTGTGAAGGTCCCTTGAAAAATCACAAGAGTTCGACATGAAGGAGCAAAGTTTTCCCAAATTTTGAGGAGGTTCTGGAGAAAGAAATAATTTCTGATTTTTGTAAGCAGATGTCGCTTTAATAGGCCCAATTTGAACATTTTGAATATAATTATTCTCTCGATCTTTGAGGCATGTTGTCAATAATGTGAGTCAAAAACAGTGTGCCACTTCGATTTCCGAATATATACAACAAAATATTTTAATGCTTGTTGAAAAACATAAAAGATTACAGAAAAACTGTTATGAATACTTGCATTACCCCATCCGATAACATTTAATGGGCGATCGCGTGGGAACTACGTGTGTTCTTTTAAAAGTTTTAAATGAGTACGATTTGTACTTACTTCAAAGTTTGGAATTGTTTGGCTGACAGTTTGAGAAAAGTGCAGTTTTAAACGCATCGCTCATTTATGATTTGAATTGTGAATAGTTCAAAGCTCGAGAATAACTTGCACTTAACTGACTTTAAAACGTATGAGCAATTACCATGTAATAACGATCTAAGTTACCGACCAAGGTTTTCCTCTGTTAATAACATACCAGATTACATCACTAATGTACGAATACAACCATTATTATTTGTTTTTAGAACATTCATTTCTTAGAATAAACATTAATAATATAAGAGAATCTATAGCTGTTCCGTATTTTTATTCCCCGATCGTATTGAATAGCCTTGCCAAGTTAAAAAGAAAAGAACGAACGTTTACGAGTGAATTATGACAGACGTGACGTGCCAGTCACTGGAACTAATTCATTATCGTAAACTGAGAGGTAATTTTTAGAGATAAGTACGTACGTAAGAAGGTATTGTCTTCGGATTAGTTTCGACGTGTACAGGTTTATTCACCTTTTGAAAATCCCACCAAGATCAAGATTTCGCGTTTTAATACTTTAAGAAGAATTTATTGCCTCCATAACCCGAGGGGATAAAACTTGCCTTTTTTACTTCTCTCGCTAAGGGAGATATTATATTACAATAACCGGCCAAGTGCAAGTCGGACTTTCGCAATTAGTGTTCCGTACGTTGATTGCTTTTAAAATAAAAATGATTGTTAAGGAGGTATAAAATGATCAATGACTTCACAAGACCCACCCCAAATGAGTTTTCAAGAAAGCGTCTTTCCGATTTTTGTTGAAAACTGATGACCTTAATTTTTTTTATATACCAGATAAATTATTAAAGGTAATGCACTGGTGATAATTTTCGTTCAACCTACTCCCTGTGGAGAATATTCCAGCATTTTTTCAAAATTTTTTGACCAGTACTTTTCGATATAAGGGGGGAGCAATTTTTTAAAAATGATACAAAGTAAAGTGTGCGAAAGTATTACATTATATATATTTTTGAACTCATGTTTTCACAAGCGTTCCACTCGATGATCTGGTAAAAAAAATTTTTTTCGGACCCTGAAGTGATCTTATAAGTGTTTCCTACGGAACACTAAAAAAAGTAACTTTCCGAGTTTTTTGCATTTCTTCACGATTCAGGGTCACTACAACACGAAAAATACAGTTTGCATTTTCCGCTGATTTGTTGGTTTTTTTGTTTGGGTTGATTTTAAATTTTGTACATGTGTACCTGAAGTAGAGGAGAAACCTATAGTGTGTTTAGTGTTTCGTACGGAAAACTTATGGGATCACTTTGTGTTGTGTCCGTCTGTCACACCTGCTTTTCTCCGAAACTATTTGACATAGAAAGTTGAAATTTGGCACACATATGCAAGTGAAAATAGTTTTATTTTATTTGTTTATAATTAAACAGATATTTATATAGTAAATATTTGTTTTAAACTTTTACCACTAGATTCTAGATTGAATCAGAATGATTTATTGGCTATTAGGTAGCTAAGATGGTATAACTATTATATATTATTTGCTAAGAAAAAAACGTGAAAATATATATTGGACCTTAAGTTATATTCGTGTCAGGAACTTTTTATCTTAGTCTGGTTGGTCTGATTATGAGTCAGTATGTGGTTAGATATGTTTGTAATCTGGGCTCTCAATTCTTTTATTGAAAACGCATTTGAGGTGTGTTTTGAGAAGGCACTAATCATTTTATAACTTCGTAACAAAATTTTTTATTTTAAAGGAAATCCTGGGATTGCGCAACACGAGTTGCGCAAGTCTAACTTGCACTAGACCGTTTTTTTTTTATGATATCGCTTTAGTGCATGCCTAATTACTTATACTCAAAGACATAAGGCTGACTAGGTCAGATAGGCTGCATCAAATATTTTCTTTATTGTTCACCTCCCCACCTGAGTAGCGATTTTACCCTTTTTCATATCCTGAGGATATCGGCGAGGATGTTGTAATACCCGTCAACGTTGTCCAAGTGCCGAAACATACATTTTTGTATTTCATGGCATCTCTTAGACAATGCGATAGTGCTGCCACGGACGTTATTGCACTTCTGCAAAAAACTATGTACGTGGCCAGGCCATATATACTTAAATAAAAGTATACCGACCTGCCGGAATTGAACTTGAGACCTTCAGCATCGCAAGCAAGTACTACGCCACAGAGCCACGGGCCGCCATTACAAAATATGGTCCAATGCATTGTTTAATACTTCTTATAGTCGAGAAATTTAAATTAAATTATGGGAGATTTCTTTTTCGATATTTTCTCAAAGTCTAACTCCCTCTTCCACCTTTTTAACCTCTTACATGTTTGACCAATAGAAAATAATAAAACAATGACACAATTTTCAGATTCCTCCACTCTAGGAAGTCTGAGATGGATGCGTGACTTATGCGAAGCAGTCCCTTTAAGCCCCTCTTCCATTTCATTAATCTCTTTTGTTCTTGATTATAAATAATTATGGTTAAAAGTTGTTCAACATTGAAACCGAATATCAAGAAAAATTCGAATAATGGTATAGAAAATCAAAAAAATTATCAGCCACCTTTTTTTCATTCGCTTCCTACCTTTTCACCCAAATATTATACGTTCCATTCATACTTCAATTAATATATGGACATTAAATTGAAAATCGATACCTTATTTCGTTTGAAAGTCGTCGTGTCAACAGACAGAGGCAAAAAAAAAAACAGACAGATAGGCAGACATACTGACGGAAATATGGGACTATGTTTTTAGTGTTCCGTACGGAACACTTACGGCATCACTTCGGTGTCCGTCTGTCTGTTTGTTTATCTGTCACACTCGATTTTCTCCAAAATTATTTGACATATCAAGTTAAAATCTGGCACAAAATATTGGAATTAATGGCCCAATTAGAGCCATGTAGTTTTGAAAGTTAAATTTTGGTTTGACGGGTGAAATCGGAAGTGAAAAAAAAAAATTATATCAGGTCATCGAGTAAGTAATAAAATAAAAGCTTGTGAAAACACAAAATTTTGAAAAAATTCTGGAATAGTCTTCATAAAGTGTAGATTGAGCGAAAATTATCACGAGTGCATTACGTTTGATAATTTATCTAGTATAAAAAAAGTATGTGCGTGCCTTAACAATATGGTGGAGGTTTTTTTAATATACTTTTCAATACATTACTGCTACCGAGTCGCGCGTCGCTCCTGTGCCGAGAAAAAAAATAATTTTACTTTATTTGTTTATAATTAAACAAATATTTATGTAGTAAATATTTATTTTACATTTTTATTACTAGATTCTAGATTGAGCTAGATTGATTTATTGGCTTTTAGGTAGCCATGATGCTCTAGCTATTATATATTATTGATTAAGAAAAAACGTGAAAATATATATAGGACCTTAAGATATATACATGTCAGGGACCTAATTAACTTACACAGGGTAAGGATTTGATTTTATAAGCAATCACCGTATGCAATACTAATTGCGCAAGTCCGACTTGTACTTGGTCGGTTTTTTTTGATATTGGAATCATGAAACATGAAGAAATGCAAAAATATCAGACAGCATATCCCATAGTTTTGACATCTATGTAAAATTATTTATAAAAATTTATGTCGAGTGACTGCTTATACTGCCTATTTAATTTAGAACGTTTTGTATGTATTGTCATTTTATTTATATTGCTGAAATGTTCCCTCAGGGTTACTTTGAGCGGTTGTATTTTACTAATTTACTATTTTTCTGGCCCTTGTTTTTCCAGTTTATTACACGAAGTTGTTCTGAAAAGAAGGAAGTTTAATTTATTAATTTTCAAATTTTTAAATTTTTAACGTTTAAAGTTAGCGGAAGTTTCTTATTAACATAAATAAAGAAGCTATTGCATGAAGTTTGGTAGAATTATAAACTCAGGCTACCACCCAAAACTTTCTAAACTAGTTTTGGGTGCGTGTAAATAAGTGGATATCCGCCCTATTCAGATGAAATTATCTGGCCATTCAGGCGATGTATTATTCTATTAGGTATCGAAGGCGAAGATATTCTAAAATATTTAGTATTTAATATGTAGAGAATTCTCATCAACTTGTCGAATCAAAATTTTCAAAATATTTTTATATACAGATTTAATCTTGCTTACAACTTTATCGTACATATAGATTCAGGCATACTAAAAGAAAAAATCGCGTTCCATTTCCAACAAAAAAACGGTCAAGTGCAAGTCGGACTGGCGCAATTAGTGTTTCGTACTTCCGTACGGTCAAATCAAATAAAATCCTTACCTAGGCTAGTTAATTAGGTCCCTGATCCAATCCGATATGTATTTTCACGTTTTTTCTTAATCAATAATGGATAACAGTTATAGCTTCTTAGCTACATAAAAGCCAATAAATGATATTAGCGTAATATAGAATCTAGTAGTGAAAGTTTAAAACAAATATTTACTACCCAAATATTTGTTTAATTTTAAACAAAGAAAATAAAATTATTTTGTCTCAGTACTTATCCGTTAGTCACCAGCCATCATGGAAATTAATTTAATCTGTGATTGGCCAAATGCTTAAACAGTAATGTACTGAAGAGTACATGAGTATATTATTGATTGCACCGAATATGTATTGATATTTCGTAGTTATTAGTCTCGTTTAAATTCACATCTTTCCACGGAAAAAACCTTCACCATATTGTCAAGACGCATAGTTTTTTATAACAGATGAGTTATCAAACGTACTGCAATCGTAATAATGTTCGTCCAATCTACACTTTATGGAGAATATTCCAGAATTTTTTCAAAATTTTTTGATTAGTGCTTTTCGAGATAGGGGGATGAAAAGCGATTTTTGTTCTTTTTTTTTAAAAATAACTTGAAGAAAAGTTTGCGCGAGTATTACATCACATATATTTTTGAACTCGTATTTTCAGAAGCTTTCATGTAACACTCCACTCAATTACTGACCGAATTTTTTTTTACTTTCCCTACTAGCTAACTCCTTAAGTCAAAATTTAACTTTCAAAACTACGCGGCTCTGATCAGGCCATCAATTTCTATATTTGTGCCAAATTTCACCTTTCTATGTCAAAAATAAATGAAGTCAGTAATCGATAAGGCCTCGAACTTAATATCAGCAAAACAAAGTACATGGTAATCAGCAAGTCGCCAGTTCCTGCTACCTTGTTGATCGTTAACAATCAACAAATACAAAGAACTACATAATATTCATATCTCGGTACCATGATAAACGAACAGTGAGATCACTCACAGGAAATTCGTTACCGTATCGAAAATGCTAGAGTAGTGTTCCTCAAAATTATATCACTTTTCAAAAGCTCAGTAATAAAATTAAGCACAAAAATAGGACTCCTTAGATGTTATGTCTTCAATGTCCTTCTTTATGGTGTGGAATCTTGGACGCTGACTGACTTTTAAGAAACTTGAAGCATTTGAATTATGGCTATATCGCAGAATTTTGAAAATTTATTATACTGACCATATTAGCAACGAGGATGTCTTACGTCGCATGAATAAGAGACTGGAAATTATAGAAACTGTTAAAGTGGAAAATTGGAGTATTTAGGATACATAGTGAAAAAAAATCCCTAGATATGGATTACTACAGCAAATATTCCAAGGAAAGGCATTCGGAAAAAGGGGACCAGGACGCAGACGCATTTTCTCGCTGAACAATCTACGAAATTGGTTCTCAACAAATACTACCGGCCTTTTCAAAGCTGCAGTCGATAAAGTGATAATAGCCAGAATGATTACCAACATTCGAACCGAATAGGCACTTTAAGAAGAAGAAGATGTCAAATAGTTTCGGAGAAAATCGGATGTGACACCCGGACGGGCATCGAAGTGATCTCATAAGTATTCCGACAGGAACACTAATGCAATATATTTTTTCATTGAAAAATTCTTAAAATTTTAAAAGTACCGGTTGGCTATATTCCGGCATAGCCTCATTTCACTTTGACCACTGGTTTGCAATAAAAAAATATAACGATAGAATTCTAAAATTGCATTTTATTTAGCTTGGGCATAAAGGGATTTACCTATTTCATATTTCCCGTATAAAAATATGAAAAGTGAAAAGATCGTCAAATCTGCGTCCCAAAAAACTTCGATACCTAAAAGGGTACATTTTTATCGGTATTTGAGAGGAATATGAGATTTTTTTTCTATATTTATAGGAATTTTTCGTTCATAATGCAGGAAACTTTTCTCTTTATATCTATACAAATACAAACAGCTACGCTATGAAAAGATTCTTTAAAACAAGGTTAACAAAATTTTAATGACAAGAATTATTTATGCGTTGTATTTAGAAAAAAAAACCGTTCGATGTTTCAGTGTTTCTAGATCATGAAAAACATAGTTTTCAATTTTCGTTGGTCTGTTGGTTTGTTTTTATCTCTTTGTTGGCACAATAATTCTCGAATGAAATGAGATAACGACTTCAAATTTCATATACATAAAATGCTTAAAGTAGGAAAGGAATCTATTGTAGTGAAGTGATATTGCTCTAGGGGAAGGGAATAAAAGGGAAAGTGGCTGAAAAATGTTATAAAGTTTCAAGAGTATTATGTGAAATTTTTCTGGTTTTCGTTGAGATAATAAACAAATTTTAAGCAATTATTTATGGGACAATTAAAATTATAAGGTGTTAAAGGGCTGGGATGGGGTGAGAGATAGTTCGTTATTTTTACTTCTTTCTCACATTTGGTCAATATGGTCCCAATTGTACTAAGTTACTAAGTGTGCTGTGAATGTTGTTGATGTAAGGCCTATGGCTGATATGACGAGGGGGACATTATTATCTGGTACTATTTTGGTTCTTCTTTCTCACATTTGGTTAGTGTGGTTTCATGTTCGGCTGACGGGCCCAAGCCTAGTCAGTACAAACGCTATTACCACTGCATATTAAGGAATGACCTGACAATGTTACATGTTTTCAAAATCACTGACTTCTGAATGTTTCTGTGTATGTTTGTGTTGAGTCCTAATTGTACTAAGTTACTAAGTGTGGTGTGAATGTTGTTGATGTAAGGTCAATGGCTGATATGACGAGGGGGACAATGATGACGTTTTCTTGTTTCCATAGCCTTTTTATTTCTGTTGCAAGGTCTGTGTAGTTGGAGATTTTTTCTGTGTACTTCGTTTGGATGTTTGTGTCCAACGACAGCTATGTCAATTAGATAGGTGACTTTTCCTTTTTTGCACTGGAAAGTAATATCGGGTCTATTGATGGAGACTGTTTTATCTGTATGGATACTGATGTCCCAGTAGAGCTTGTAATCTTTATTTTCAAGTATGGATGTTGGTGAGTATTTGTAGTAGGGATCTGTGTTTGTATGCTTTTGGTAGTTTCTGGTTAACACGACTTTATCCTGGATGGCAAGTAAGAAGCCTTCTGTTTCAGGGAATAGCTGCCCACCCTGTATCCAGGTGTATGATTGTTTTTTATTGACGTGGTCTTGTGCTATGTGATATTTGTGTTTTCCGTGGAGTGTTTTTTCTGACCACGTTTATATCTCTTCCTGTTGTAATTGGGTGTGACTGTGTGTGTATACTAGGTGGTCTGCTCGGGATAAGTTAAGAGGTGTGTAGTTTTTGTCTGCTTTCACTGTTGCTGTGTGGAGGCTGGTCTGCTTGATGTGAAAGAATTTCCTAAGTGCTTGTATTTGTTTTGTGTGTAGTGATCTTATATCTATGATTCCTCTTCCTCCTGCCTTCTTCTCGATGGTAAGTCTCTCTTTGCATGCGTTGGGGTGCAGTTTTCTGTATTTGGTGAATTGGGAACATATACGGGTGTGAATGTTTTCTATGTTTGTGTGTGACCATTTGATGATACCAAATGAATATGTGAGTATAACTATGGCGAATGTGCTGATGCTGAGATTTTTAGAGTTGAGTTTTGTTTCTATAAGTTTGTTTTCGAGTTCGGTTCTGAGCTCTGTTTTGATGTGAGCGTGGTTGAGTTTGCTGCTTTGATGGTAGCTTAGATACTTACATGTTTCTTTGTCGAGCATGTTATCGAGTGTTTCATTGTTGATAGTTTCTGTCTCATGGTGGCCCTTCCATTGGCCTTTGTTGATGTGGAGCACTTTACATTTACTTATACATGGGGTGGGAGTTAGTTCGTTGGTATGTTATTTTTACTATTATTTCAAATTTTAATTGAAATAGTGTGTAGAGGATAACGTCAGATTTTAATTGTAAATTTCTTTGAAGTTCTTCCTCTGCTAAACTCTTTTTTGTGTAAATAATATCTTTGATCATTTGGATTCGTACTTGATAATGCCAGGCCACGTACAGTAAAAACTACGCTGGATGGAAAGTTTTCTCTCACGCGGCGTAGTCTTGCTAATGTTTATGGGCCAGAGTCTCACGTAGGTTGCTATTGTGGCCTCCGTGAACATGTCGGTTGATGCCAGCAAAATAAAGTCTTATCCAAAAAAGGTGTCTCGATGTTTTTTTTTTCAATTTGTTAGTATGATCGATCTTCAACTACCACGATTGCCTTTACAAGCATCAATTCTAGACTCGATGACTCTAATTTTCAATGATATTTTCATATATTGTAGCGTTTATTTGAGTAATTTGGGTTCGGATTCATCAAGGGTTATTAGTTTGCTGACGTAAACTTTACTTTTAAGATAACTTCTAAGAAAAACGTTTAACGATGTTAAATCATATGATATCGGTGGGGAATTGACATCACCATTTCTCGAAGTTACATGTTGACTAACGCATAAAGCAATATTATCGTACGGTGTGTGCTGTTGCATCATCCGATTAAAAATAAAATAATCGGCCAAGTGCATGTCGGACTTGCGCAATTAGTGTTACGTACGTTGATTGCATTTTAAAATAAAAAAATTTGTTATTCTAAATGAGTTTTCCACAAAGTTTGTTTCCGATCTTTTTTGAAAACTTATGACCTTGAATTTTTTTTTATATACCAGAGAAATTATCAAAGGTAATGCACTCGTGATAATTTTCACTCAATCTACACCTTGTAGAGAATATTCCAGAATTTTTTCAGATTTTTTTGGTCAGTACTTTTCAAGTTAAGGGACAGCGATTTTCGGTATTATTTTAAAAATAATACAAGGGAAAGTGTGCATAAGTATTACATCATATATATTTTTGAACTCGTCTTTCTTCAAGCTTTCATTTGATACGACCCGATGACCTGGTAATTTTTTTTTCACTTCCGATTTCCATCCCAAAACTGACCCCTTAAGTCAAAATTTAACTTTCAAAACTACACGGCTCTGATGGGGCCATCAATTCCTATATTTGTGCCAAATTTCAACTTTATATCTCAGATAGTTTCTGAGAAAATCGGGTGTGAATAACGGATAGACAGGTGGATAGACAGACACCGAAGTGATTTTATAACATAAGTGTTCCGTACGGAACACTAAAAATATCGACTCAATTAATTTCATGAAAGAAAAAATCCTTTAACATCTTTGTGTTTTGATTAACAAAACAAGCTGGTAATTCAGTCGGTCAGAAAAAAATAATAATAAGAGAGTATTATTAAAGCTTAATAATTTATAATATATCTATTAATCTTTTGATGCTACATTAGCTAATTAATAAAGAAATGTCATGTTAAAAAAGTTGTTAATTAAATTTTAAATTAATTATAGAGTATACTGCGCCAGGCTTTAAAGCGTACGATCTAGACAGACTTGTTTTTGACGAGTCAAAATATTTAGTAAGAGATTTACAGTTAAGCACTGAACTCGGGAAAGCTGTCTATTAGAATGAGAGTGTTGCTTATCGATCTAGATTTTATTAAATTAAAATACATGATGCGTTTTATTGGTGTCTTATTTTTTGCATATTTCAAACGATATTAAATAAGTAACAGTTGTCAACTTAATTTTAAAGGCCTGGTATGTCCTAAGTATGGATTCAGAAGTTCACTCATATTATGTTTACGATGACACTTGTATGATATAGTATGATACTGTTGGGGAGTCTTATAGCGCGGCAAATAGACTAAAGAGATACTTTTTGAATACACCATTTAATGTCTGGATAATGTCAGACAAGCAGGACCTATGGCTTAACGTGGAATTCGAACCACTTGATCGGCGGATGGTACTTTCCGTTTGTTATTTTATGACCTTATTATATAGTACATTTCTCGCTTATCACGAAACTCGATGGTGGACGGTCTACTTCCATTAGTACTACCCATGAACATATTCGGGGCTCCTAAGAATATTTTGGTTAGTAAGCTAAATTCTTTCAGTCAGACTTCAGAAACACATTTTACTCGAAAGTAAAGGCACTGCCTCCATTGTCGTCAGTTTCTTCTTTGTTTAAGTGGTGTCCGCCAACAACATACCGTCAGCAGTTGCCATCGGAGTCGGCCTTTCATTCCAAGTCCAACTTTTATAGATATGTATGTATCCTACCTGAGAACAAAGCGGAAATAATACAGTTTTAATCGCGAGTTTTTTCGGTATGGGCGGCCAATCACCAACAACACGCTTCTGCAGTAAGGACGGTTTTAAAAGTTTGCCTGTAGCTGCTGCATGGCCGCAAAACATGTTATGAACCTAAGTTAAATACATTTAAATATATATGTTATGTATACTGACTTGCCAGGGATCGAATCCAGGATTTTGTGCATGGTAAGCTGGAACTGTATCGCGGAGCTAGGGCCGCCACTAGAGGAATGAGTAAGGAAGTTAGAGCGGTTGCTTCGTATATATTGTGTTATGGAGTTTAGAAAACATTATGTTATTAATTCCCTTGCTAACGGGGAGTATAGTATTCGTGAAAGAGTCAGCCGAGATTTTGAAGGTCTGTAGATTATGAAAAATATAGTGCTCTATTTTCATCAGTCTGTCCATCGGACGGTTAATGAGGTGGAGGAGAGGATGCTAGAAGGAAATGTTAGGTTTTACATAGTTGTCAAATTTTTGTTTGAGAAAGTCAAATTTACTACTTATTTTAGAACTACGGTACTGTGTAATTCACTTTAATGATTATTTTCAATTTAAAATAAATAACGGGCCAAGTGCAAGTCGGACTTGGGCAATTAATGTCCCGTAAGTTGAATACTTTTTAAATAAAAATTTTTGTTACGGAGGTATAAAATGATCAACGACTTTACAAAACATACCCCAAATGAGTTTTCAGCAAAGTCTGTTTCTGATCTTTGTTGAAAACTGATGACTGAAATTTTAATTTTTTTTATATACCAGATAAATTATCGCCATAATTTTTATTCAATCTACATTCTGTGGACATGAAAAATAACAAAATTCCTGGTGAAGATAATACTGTAGTAGAAGCAATTAAACAAGGAGGACAACAATGTATCAAATCACTTAAAATGTTATTCATTAATTGCTTCCTGGAAGGAATAATTCCATCGCAATGGAATAATGCAACTATTGTCATCATGCAACTATTGTCATCATGCATAAAAAAGGAGATACTTTAGACCTTACAAACTGTCGACCCATTAGCCTACTGAGCCATATATACAAGTTATTCACGAAAATACTTACCAAACGTCTAGCAAATAAATTTGAGTTTTTCCTTTCAAAGAACAGGCAGGTTTTCGCTCGGGGTATGGAACAAACGACCATCTGCTTACAGTTAAAATCCTCATTGAAAAATGTATTGAATATGATAAGCCTTTTGTACTCATATTTGTGGACTTCGAAAAGGCTTTTGATTCTGTAAATCAGCAGAGACTTTTGGAAGCGCTTGCTGAGTGTCGTATTGATCATCGATATTCTAATGTAATTAAATACATATATGAAAATGCCACTGCTCATGTTAAAATACAAACTAATTAATCCGCCAGCAAATGTCAAATCGAAAGAGGAGTGCGGCAGGGTGATACGCTCTTACCTAAGCTTTTCGGGACACTTCCAGAAAGTATTCCAAAATCAATAAACTGGGAAAGAATGGGAGTTAGCATTGACGGTGAAAAGTTAAATCACCTCTGTTTCGCTGACGACATTATCTTAATAACAGACAAAATACAACAAGCACACACTATGCTACACATGTTCAGGAAGCTTCAGGAAAGGTTGGTCTAAAAATTAATCTATGCAAGAGCCAGTTTATGACAAATCTTGTATTAAGTGACACTATAAAACTAAATAACGTAGAGATAGAGCAAGTTTACCAATATAAATACCTGGGACATGAAATCAGCATAGGACGAGATAACCAAACAGATGAAATTCAGCGGCGAATAGATCTCTCCTAGGTTGCATATGGCAAACTGGCCTATGTATTCAACCTTCCCACGTTTAAAAAAAAAGGATTTGACAGATGCATACTCCTCGTTGGTACGGAGCCGATACTGTCACAATAATGAAGAAAAACATCAATAAAATATGTGTCATGCAACGAAAGATGGAGAGGTGAATGTTAGGCGTTACTCTTAGAGATCACATCCCAAATCACATTATCAGGAAGAGAACGGGGGTACAAAACGCAGTCAAATTCATTCTACATTTTAAATGGAACTGGGCTGGGCATATTGCTGGGTTTAAGGATGGGCGATGGACAAAGAGAAATGTGGCGACCAAGATCCGAAGCCTATCGGAGTAGACGTAGACCTCCAAGTCGGTGGACAGATGATTTGAAAAGAGTATCTGGAAATTGGGTACAAGCGGCTCAGTACAGAAAAAAGTGGCAAGATAAGAGGGAGGCTTTCGTCCAGCAGTGGGCAGTATAAGCTATTGATGATGACACCCTACGGAAAATATTCCAGACTTTTTTCTAAATTTTTTAATCAGTACTTTTCGAGATAAGGGGGGACAGCGATTTTTGGCAATTTGTGCGCAAGTATTACATTATATATATATTTTTGAACTCGTGTTTTCACAAGCTTTCATTTGACACCTCATTCCATGACTTAATAATTTTTTTTTTCACTTCCGATTTCATCCCTCAAAACTAACCCCAAATTTCAACTTTCTATCGCAAATAGTTTCGGAGAATATCGGGTGTGACAGACGATGATCTTGTAAGTGTTTCGTACGGAACACTAGAAAAATAAGTAGCGGAAAATGTCAGGTTTTAGTGGTAAATATTTTCCGTCCGTTTCTTTACATTATTTCAAATATGGGGTTGTAATACTTGGGTTAAGTTATTTTTTTATTTTTATTTATTTTAGAACAGTTTGTTTGCGACGGAAATACTTGGCGAATCACTTTACTTATTGTTTTATTGTGTATGTCCCTCATCAAAAGGCGCAAAAATTATTAATAATCCCTCTCGACAATATAATAATTAGTAATTGTTTTTATGTAGAAGTAAAAATAAAAAAATAATATCCTGAGTTCTCTTTAGTTCATTAAATATTACTTTACCTTATTCATAATAAATGACTCAAAGCGTCAGAAATGAAAAATTATTATTAATATTTAAATTAAATATAGTGTATATTAATGGGACAAAACTGGGAATGACTGTAATTTTTTCGAAATATCTAACAAATAGTGCAATTTTTTTTTCTACTAGAATTTTTCAGGTAGGAAATATTTGAATTGGAATAAAATTGTTCTACTAACGCCATGGCAATTTTTCTCTATTTTTTCTTTGAAACGCAGGACTAGAATTTTAAAATTTCCTGGAGTATTCTAATTTTACCAGTATAATAGCAAAGGCAAACACTATTTTTGTGAGATGAAATTGACATTGAAAATTAACGGCGAAATTTTACACCTTTAATTAACCAGTGCTATCTTAACTATGTCGGTTGTCCTGTTTTGCATCATAACCCAGTCGTTAGAAGCAAATTTTGACGAAAAGCTCCCATTAAATGTTAACAGGCTGCATTTTGACATACAGGTAGTTTTCTGGACGTATAATACGATAAAAAAGTTTGCTGCTCTAAAGTGTACGCTAAGCCTGCAAAACAGTTGTAGTGGGAATAATGCTTCCAACCTCATTTATGATTAAATTAACGTTTTTATATATCGCTAAATATTTTGAAATTGGCTACTAAGGGGTCTCTCGGGGTGCTGATTAAGAATCCGATGACAGATTTGAAAAATTCAAAATGGCGGATCCAATATGACGGCCAGAGAGTACGTAATTCATTTTATTTCTTCGAATAATTTAGAGTTTTTGTGTTTTCAGTAATTGTTTTTTTTGTACCTGGATGTTTAAGTGAAATATAAATACTTTATACTTAAAGCTTAGACTTTTATCTTTCATTTCCCACCTTTAAATATTTTTTTATTATAAGTTTAAGTTGTATGATTAATAATAAGCATTAAATACGTTTATCATAACCACTTTTTTAAGAGCAAAATTACAAAAAAGAGAAAGTTTTCTTAAGTTTTTAACGATTTTTTAATATCAACTATACTTTTAACTCTAACTAAATAAAATTGTCCGACTTTTTTTAACCATTTGGTACCGCTTTAAACCTAAAATTGCCGGTGGCGCACTACAGCAGGCAAATTTTCATATTTTAAAATTCCATTTTAAATAACACACACAATGTCGTTATTTTTAATTATTCTTGTATTGAAACTTATGGTATAATAATGATATGTACAAAGATTTTTTTTAATATTATATTTTATTAAATATTTGTAATTTACTGTGTGCCCCTTAAAATCATGCAAACAAAAATTTCGTTTTACAAATTATAAAACAATAAAAATAAAAACTATTAGTATCATCAGAAAGCTAAAAGTCTCCTCTTCAAGAAGCTATCTTTTAATTTTTTTTTACATTTTGAAAACAAGTAATATCGATTACCTACGAGCGGTACGGATTTTCAAATTAACCTGTTTGGCGTGCTACATTTTTTCAATCACCTATCCGAATTTTTAATAAATTCTCACGCTAAATAAAAAAAAATCTGGAAAAAAGCCCGTATATAAAATTTCCCGCTCTTTCACATGGTGCTATTATTATTATTTTTCGATATCTTTTTAGTATTCCGTACGGAACACTTATAAGATCACTTCGGTGTCTGTCTGTCTGTCTGTCACACCCGATTTTCTCCGAAACTATTTTACATAGAAAGTTGAAATTTGGAAGTAATATAGGAATTGATGGCCTCAACAGAGCCATGTAGTTTTGAGAGTTAAATTTTGACTTAAGGGGTTAGTTTTGGGGGATGAAATCGGAAGTGAAAAAAAAAATTTTTTACTAGGTCATCGAGTGTGGTGTCAAATGAAAGCTTGTGAAAACACGAGTAAAAAATATATATATAATGTAAACCTTGCGCGCACTTTTCTTTGTATTATTTTTAAAAAATCGCGAAACATCGCTGTTCCCCGCCTTATCTCGAAAAGTACTTATCAAAAAATTTTGAAAAAATTCTGGAATATTCTCCACGGGATGTAAATTGAACGGAAATTATCACGAGTGCCTTACCTTTAATAATTTACCTGGTATCTAAAAAAAAACAAAAATTTCAAGGTCATCAGGTTTTAGTAAAGATTGGAAACAAACTTTGTTGGAAACTCATTTGGGGTGTGTTTTGTGAAGTTACTGATCATTTTATACCTCTGTAACAATTTTTTTTATTTTAAAAGCAATCAACGTACGGAACACTAATTGCGCAAGTTCAACTTGCCCTTGACCGGTTTTTTATTTCTCGAGATATTACCGAAAAACCGAATTCTTGATTTTATTTAGGATTTTGTATTCAAAAAACTACCTGTGTGCCAAAATGCAGCCTGTTAACATTTAATGAGCGCTCAAAACCTCTTAAGACTGGGCTACCATGACAAATCTTGAGTCTCACAAATTTGTTTTATAACGACTTCTAATAGGATGGGTAAAGGGATCTCGACATATATACGTGCTTTGTAATGCCAGTGATGTGGATGAATCCTAAAGATCACGTAATTTTGTTTTTGGTTTTATAAAATACTGTCTGCTATGTTTTGAAATAAGAATGAATTACACGGTATTCTTCTTCTTGCAATTAGGTTTTATATTTTTTGAATTTAAGCTAGTTTAAGTTATTTCTGATGAAATAATTGTTTTGTTTGACGTAATGATACTGACTGATAAAATCAAATTTTCATAAATTTTTTGAAATTTTTAATAGGCTGAGGTATCGGCTATTATAAAAATTTGATTTTGACTTGAATTGAATAGACTTTATCCAGTAATACAATAAAAATAATAAATACTATTTAGGGTTTATTTCTAGACTTCTTAGATTAGAAGATAAAGCAAGGGGAGTCACCACTATGCTTCGTGAAAGTTCGATGCGTTTCGGTCCCCAAAAACATTTATTTCCCCCACAATTTAAGAACGGCTAGGAAATAAGAAGAAAGCAAATATTTCACGGTTATTAATAAAAGTAAACAACGAGATACGGGCAAAGTTAGAGAATTGATCTCCGGAGAGCCATAAGTACACAGACTTATTGTTAATATTTAGAAGATAAAGTTTTAAGATTTTTTCTTCTACTATTAAAAACTAAGTACTCGTATAACAATTTGAACGTAGTTTAGATTAAACTTGGGGGGTGATTTTTTAGAGCTAATATTTAGTATTGTAAAGTCTCAAGATAAAACTAGACTTATTTTAGATTTTTGGTTATTTTTTTGATGTATGTAAATATAAACATTTGTTGTGAATCCGTTCGGAAAACTATCACTTTCTTCTTTAATTTTTAGTCCTCTTGCTAAAGACAAGTATTGTATTCATCAACTGTCACCCTCCGAGACTGTTGCATTTCTTTGTGTTGCAGGATTCCTAGAACACGAAGAGTTGGTTTGTCTGTAGGTCTTTCGGCACAATAACTACTGAACGAAACGAAATACCGATTTCAAACTTGGTGCATATGTAATACTTGAAGCAAGAAAGTAATCTATAGTTTTTTCAACAATGGTACTCTAAGGAAAGGAGGTGCGGGTCGTTAAATCTTGCGTGCATTGTATAATTTCAATGGTACCAGGTGTACAAGTATGAAATGCGGATTTCAGACAACAGATGGTGCACCAATGCAGTTTGTGCTATAAAGATTTGACACTGCGCCATTTTGTTGTGTCATCAACAAGGGTCAGACGCACACGAGTGATAAATTGGAAAAGTGTGTGCATAGTGTTGTGTTGTTGTGTCCAATATGTCGAAATTTATACCGAACACAGAGCTTTCGCGGACAGCATTAATTTTTTGTTTTCATTTGAAGAAAACTGCTATTGAATCATACCGATTACTTCGAGAAGCTTATGGTGAACATGCTCCATCGCAAGATACGTGTGAACGATGGTTTCGGCGTTTCAAAAGTGGTGACTTCGATGTTGCAGACAAGGAACGTGGAAAACCGCCAAAAAATACGAAGATGTGGAATTGCAAGCATTGTTGGACGAAGATAATTCGCAAACACAAAAACAACTCGCCGAGCAATTGGGCGTTAGTCAACAAGCTGTTTCCAATCGGCTACGAGAGATGGGGAAGATTCGGAAGCCGGTAGATGGGTAGCACATGAGTTGAACGACAGGCAAATGGAAAAAGCGCAAAAACACGTGTGACATTTTGCTCGCTCGGTACAAAAGGAAGTCGTTTTTGCATCGTATAGTTACAGGGGATGAAAAGTGGATTTACTTTGAGAATCCCAAGCGCAAAAAATCATAGGTAGACCCAGGCGCACCATCCACATCGACCGCAAGACCGAATCGCTTTGGCAGAAAGCCGATGCTCTGTGTTTTGGTGGGACCAGAGGGGCGTGGTCTATTATGAGCTGTTAAAACCTGGAGGAGAAACGGTTAATACTAAACGTTACCAACAACAATTGACCGATTTGAACCGTAAGCTGCTTGAAAAAAGGCCAGAATACCGAAAGACGCAACACGAAGTCGTTTTTTCTTCATGACAATGCTCCATCACATAAGGCAAAACCAGTTCGCGACACGTTGGAAGTACTCAGCTGGGAAGTTCTACCCCATGTGGCTTACTCACCAGACTTGGCTCCGTCCGATTACCATTTGTTTGCATCGATAGGTCACGCACTTGCTGAGCAGCGCTTTGGTTCGTACGAAGATGTGAAAAAATGGCTCGATGAATGGTTCGCAGCAAAAGGGGAAGATTTTTACTGGCGTGGTATTCACAAATTGCCCGAAAGATGGGAAAAATCTATAACAAGCAATGGAGCATACTTTGAATAAAGCATTTTCTATCATTCTTCCGAATTTAACATGTTTTTTTTTTTAGAAATAAAATCCGCATTTCATACTTGTACACCTGGTATTATTATGACTTTTCCTAGTTTTTAGTTGCCATTATAAACGAATACACGGAGTAATTTATATTTAAATGGGGGAAGGAAGTTAGAGTGACCGTTTTGTATATGTTGTGTTATACGTTCTTTTCAGGGTAGGTCAGGTTAGGTTCTTAATTTTTTTGATTAATGTCTGCCATAGAGTAACTATCATTTACAATTTGAAGTAATATTTGGATTAAGTTATTTTTGATGTCTAAGAAAGTTAAATTTAGTATTTATTTTCGCACAGCGTATTTGCGAGGAAACTACCGGCTAAATCACTTTACCGATTTTTCCTTGATGTAGCGCTTTTGTGTTCCCCCAGGCAATGTAACAGATTTTATCTTGCATCCAATATATCAAAGTCCAGCTCTTCAAAATATCTTATAATTAATTCGTAATTTAATAAAAAAAATTAAATTTTTTAATCCTCTTCTATTAATAAGCTAATGTAGCATTAAGAGATTAACGGCTATCAAATAATAATCCTTTAATTTAAATAATGCATTAGGTATTAAAAAAACCTGATATCACTTACTATTCATGTGGAATTAGCTTAAACGGCGTTCTTTTATTAATAAACCATCTTTGACTTAATCACGCTAAGAACTATTTCTGGTAAATCCTCTATGTAATAGAACTGGGTCCGAATCATATTAAAAACATGTCGAATAACGGAATCGAGCTTGGTAAATGATTTGAATCATGGAATTCGAATCAATTTTTTGATTAAAAAGAAGGTTCCAATCATTCCAACCTACAAAGGTCATCACTATATTACTATCACTATCAGCCTAATTCTATCCAATGCTGGATGTAGGCCTTTCTCCTGAATTTCCATTTCAATCTATTTGCAGCTGTTGTCATCTATCCAATGTCCGCAACCCTCTGTATATCATCGCGCCATCTTGTTTTAGGACGTCCTATGCTTGTTTTCTGTTCTCGTGGTCTCCATTCTAATGTTCGCTTGATCCATCGATCATCGATCGTGAGAGCTCTATGTCCAGCCCACTGCCACTTTCTTTGCGCTACGTGCTCTATAATATTCTTTAATTCAGTTTGTTAACGTATCCACTTGTTTCTTTTTCTATCTCTAGTTTTATCCCGATCATCTGTCTTGCGTGTGCTCCTTGGGGTCGAGCTCGTTTTTGTATATCGGTTTTATTCAGTGTCCAAGTTTCAGCACCATATGTCCTAAACTTTGGTCTTTAATTTATTTGGGATGACTTTATCTTTGAATATATAACTTAATTTCCCGAATGCACACCATCCAGGCCTGATGCTTCTTGAAATGTCATCCGAGACACTGTCTCTCGTATTAATTTTTTGCCCCAGATACAAATAACCCTGAACAATCTCGAGAACTGTTCCTTCCAAAATTATATATGTATGTTGTTATTAGCGTTAGTTAATATTTTTGTTTTACTTTTATTCATCTTAAGACGAATTGTCTTTGAGTGGTAATTTAACTCATTTATCATTTCTTGTAACTACTACTAATGACTACAATATCGTCTGCGAACCTTAAATGACTCAGATACACACCATCTATCTTTAGGCCCTTCTTTGTTCAATCTGGTTAGCGGAATACGTCTTCTAGAGCTGTAATAAATAGCTTAGGAGAGATTGTATCTCCCTGTCTTATACCTCTTCCTATACGTAGTTGTTCTGTACTAAGTTTTATGTAAATCTTTGCGTCTTCATATATATCTTTGAGTATGGTAGTGTATCTAGAATTAATTCTACTGTTCTTCAAGCCGTTGATGATTGCTCACATTGCGACAGAATCAAAAACCTTGTCATAGTCTATGAAGGCTATGTAGAGTTCGAAATTGTATTAATTGCTCTTCTCTAGGATATGTGCTATAGGCGGATCTAAAATCAGCCTGTTCGCATGGCTGACAGGAATCTGATTTTTTAATCTATTGGAGATGATTTTAGTCAAAAGTTTATAAATACGAGATAATAAGCTAATCGGGCGGTAATTGTCTAACTTTCTGTTATCTCCCTTTTGTGTAGAAGTATTATTTCTCATGTAATACTTCTACACAGAAAGGCTATGCCATAATGTTGGTATTTTGCCAGTTTCTAGACACATGTTGAAAAGTTTGATCAGTTCTTGTTTTAAGTCCTCTCCGGCCATTTCTGATAAAATACCATCAGGGCCTGCTGGTTTGTTACGCTTCACTCATATATACATATATATATATATATATATATATATATATATATATATATATATATATATATATACATACATGTATATAAAGTCAAAAAACGAATCGTATCTGCGTTTTCACGGGACTCGAAATTGATGGTGCGTCAAGGAGCAGCAAAATTAAGAAAATCGGGTTTAAATGTGTCCCATGAGACCATTCGCCAACATCTTCGTGCTTATAATGGCAAATTCCGAAATACGTTGAAGAAACCTTTGGTGGGCGAAAATCACGTTGCGAAGCGACACGCTTGGGCCCACTATAAGATACTAGAGTGGCCCTCACAATCGCCGGACGCCAACTTTATTGAAAATGTTTGGTCCCTTGTAAAGAGAAAGCTCAGAGGAAAGACTCTCAGGACTTTGACTCAGTTGTCTCGCGAGATTCGAAAAAATTTTGAGATCATTGTAGAAAATCTCGACAGCATGCCTCGAAGATGCCAGGCGATTATTGATGCAGGAGGCGATTGGACAATTCACTAAGGTAATTGCGCCATTGTTAGCACATCAAAGAATACTTTGATATATATATATATATATATATATATATATATATATATATATATATATATATATATGTATATATATATATATATATATATATATATATATATATATATATATATATATATATATATATATATATATATATATAGTTTTAATAAACATGCAAAATTAATCTTGGATTAGACTGTAAATTTGATTAAAAGTAGTCCGCTTACATCTGTACAATCGACTTAATGGACAGAATAATATATGTAACAAACAAATTGTTGATGTTTTTGTCTAATTCTAGCGCATCGAATTCCTCTTAAATGAATTAAAAACCCAGCTTCAACTTTTTCTCATGACGACGCTGGTTGGTTATTAAAGTAATGAAGCATAAAAAGATTTTTATCCAGCGAATAATAAATTAAATCTTAATAAAACATTGAACTTTTTAACAGGTGCTTGAGTTATTACTTGCATTCATTTAAAAACTGGCTTTTAGATATTCTTTAATTAATGCACATCCGGTTATATTGTTGGGATACTCGACACGAAGGTACAAATTATGTTTCAATTTCTTCATAGCAACTTACTTTGCAACATTCTTAATAATAATTATGTACGTGTCAAGTTTAGAAAATGGTATATTGCAGGTTGATGGGGTAGGGGTAATTCGGAAACGTGTTCATGGTGTTGGTATGGGGGTGACCACTGAAATCGTTCAGCGGCATAAATATGTTTATAATACAGTTTCGAGGATGGAACCAACCTTTGCTTTATTACGTACTCAGATTTTAGTAATGTACCTTAATACTTCGCTTTTGTTTTCCTAGGGCTGCACGTAAAATATTATCACATTGTTGTTGTGACACAAGTGTCATTTAGTCATACAGAAGATATCAGTACGTTTGTTTTAACAGAGAGATTTCTAAACGCCTAATAATGAATATTTTTTGTACAAAGGAATTTTCAAAATGAAAACTAAAATCTTTTACTTAATTGCAGTAGAGTGTCTTCAGCTTTGATAAAGACTATTGTTTTAAAAAATATATATCTGCTACAGCTATATCCTGTACAATGTTATGCATCGCACAGCAAAACCTCTCGCTTGTCCAGTGTCGAACCAATTAGTTCACTCAAAGGTTGTGAATACGGATCTTAATACAACTTGCCGAATTGTGACAGGGTGTATGAAACTCACCAACTTCTTTGTAAGGATTCCGGTCCTGCAACATCTGAAGAAAGAAGCATACTCCGAAAAATTTAAACAAACTGTCGATAAAGGTCATAGCCTTTACAATAAAGAACCTACAAAAAGAGACTAAAATCCAGACAAGGTCTAATAATCGACCAAGGAACTATCTTATATACTAGGGGAGCCCTCCTGGTACCTACCGCGACCGTAATACTTGAAGAATAATTAACAGAATTAAAACAAATGCTGGTTCTGTAAAATTAAAATAAAGTTAGATGGGGCCTACCAAACTTAGAAAATGACTTTTCTGAAGATTTAATCTTATTCTGCTACATGAAATCGTATGAAAAATTCTATTCTCCGCTCTAATAAAGAATATTTTCTGGATAGTAAGTTGATTGGAAAGATGTAATTTCTCTACTGCATTAAAACACTTTAGGGTCACAAGTTTTCGGTTTTTCATCATTTTAGCACATAAAATTCGTACGTAATGTTCATAAAAGTATCATGGAAGTATCAAATTAACAACGCAGTAGCTTAGTATTAAAATTGCCCAACGTCTATTTTTAAGCAGTTTTTGACTATTCTCTCATCCGTCAAACTATCTCACGACTCATTTCGCCATATTACGGCTCCTCAGCCGAACTAGGATCGACGGAGAAAGAGAAGTAAACTTAAAGCACTTATCGCAGTCCTATCGCAATGAATAATATAACAGTTTTTATCTCTAGCTAATGCAAGGATAACTTTTAAGGCTGGGGACTGTTTAAGACCACATACCGAAATTGTTCAGCAAGTTGCTACCAATTACCTCTTGGTAGCGCTTTGTAGGTCTACCTCAAGTACATAAAGTCAATATCAACTACTAATATTGGAAAAAGTCCATCTTTCAGCTCTTTTTGATTGCTCTTTCATTCGTCAATCCATCCCAGGTAATTGCTAATAACCACACAACTTGCTGAACAAGTTCCCTATCGGTTTGAGGCCTTGAATAGCCCCTGACCGAGAGCAGGTACGCCTTCAAAATTAGACTTACATTGGCCAGAGGTGTAAATTATTTGTATTTTACTTGTTATTTTTTTATATTTCATCAGATGACAAATAAAAGATGAAACCTTATTTCTTCCTTTACTAATTGTTCAACGCCTTTATATTGACATCGTTCTCAAATGTTCAAACACCGATGCTCGGACGAACATTTCCGACCCTCCCCCACCTACGATCTGCGTAGACGCCGACCTATAAAAGACGGCGACTGCACGTCGATTTCTCAGTTAGCCTCGAGCGGCAGCAGCAGCAAGATCATAGTATCGAGTGGCAGTAGCAGCGGGAGCACTTGAAAATGCCAAATGAGATTTTGGCGAAACGTCGTGCAAATTCATTGTTAGACGAACGGATTGAAACCCGGAATTTTAATGTATTACATTCCACCATTTGTGAGAACCTCTCTCTCTCTCTCTCTCTCTCTCTATATATATATATATATATATATATATATATATATATATATATATATATATATATATATATATATATATATATTGTCATACCAACATTAAGTCGAGAAATTTGCAAATGCAAAATGACCAACAAAGATCCCATGAATGCTATATTTCATACCTTTCCTCCTACAACTATAGTTTCTGAGCCTATACTCTTCATTAGCAGGTAGGCTTTAGGCAACGGTATCGATCGTAAAGATCCGAGTACCGTGGAGAGTCAAGTTGGAATGACTCTCGCTGGCTTATAGCAATCATGGTACCTTAAATAAACGAGATGCTACTCGTTGAGCAAGATACAGACCATTGCGCCATCTGTTGAGATTCGAAAAACTGCTCAACTATATAAACCTAACATGTTTATACCAACATTGTTGAACTTCTTTTTTCCTCCTCATGATGTCCATCTGGTCACTTTCCCGCTTCAGTTATCAGCCAGCCCAGTTCCACTTGAGGGAAGATATCCTTCCAGTTATGTCGTGGAGTCCTGTTTTTTTTCTGATCCAATCATCTAAGTGATATACCTAGGATTTTCCTTTCAATCGCTCTGTGGTGAACTTTTAAATAACTTTGCGTGTCAGATCTCAAGTTTCGCTACCATATGTAGTTACTGGTAGAATGCATTCGTTGTATATTTTATTTTTAAGTTTTAAAGGCAGTTGGGACTGAAAGACTTGCTTTATTGTTCTTGATTCGCTTTTCTGCTTGAAATTTCCTGTCCCAAATATACATATGATTCTACCATTTCTACTTGTTGCCCTTGTATAGATATTGCATCATTAATGGTAGTTTGTTTGTTCGTCATGTATTTGGTTTTTGTGATCTTCATCTCTAAAGCAATCTTTTTTGCTTTAGTTTGTAATTCTTGGAGCATTTCTTTTAATTAGGTTTCGTTTTCGGCAAAAAGTGCGATGTCATCAGCAACTCTTAAGTTGTTGAGTCTCTCTCCGGATATGCTAAGTCCCTTGTTTTTCCAGAGAAGGCTCTTGAAGATATCTTCTACTATCAGGGTGAATATTTTGGGTGATATGATATCACTCCGTCTAACCCACTCTTTATTTTTCTTTCTTGGTACCCTCGTGTAATCTCACTTTCAGTCTTGATTGTTCAATCATTTTTGCTAGTATGTTAATATACCTTTGATTGTGTCTCATTTATCATTTATTGTAGTTAAAATTACTTGTAGGGGTAGGTTGGTGAAAAGTGAGACTACATCAAAACTTACAATCACATAATTATTTGGTAGTTGAAAATTATTAATAAAAGTGCTAAATGAGAAAGAGTCCTTTACATTAAAATCATTGTCAGCAACTTGACAATTCCTACCCAGTTCATTTAATTAATAAATTTCTTTTTAGTACATCTTACAGCATCCCAGAAAATACAATAACATGTCAATCGCAACCTCAAACACTTACTACACAACGCTCAATACAAAGCAATAACCTAGAAATTCATATGAACCATTCCCCGACTCAATTAAATAATCAAAACTTTTATTTCTTTCTTCCTTATATTGATAATTTTACTGATAGATTAATTAATATTTTCAAACCGTTTGATTTCAAAATTGCTAAAAGACAAATCAAAACTATCTCTAAACTGTACACCAAAACAAAGACTCTCTTCTAAAAAATGAAAATCGGAACGTAATTTACAAAATACCTTGTTCAAATTGTAATAAGGTGTACATAGGTCAAACCTCCAGAAATTTGAAGGGTAGGATTACATCACATAAAAGTGACTGCAGACGTAATGTACAATCTTGTGCTTTAGCACAACATGTCATTAACAATGACCATCAGATGAACTGGGGTGAGACTGAGGTCCTGGATCGCTCTGATTCTTACTACAAACGAATTTTCTTAGAAATGGTCCATATTAACCGGGAACCCTACACCATGAATAAAAAGAGTGACACCCAGGGACTCAGTTCCATATACAGTTACATCCTCAAATTAGAATTAGAAAAATACCAATCACTAATTGATCGTCCTGCACCAGACGAATAACACATAGACAAAATGTTTTTTCCTTCCAATCACTCTACTACATTATATTATCGATTATACATAACATATATTTTTATTTTTCCGAAGACTGTAATGCATTGTTTCTTTCTGTTATCCCCCGTATGCAGGCTGACACATGCGCTATTAAAATAAAAAATCTGCACACTCAACTACTATTTCTATCTTTATTCACTACACTATTTGCTATGTAAATAAGTTTTAAACTAAAAAGCATATCTCAGATCGAAACGAATCAATACCTTCTATCCTTCTCCACTACACAAAAGTTATATCGGTCTATCACACTCCACCTTTGCCGCCAAAAAATTGATAATTTTTTGTGAATTTACTGGTTTACGGGATTAGCAGAGAGTATCAAGACCAGCCATTTTGGCCGTTTTATATTTTTCTGTTTAATTATTGTGTTATGTAGTTAACAATAGTATATTCGGGAATATCACTCTGTGCAAATGATTGCTTGTTTTAAATGATTGCTTGTTTTGTTATAGAAAAACCACTTTGGTAAGTCAATCATTTTTCTTTTTTCTCATGCCATCTTTCTTTTTTGTTCTTTTCAACTATATGAATGTACTTAAAAAAGCAATTTTTCACTTAACAATATAAAGAAAAAAGAAAATTTTGTCTTTCCAGATGTCCTGAAGAAGAAATAAATATAATTTCGAAAGCTCGACTAACAAAAGCTTGTTTCACTACCCAAGGCCATAAATATTTAAATATAGACTGCAGCCCCACTAAATTGAGAATATATATATATATATATATATATATATATATATATATATATATATATATAATATATATAATATATTATATAATATACATCATTGTTATAAACATGTAAACAAAATTAATGTCATAAAGGTCTCCATACACTCAAGAATTGCATTGAAAAAACACGTTATAATCAGCCGAATTTTGTCAAGCTATCTGTTGCTCGCTAAACTGAAAACGAATGAATAATTTTCGGCCATACTGTATAATTTGTCATTTGTTGCTAGAAATTTTGCAGTGGGTTTTCAAAGTAGTCTTAAACATGAGCGAGAGAAATTGTGAAATTCCATTTCAAGTTTGAAAGATCATAACTGATTTGTGGAAAGCTGGAAAATCGTACAGAAATATAAGAAAAATTGTTAAAAAGTCGCATGCTACGGTTCAGTACATTGTAAACCAGTATAAATCAACGAGTTCCTATAAAATTCGACCCCGCTCTGGCCGTTCCAAGAAACTGATTCCACGTGAGGAGGTTAGTATTGTTAGACAAACAGTTATAGATCCCAAGAAAAGGGCACCAAAAGTAAAAGAAGTACGGGAACTATGTTTGTTCACAAACAGTGAGAAATTGTTTACTCAGGGCAGGCTATAAGGGGTGTCCAGCCAGGAAGAAGCCGTCAATTTTCAAAGCTAATCGCAAAAAGTGGTTAGCTTTTGCTAGAGAATACGTTACTAAACCTCCTGTATTTTGGGAATCCGTAATCTTTAGTGATGAAACTAAAATCAACATTTTTGGGTCTGATGTCAGAACTAAAGTTTGGAGAAAGAATAATACCGCATTCGATATTAAAAACATTTGTTCCACAGTGAGACAAGGGGGTGGCAGTTTTCTGTTTTGGGAATGCATGTCCGCTGGAGGGGTTGGAAATTGACATTTTATTAATGGTACCATGGATCAGTATGTTTATCTGAACATTTTGAGAGACAATTTAAGAGAAAGTGTCCAAAAATTAGCAGTCGAACAAAGATACTTTTTCCAACAGGACAATGATCCGAAACATACCGAAAAGTGAAATTAATGTTAGTAAAAGTCAATATTTAGTTGAGCCACCTTTAGCCGCTATCAAAGCTTTAATTCTGCGCGGCATGCTATCAATGCAAGATTGTACTGTCTCCTGCATTTGAGGATGATGATTCCACACATGAATAATCTTTTCTAGGCGCTGGGTTTTGTTGGTAATCACATCTTTAGCCACTTCTCTTTTCATCAGCTCCCACACATTTTCAATGGGGCCAATCCAACAGAGGGATATTTTTTTCTGCCAAAAAAGCTTTAACAGACCGAGCAGTGTGGCAGGGAGCTCCATCTTGCATGAAAGTGAATGGTTCCCCATTTGGAAACCATTCTCTGAGCTGCGGAATCAACCGATTTTGTAATACTTCTTTGTACTGATCTTGCCTCATTATTCCTTTGACGACGTACAGACGTCCAGTGCCCTTGCCGCTGATGACTGACCAAATCATCACTTTGGTGGGATGTTTAACCGTCGGGACGACACAATCAGGATGAAACTTTTTTCCATGACGACGACGCACATACTGAGCTTTATTCTGCAAAATTTCGAATGTGCTTTCGTCACTGAAGCAGACCTGTCAAAAATAGGAAAAAAATATATAAACTTCCATGTTTATTTGCTTTATTTAACTGAAAATGATAATAATGTATCAATTATTGATTAAATTGCTGTATCTTACCGATCTCCAGAAGTCCACATCTTTGTCTTGCCATTGTTTGGCCCACTTCAGGCGCTTTGCTTTCATTGCAGCTGTTAACTTGGGCTTCCTGGCGGGGCGACAGGCCTTAAAATCTAATTCTTTCAATTTTCTTCGAACAGTGCGCTCAGAAGCATTTACACTAGCATCCTGGAGTTGTGATTTTATTACCTTTGTGGTAGCAAATCTGTTTTCTACACAAATTTTCTTCAAACATCTCTCTGACCGTGGAGTGAAAATTGGTTTTCTACCGCATCTTTTCTTTCTTTTCGGGCTTAATTCCTTCCCTGACTCAATTTTCTTTTTTATGCGTCGTACACTAGCTTCAGAAACCTCCAATCTTCGTGATATTTCTCGGTTTGTAAATGTTTTCGCAATCACAAGGGCCTTCACTTCAGCTTTTTTACGTGGTGAAAGATCGCCTTTTCTACCCATAATGAATATAGTCCAATTACTTTTTTAAAACACTGCATACAAAATAAACTAATAACTGAGTAGTATAAAACTGTTAAACAAACAATCACAGTCCATAAAGCCACAGAAACACGTCCGTACTTGACTCGATTCCGATCGCGACTGATACAGGTTTGTACTTCTTTACGTTCATGTATCACTTTGTCAATACAGTGTTGCCATATGTTAAAAATAAATACAAATATGTAGTCTACAACAATTCTTTTAAATAAAAATCAATAATATTGTAGTTTAAATATACCATTATTGCATAAAAACTCTTAAGAAACATAAAATTACTAAAAAAATACAGTGCGTCTAATAATTTGGCCAGGGACTGTATATATCTCAGGGACCTAGGTAGGTTTAAAGGAAATCACCGTACGGAACACTAATTGCGCAAGTCCAAAAAAGGGTTTCAAGCATACCAGAATATTTGTAGTTCAAATTCTATCCATAAACAAAGTAAATATTTGTGTACATCACACAGCGTGGTATTTTTCAGGTTAGCTTTGATTTTTATAACCAGAGACGTTTGAACGTCACACGTTTGAAAGACAGGATTTTATTTGTGAATATAGATTTCTTACAGATAGTTTTAGTTACGTGGATTTTAGACAATAAATTGACCACAATATCCTTCTAAATACTATCACAAATAATATATCGTTCCTTAAACTTAGATTTGTATCTTTACACTTTCTATTTAAGTAAAAAAAACGTACTACAATAAACCATTTTAATCAAAATTTAGCATCGTGGTTGAACCTTTATAATTTGCTTCTTTTTTCCTTTCTTTTAAAATTTAAATTCAAGGGGATTACAATACAACATTTTAAAAATTAGACAAATAAAATGTTCGCGACAGTACTCGTTTCATTCTCTGTGGTTTATCTCTGTTTTAAATAAGACACGATTTTCTGACAAAAATAAAATAAAAAAGAAAAAAACCGAACGTCACGCCACGTCGAGTTTCAAATTTACAGATTTGAATTTAAACAAGTCACGCGACGAAATGTTTTGGAAACGAAATATATTGTTTATTTAAATTTATTAAATGTCACTAAATGATATAAGGTTAAATACGAGGGTTGTATGATAAGTACCCCGCCTTGACAAGAAAAAAATATTTTTATGTGTAAAATTTATTTTATTTTTCGACATAATCTAACGTTTTTCTATCTTGTGTATCCTATCTAAAAAATACGATTTCTCTAACCCTTGAAAATAGGCGTTTGTTTCAGCAATCACTTCATCGTTTGAGCCAAATTTTTTTCCCCAGCTATTTTTTCATATTTGAAAATAGGAAATAATCTCTGCGGGCTACATCTGGCGAATATGGTGGATGCAGAAGCAATTCGTATCCTAACTAATGGAATTTTGCTATGGCAATGACAGAATTGTGCACGCATGCATTGTCTTAATGAAAGAGAATTTTTTCTTCGCCAAATGCTGACGTTTTTCTTTCACAGCATGGTGAAACGATACAATAAGTTGACATAATACTCTCCATTAATCGTTTTGCTCTTTTCAAGGTAATCGATGTGGATTATGCTGCGTTCATCCCAAAACACTGTGGCCATGACTTTGTTAGCCGATAACGTTGCCTTGGCCTTCCTTGGTGCCGGTTCGCACGAAAAACCCACTGTTTAGATTGTTCTTTGGTCTTTGGTGTACTTTGATGAATTCATGTTTCGTCAACAGTTATGAATCGACGCGAAAAATCATTCCGATTGCACTTTAATATCGCTAAACATTGCTTTGAAGTTGACACACGTGCGTGTTTATTGTTAATTGTGAGCAATCCCAGCACCCATCTTGTGGAAAGCTTTCTCATCTCATATAGTGAGTTGGTAAAATGTTCTGCGCTCGTTCAGTTGAGATGCCCACAGTCTCAGCAATCTCATGTACTTTCACCATGCGATCATTTATCAGTATATCGTGGATTTTTTTCAATCATTTCTGATGTGGTGACTTCATTTGGATGACCTAGACGTTCCTTATCAAAAATACTTATACGCCCACGTTTGAATTCAGCTGTCCAATATTCGTCAATAATGAAGGTACAGAGTCCCCATCAACTTTTCTTAGTTCCACTTTTATCTCATCATTGGTTTTCTTTTTGAGAAACAAATATTTTATCACTGTTTGATATTCAATATTTTCCATTGTTGTAAGATCGCAAAATGTGTTCTATTTAAATGGCTGCCACTCACAAACTAAATCACGCAGTGACATCAAAATTTGACAGGATTCTTGTGAAAGATTATGTTTACGAAAATATAATTTTTTAAATAATAATAGCGCCATATCTGGCCGAGGGCAAGTACTTATCATACAACCCTCGTATATAAAGAGTTCGTCAAATTTAAAATTTTTTTAATACAGAGAAACTAGTCCAAGGCATTGTTTCGTAATTGGGGCTAAAACCGTTTTTTTTACAGTGCAAAGGTTTCGTTGCACATCTTGATCTTTAATTTTAGTTCTAGTAAGAAAAAGAAAAGAAAAGCTGCCTAAAATATAAGCACAAGGTTCTGACAGCAGTTTAAACATATAAATAAATTAGTGAATTTTGTACCTATTGAAAATACATTTGTAAATGTATGCTTATCAAAAATTTAAGGTCAGTGACTTTAAAACTACGATTTGCAAAATCAAAAAGATCACTTTACGCTAGTCGTTAAGAAGTTATCGCAAAACTTCTTATCGGTTATTGTATTCGCTCTTGTTATGTCTAAAACTGTTTGGCAATCATGGCGCAGCAATTATTACTCAATCTCGTCTAAAGTTTGACTAAACTTCGCAACATTTGAGCGGTTAAGTTTCTTTTTATTGGAAGAAAGTACTGTCACATGGCAGACTAATACTTGCTGGTATTTTTGATTTAAGAAGCGTTTATATTCTAGTTTTACTAGTTTTTTATTATTCTGTAAGATAGCAGTAAAATATCTTTTTGATAACATTCTCTCCTGTTCCTTTTGCTTTTACTAAAACTGGAAAACAGTTATATCGAGTTTTGCTGATATCGATGCAGGTAGAAATAAAAACCATGCCTTAAAGGCGACGAAAACAGCGACATGTTTAAACGATGTAATATGGCAAAACAAACACCTGAGAATTATAACCAAATCTCAAGGCCACAACTAGACCTATATTAGCATACATAGCGGAAACCTAATCCGAAACATCAAGTACAAAACAAATACTCGAAATAACAGAAATTAAAATAGTGTGTAGAATAGCAAGAAAAATCCTATTGGATAGAGAGAGAAGTGACGATATTATACAGACATATAAAAGGGATAACATAAATAAATGGACGTTAAACAGAAATATGGAATGGAATAAACATATAGATACACTGACAGAAGAGATAATGGTTATATTCACACCAGAAAGGTCATCTGTATGACGGAAAAGCATGGGCAGTTTACGTATATTTTTACACATACGCATGAGTATATGTACAAATATATTGGAATGTCCGTCTCTTGCAACGCTATAATCTTAACTAAAGCATTTTTCTCTATATTTTACAGAAATCGAGATATCTTGCATTCATACTCTAATAGATTACTTTGTAGGTAAAGCATCGTTGATAATTTATCTTATTCATAATTAACTAATTTTTATTATTAAGGGATTAAACGAACCTAAATTTTAATAAAGGCAAACTGGGTTAAGCTATTCTTTTGTATTGATTACGAGGGTTGTATAAGAACCTGGTCTTGACAAGAAAAAAATATTTTTATGTGTAAAATTTATTTTATTTTTCAACATAGTTTTCTTTAAGCTCGATACACTTTTTCTATCTTTTGTATACCATCTAAAAAATACGATTTCTCCAACCCCTCAAAATAGGCGTTTATTTCAGCAATCACCTCATCGTTTTAGCCAATTTTTTTTCTGCCGAGCCATTTTTTCATATTCGAAAATAGGAAATCATTGCTGGGTGCTATATCTAGCGAATATGGTGGATGCGGAAGCAATTCATATCCTAACTCATGGAATTTTGCATGGCGATGACACAAGGGTGCACGCGTACATTGTCTTGTTGAAAGAGATTTTTTTTGTTCGTCAAATACGGACGTTTTTCTTTTACACCATGGTTGAAACGATCCGGTAAGTTGACATAATACTCTTAATTAATCGTTTTGCCCTTTTTAAGATAATTGACGTGGATTATGCCGCGTACATCCCAAAACACTGTGGCCATGACTTTGTTGGCCGACAAAGTCCCTTTGGTTCTCTTTGGTGCCGGTTCGCCATGGAAAATCCATTGTTTCGACTGTTCTTTGGTCTTTGGTGTGCGATGAATCCATGTTTCGTCAACAGTTATGAATTGACGCCAAAAATCATTCCGATTGCACATCGCCAAACATTTTTTGTTTGCATGTTTATTAACAATTGCAGCAGTCGCGGCACCTATCTTGCGCTTTCTCATATTCAAATGAGTTGTTAAAAAGTTCTGTGCCCGTTCAATTGAGATGCATACAGTCTTAGCAATCTCACGCACTTTCACTTTTCGATCATATATCACCAAATCGTGGATTTTTTTCAATCATTTCTGATGAGGTGGCCTCATTTGGACGATCTGCACATCTTCATCAAAAATGTTTCTTGTATGGCCGCGTTTGAATTCAGCTGTCCAATATTTTATCGTCGATAATGACGGTGCAGAGTCCCCATAAACTTCGCTGAGTTCTGCTTTTATCCCATCCTTCGTTTTCTTTTTGAAAAACAAATATATTGCCACTGGTCGATATTCAATTTTTTCCATTGTTGTAAAATCACAAAACTTGTTCTATTTAAATGGTTGCTACTCACAAACTAAATCTCGCAGCAACTTGAAAATTTGACAGGATTCTTGTGAAAGGTTATGTTTACAAAAAATATAATTTTTTATATAGTAGTAGCGTCATCTCTGGTCGAGGCCCGGTACTTATTATACAACCCTCGTATTTCAATTTATGTGGATAGATATACAATGTAGCATTTTTGAGGAAGGAAAATTTAAACTTAGGCGGTAGTAATGATCTTTAAAACACCATAATAATAAAGTATACAAAGTTCGGTAGATGGCATAGAAATACTTGACCTTAGTTCACACCCTGATTTATTGCCTCATCTCTCAACAGTTACTATATAAAATACTTTCTACTTAGGTGTGTTATACAATGATCCTGTTTAATATATGAATTAAATAAAAAGCAATTTATCAATTTAATAATACTTACAAAAGTTAATCTTATTGTTTAAAGAGTTCATTCAATTTAGTTGAATACGGAGCAGACCTATATGTCCAGTAGAGAATAAAAATAACGTAAACTAAGAAAATGAAAATCCACAAATTGACTTAAATATCACTTTTTTCTGATTACTTAGGGCGCATCTTACAAAAAAAAGGTACATTCAGAATGTCAAATATTAAGCAAGGTGCGATTAAAACTCACTATCTCGAATCTAATATAGTCACGCACATCTTAAAATAGGACATCGATAATTTAATTGTAAACATCAACTTATTAATAAAGAATTTCCATTGTTTGTAATCTTTAGATAACGCGTGGTGAGTAATAGGAAAAAAGATAATGCCAGATAAACGATTTAACTGTTGCCAACATAAAAAATCTTTAATTATAAAACTATTTTGATACAGGTGAGCTACAAATACTCTTTGTCTTTTATCGATTACCTGATTCTGAAAAGATTTCATGCAAGTTACGGATCCCAAGTGACGTACAAATGACATAGTACATAGATGAATTTTGTACGTGAACAGTTTATTTGTAACTCTGTGTTGACATCATCTTTAAGAAGAAAAATTAGAGGTGGTCGATATCAGTTGGCATTTATTTGTGCACTACTATTATTAATTCCCGAATTTTATTCGGGACCGACAAACTCTTCACCTTGGCTATGGAAGATGTTTTTAAAGAACTCTCGAGGGAAGGTCAAGGCATAAATATTGATGCTTGAACCATCTGCGTTTTGCAGACGACATAGTTTTAATCTCCTCGGGCTTCAAGGAAGTAGAACAGATGCTAATAAAACTAAATTCACTGTCGCGGAAGGTTGATCTTGGATCTTTAATAAGACAAAGATAATGATTAAGATAGATGGTAACAATATAGAAAACGTATACGAATATACATACCTGGGACATAATATTACAATCCGGAAAGAAACAGAACATCAAAAATTTCTTGCAGAATTGGAGTATCTTGGGCTGCTGGGAAGATTGAACTATTTATTAAAGGATGGAAAAATTCCCATAAATCTAAAAAAACAAGTGTTTGATTCTTGTATTTTGCCTATGACCACCTACAGACTCGAAACTATGGCTCTGATACAGAAAAGTGCAAGTAGGTTGAGAATGATGCAGAGAGTCATGGAGAGAACAATGTTTGAAGTTTCTTTCAGAGATAAGATCAGAAACGAAGTGATAACACGTAGGACAGGTACAAAAGATTACAAAATGATATGGAGTTGGGCAGGAGACATTACAAGGGATAACGGTAATAAATGGACATCAATAATAACCTTTTGGCGGCCTAGGCAAACAACATGAGGACGAGGAAGACCGCCCACGAGATAGAGACGACGTGCGCAGAATAGGTGGAAAATATTGGTATCGGAGGGCTCAGAATAGGGCTAATGATGATGATTATTAATTCGAACTTAAAAAGTAAATAACAAATATGAATAATGTTAATAATAAGAATGGTACTGGTAAATCTTTTGTGTGTTCGGAGAGTATAATACAAGCATAATAGCTTTATTTATGATTGGGATTTTTTCTGTTGTTAGCATGTAGATTAACTACTGTTTTTAATATTCCGTACGGAACACAATTTGGTGCCTGTTCGTCTGTCATACCCAATTTTCCAAGAAAATATTTGACATAGAAAGTTGAAATTTGTCACAAATATAGGAATTGATGGTCCAATCAGAGCCGTGTAGTTTTGAAAGTTAAAATTGAAGTTAAGGGGTTTGTTTTTGGGGGCAAATTCATGAAAAAACCTTTGAGTGGGGTGTCAAATGAGTTCACAAATATATATGATGTAATACGCAAATAAACATTTCTTTATATTATTTTTAGAGCTACGTGTGTTGACTAAAAAGATAAACTACTCCAATTATGGCTGGACTATATGCGGGGATCTAAAGATATGGACTATGATTCTTGGTCAGCAAAGAGGATATACAAAATACCCTTGTTTCCTGTGTGAATTGGATAGTAGAAATAGAGCATAATATTGGATCACACCACAGAGAACATCATTAAGCACTGGAAGTACAACGCGAGGCTCTGGTTGGCCCCTCCAAGATTCTACTGTCTCCATTTCATATCAAATTAGGTATTATGAAGCAATTTATGAAGGCATTACCTAAGGAGGGTCCTGTTTCCAATATTCATGTGACAAATTTAAGCATTTATCGGATGGCAGAATAAAAGAAGACATTTTTGTTGGCCCTGTCATTCGGAAGTTAATGCAAAATGTTGACTTTGAAAAAACTGTGAATAAGACCAAAGAGTTCGCTTGGAAAACATTTAAGGCGGTCGTAGAATATTTTTTAAGAAACAGAAAAAGCCCTGATTATGAAAATATAGTCCACAACACGCTTAATGATCTCAGAAAGCTGGCTTGCAATATGAATATAAAGTTTCATTTTCTGCATTCTCATATTGACTTCTTTTTCCAGAATCTTGGTGCTGTAAGTGAAGAGCAGGGGGAGCAATTTCACCAAGGCATAAAAGAAGGGTGGGACGTTACTATGATGGCCGATTATTGCTGCATCTTGAAGATGAACCGAATCGGAAGTACAAGAGAAGAAGATTGAACAGGAGTTCTGAAGAAAATAGAAAAATATATCAAAAGTCTTCTTGATTTGTCTAGTCTCTTAAGCCATGTTTAAAATTAATTCTGAGCATTTTATAACTTAACATTAAGTTTATTAAGTCATATTTTATTTTTCATTAAAGTTGTTTAAAAATCTGTAAATAAACACATCTTGTATAGAAATAAATCTGAATGTGCTATAAAAGAACTAAAGTTATATTTTAATTCAGCATATAGCCCAGCCGTCAGAGACAAATTTTGACGAAATGGTCTCATTAAATGTTAACAGGCTGCATTTTGGCATACAGGTAGTTTTTTGGATGTAGAATACCCTAAAAAGTTTGCGGCCCTAAAGGGTACGCTAAGCCTACAAAATCGAAAAAAAAAAAATATATATATCGAAAAATTAATAGCACCACATGAAAAAACGGGAAATTTTACAAAAAAATAGTACGAGGCATGTTTTTTAAGTAAGTACCGTTTTGCGATTCCGCCGCCGCAGCGATACGGTCGGCGTTCCGCGCATGCGCGCTGGTAACCTACATCTCATGTCTACGCACTGACGCCATTACAGTCTGATTCTTCATTGTATACGTTGTTTACTGAGTGTTTAAGATGCCTCCGACAATCGTGAGTCCCGCCGATTGTGAAGTACGGGCTGTTATACGATTTCTTAGTGCTAAAGGCGTAAAACCGATCGATATTCATCGTGAGATCTGTGAAGTTTACGGACAAAACATTATGAGTGATGGAATGGTAAGGAAATGGGTGAGAGCATTTAAAGATGGCCGCACAAATGTGCATGATGAAGAACGGAGTGGGCGTCCTTCGGTCGTTAATGAAGATTTGGTGCAGAAAGTGGACGAAAAGGTGAGAGAAAACAGACGCTTTACAATTTCATCATTGTGCGACTGCTTTCCTCAATATTCTCGTAGTGTTTTGTATCGCATTGTGACCGAGAACTTTTTTCTCAGGCGGCAGAATTTTATGAGGAGGGTATTCAAAAACTGGTGCCACGTTATGACAAGTGCCTCAATATTCACGGAAATTATGTAGAAAAGTAGATTAAGGTACAGGCTTTCATGTAAAAATAAAATTATAGCGATATCTTTGCACGTCTTTTTTTAATTCCAAAACGGTACTTACTTAAAAAACATGCCTCGTATATAGATTATTTTTTTTAGTTTTACCGTAATTTAAAAAAAAATATTTAAAATAAAATGGCAATTAATGACAAAAAAGGAAAATTTAGCACACTCACAAACACAGGGAAAATAACTAGAATAATTTCCAAACATTTAATAAAAAAGAACAATAAAATAGCATTAAAAACTAGTAATTCCTTAGGGAATATAATTTTGAATAACAAAACCAAATCTAAGAAATCTTTAAAATCAGGAGTTTATCTATTAAATTGTGGATCTTGTACTAAAACCTACGTAGGACAAACTCGTAGATCTCTTGAAACTCGCATTAAAGAACATAAACATAGTTATTTAAAAAATAAGAACGATTCACATTACGCAACCCATATAATAAACGAATCCCATAATTTTGATGATAGGTTAAAAATCCTACATGTAGAAAATAAATCTAAAAAATTAAATTTGCCTGAATGTCTTGAAATTAACAAACGGAAAAACTCTAATCTATTATTAAACGAACAGGTAGACTTAAACCATTCACCCTTACTTAATCTTTATTAGTTCTCTGAAATAGTACCACAGATTTGCATTCTTAAAATAATTCTGTCTGTAAATAATATAATAAAATGATTAGCAAAATCTTAGGTAATTAAGGATAGTTTTAAGTACTGTATAACCAGGATTACTACAAATTATTTATTTACTTCTGAAGAAGCCATTGTATGGTGAAACAATTGTCAAGTTACTTTAAATATATTGGAAATTAAAACATAGTGTTGTTTTTATATAATAAAATGGCTAGTTTAACTCCTTCAGTTGTAGTGGGAATCATGCCTCCAACCTAATTTATGATTAAATTAACGTTTCTGTATACCGCTAAATATTTTTAAATTAGCTGTTAAGGGGTTTCTCGGGGTGCTGATTAAGAATCCGATGACAGATTTGAAAAATTCAAAATGGCGGATCGAATATGACGAGCAGAGAGTACGTAATTCATTTAATTTTTTCGAGAAATTTAGAATTCTTGTGTTTTCAATAACTGTTTTCTTTGTATCTGGATGTTTAAATGAAATATAAATACTTTATACTTAAAGCTTAGACTTTAATCTTTCATTTCTCACCTTTAAACATTTTTTTTATTTTAAGTATAAGTTGTATGATTAATAATAAGCAAAAATACGTTTATCATGAACACTTTTTTAAGAGCAAAATTACAAAAAAAGAGGAGGTTTTTAAGTTTTTAATGATTTTCTAATATCAACTACACTTCTAATTGCAACTAAAAAAAAAATTGTCCGACTTTTTTGATCATTTCGTACTGCTTTGAACGTAAAATTGCCGACGGCGCACTACAGCAGGCAAATTTTCATTTTTAAATAACATAGGCAATGTGAGTATTTTTAATTACTCTTATATTGAAACTTAAGGTATAATAATGATATATGCACAAGGATTTTTTTTCAATACTATATTTTATTAAATATTTGTAATTTACTCTATGCCCGTTAAAATCATGCAAACAAAAATTTCGTTTTGAGTTTTACCAATTATAAGGCAACAAACTATTAGTATCATCGGAAAGCTGAAAGTCTCCACTTTAAAAAGCTGTTTTTTATTTTTTTTTGACATTCTGAAAACAAGTAATATCGATTAACCTTCGAGCGGTGCGCGTAGACTTTCAAATTAACCTGTTTGGCGCGCTACACTTTTTTTGAATCACCTCACCGAATATTTAATAAATTCTCACGCTAATAAAAATATCGAAAAAAATCTACCTACTTTTTTTTTCGTAAATTTTCCCGCTCTTTAACGTGGTGCTGTTAGTTCTTCGATATCTTCTTTATTTTTCGAGATATTACGGAAAAACCTATTTTTTGATTTTATTATAGATTTCGTGGGCTTAGCGTACATCAAACTTTAGCAAACTTTTTTTATCGTATTCTACGTCCAAAATAATACCTGTATATCAAAATGCTGGGCTAATACCTAAATACCTAAAAAGAAATTTAAAGGGGAAATTAAAAATTATATTTCGCAGGTCTGTGCAATTTATATGGTATATAAGAACAAAAATCGGAAACAAACTTAGTTGAAAACTCATACATTATACAATCTCGCGAATCGAAATGTACTATAAAAATTCTAATTTTATGGCAAATTCTATTTTATGGCATAGAGATATATATTTAAACTGTAGAGATCAAAGGCTTGAAACCCAGAAGAGCTCAGCTTTCTTTTTGAAGTAATTTTTTTTGTTACACTTTATATTAGTTGGGCGGAAATATTAACAAACGTTAACTTACTTTCATGACTATAATTAGAAATTTCCTGATAATATTGGTCTGAAATCATTAGGAGAACATACCTGAAAATAAAAACACTGAATTAATTTTGGGATATTTTATTATCTTGCATTGAATGAGAGTAACCCAGGTATACAAAAAAAAAATTGTGAGACACGTGTTTTCTTAAGTTTTTTTTATGCTAAATCCAAAAAAAACCATAAAAAAAGACATCCACCGTGAGATTTTTGTCAGAAAACACACTTAAAGGTGCCAGAAAACTATTAAATCGAAAAAAAATACACTTTAATAAATAATGTAAAAAAAACAGTACATTTATCATAAAAACTTTAAAATATTAGGTTTTAGTGCTCATGTTTAACACAAAACACGCATACACCACCTTTAACTAAGCTACGTAGCAAAATGCTGTTTAAAATAAATATGTGCAACTGCTAATTTAATTTTTATTAATATTGAACAAAAATATTATTTCATTCCATTTATTAACTTAAAAAAACATTTTACCAACCACATAGCACCCTTGTAAGTGTTAAAAGGGAGTTTTGTTAAAACTGAACATAAAACTTTATTTTTTGATGTCAAGTCAGGATTAAGAACTTCAAAAAACACTGCAAGTTTTGTTCAACATTATAAAATTAAAAACAATTTTTTAATTTAGCGGTTGCACATATTTATTTTAAACAGCATTTTACTACATAGCTTAGTTAATGTTGGTGTCTGCGTGTTTTTTGTTAAACATGAACACTAAAACCTAATATTTTTAAGTTTTTACGATAAAATGTAGATTCAGAACATTTAAATATGTCCGAAATAATAGTTTTATTCCATAATTTTAATGATTATACAGTTTTATATTATTTTATTAAAACGTATTTTCTTTTAATTTAATAGTTTTCTGGCAACTTTTTTTTTTCTGAAAAAACCTCAGGGTGGATTTTTTTTTTTTTTTTTTTTTTGGATTCAGCATAAAAAAATACTTAAGAGTACACGTGTCTCACTTAAAAGACAGAGAATTTTTTTTTTTTTCGTATATCTGTGTAATTCTAACAAGTTCTACCAATCATATTCAAAGGTTACTCAATTTTCTTGCCCTAATATTGGCGATCGAAAGTCTACGTAAACTAATAATTGCTATAAACGTAGCTAGAATTTCAACGGAAATAATTCTCAAATTTAAAAATCAATTGAGAAACTATATTTTCTCTAAAATGAGCTATAATAACGTAATGTATTATAAGTTTCTCAAGAAAAATAAAATATGAATAAGAATAAAATAAACAATACCGTAAATTTTAATATTCTAGAGAAAACTCAATAGAGGACAGAAGAAATGACCCTCTAAGCTTCTCAAACTTAGATAATTCCTTCAGTAAACTTCTTTGTCCTAGAATATATCACACCCTTTATACAACCTTTAGTAAACCTACTTAATTCCTTTTTGTCGCTTTTTGTTTTTCTGGAAGCTTAAGCGAAGAAAACGACAGCACGAATTTATTTTCTGTGGTTGTGTTTTCGTTGTATTTATTTATTTTTATTCCTTGTGTCTTTTCCGACTGAGGCTCGCCTACAGAATACATTTCGGTGTCAACCTGGTAAATTATGTGTTACAAATACTGATTAGATGTTTTTGTCTTAAAAAAGAGGTTCGCCGCGACTTTTAGTTAAACTTTGGAGCCTGTTTTTTTATCATTGTCTCGCCGAATATAAAATTCTTATATTTTTCGGTAAAAAAAACTTCTTGTATTGCACAGAATTTTCTTTATCTTTTACTAGGGTCGCTTTTAAAGTTTTTTCAAACGACCACTAGATGGTGCTATTGAGATGTCACATTACCATTGTTGTAAACTTCCCAAGTAGTTTGTTTTCAGTGAGTGTTGAAAAAATCAGTTTTGTGAACAAATGGAAATTTCACGTGAAGGTTTTTGTTGGATGATTTTTTACGATTTTATTAAAGGCCTACCTCAACAACAATGCCTCGAATCGCTTCCTTCAACATTTGATAATGAATCACCATCAAAAAAGGTTGTTTACAATTGGTTTGTTTTTCGTCATGGGCCTGCTTCCGTCAGCTATGGATTTCGTGAAGGTCGACCAGAATCGGTTGTTGTTCCAAAAAACATCGATGCTAAAAATGATCGGCATGTGACTTACCGTGAGATAGAGGCATCCTTAGGCATATCGAAGACTGAAGTATATTCGATTTTGCATGAATATTTAGTTGTGAAAAAGATCTGCTTCCGATGGAGTCCGCATAATTTGACCGAAACTCAAAAACAGTCTCGTGTCGTAAGAAAATGCTCAAAAAATTCAACCGAGGGCATGCAAAGTCCGTATACAACATCGTAACAGGAGATGAAAATTGAATATATTCGTACGAACTTGGAAACTAAGCAACATTCAACTGTTTGGGTGTGCCAAGATGAACCGAATCCAATAAAAGGGGTGCGTTTGCGAAGCACTTCCAAGAAAATGACCGCGTGTTTTTTTTTTGGTTATACTGGACATGTTACAATCATTTCTTTAGAGGATCGAAGAACAGTTAATGCTGAATGGTATTCAGCTTGTTTGCCAGACGTCATCGGTTAAATTAGGAAAAATAACCGAAAACCTCGCATAATTCTTCATCATGACAATGCCGGCTCTCACACAGTACGTCAGATAATTGATTATTTGACGGAGCAAAACATCGAATTAATGTCTCATTGCCCGTATTCACCTGATTTGTCGCCTGCTGAATCCTTCCAAAACCATGTTTTTGAGGTACCAACTTCAGAGTGGAAAAAATGTTTCGAGAATTAGTTCGAACGCATGCAGAAGTGTAGAAATCGTAAAGGCGAATATTTTAAGAAACAATAAAACGACTTGTACCAACATTTTTTTATTGTTTTTCTAAACATTTTTAGTTAATAGGACCCTTTTTACCATTGCTACATTCTTTTTAGGCTAGTAAGATTTTTTTAATGGGGACAACATACATGCATAGGGAAATCCCTAAAGCATTACAGGAGCGACGTGTGTCTCGTGCGTTGGTTTTGAACCGCGGCAAGTTGTATTCGGTGGGAAACACAGTCCAGAGCAAATTATTTCGAAGTGACGGGGTCCTTCACATAAAATAATTTTTTAAAAAGAGTGGTACGGGGAATATCAAGCTGAACCTCATAAAGATTAGCGTGACGTGTATTTCTAGCATGCACCATTTGGCAGGAATTAAACTGGTTATATCTACAGAACTCGGATGAAGTACATTTCTATCTTAACAGCCACGTCAAAAAGCCTATTTGTCGTTACTGGACGCTGACATATCTAAAAATAAAACACTATTTCTTTGAGAATGACAGAAATAGCATAGCAATTATTAATTCAATGCAATTTTTGGAGGAGATTAAAACACTCTTTCACTCTTGTTTTAGAAAAGTTTGAAGGTTATATCCACAGAACCTGCTTTTAGGAAAATGGGGCGACATGACACACTTTAAACACGCCATTGTCAGTCATTAAAAGAAGCTTTCCAGAATAAGTTGAGTTCTAAATAAGGTAACATAAATAAGCCAGCCACTGTTTGACGCTGATCAATTTTGTCCTGTGAGAATATCTCAAAACTGAAGAAAATATTTGGTAAGAAATAACAAAGAGTAATAATTTCACCTTTATTTTAGAAGAGTACCGAAAACACAATGATTCGTTCGCATTTAAATGACATTATTTTTAAGATATAATTTTATGTCTATTATAAGGACTGTAGTTTAATATACGACAAAGATTTTGTCATTTACCAGTTTGTCGTTTCCCTGGCTAGACGGTTAAAAGAAAAAATAATCCTCCGAGATTCCGGCGTTTCTCAGAGGAATTGTTTCGTATATATCATCTTATGTCCTTTCTGGGATACTTGGAGTCCAGAGATCTGAAAATTGTGTTCCTTTTCATAAATCAATTATTTATGGCCAAATCAATGAAAGGTTACACGGATGGGGTAGGAGGTTTGAACTGTTGCTTTGTATATATAATTTCTGGGTTCTTAGAATCCATGAATCTAAAAATTGTGTTATTTTTCATTTTTTTTTAAATTAATTATGGTTTTTAATTTTTACAGAAATAGTGTGGGAAGAAATGTCATATTTCAGTTTTAGATATTTACAAAGCTGTATTTTTATTAACATTTTTTAGTTCCGTGGCTAAGGGAAATATTGGTATTTGTAAAAAATCATCCTATACAACATAGTTTTCCATCTTCATTGGAAATATATATATATATATATATATATATATATATATATATATATATATATATATATATATATATATATATATATATCTATACCAGGTGTACAAGTATGAAATGCGGATTTCAGACAACAGATGGTGCACCAATGCAGTTTGTGCTATAAAGATTTGACACTGCGTCATTTTGTTGTGTCATCGACAAGTGTCAGACCCGCACGAGTGATAAATTGGAAAAGTGTGTGCATAGTGTTGTGTTGCTGTGTTCAATATGTCGAAATTTATACCGAACAAAGAGCATTCGCGGACAGCATTAATTTTTTGTTTTCATTTGAAGACAACTGCTGTTGAATCATACCGATTACTTCGAGAAGCTTATGGTGAACATGCTCCATCGCAAGATACGTGTGAACGATGGTTTCGGCGTTTCAAAAGTGGTGACTTCGATGTTGCAGACAAGGAACGTGGCAAACAACCAAATAATACGAAGATGTGGAATTGCAAGCATTGTTGGACGAAGATGATTCGCAAACACAAAAACAACTCGCCGAGCAACTGGGCGTTAGTGAACAAGCTGTTTCCAATCGGCTACGAGAGATAGGAAAGATTCAGAAGACCGGTAGATGGGTACCACATGAGTTGAACGACAGGCAAATGGAAAAGTGCAAAAACACGTGTGACATTTTGCTCGCTCGGTACAAAAGGAAGTCGTTTTTGCATCGTATAGTTACAGGGGATGAAAAGTTGATTTATTTTGAGAATCTCAAGTGCAAAATAACAATGGTAGTCCCAGGCACACCATCCACGTCGACCGCAATACCGAATCGTTTTGGCAGAAAGACGATGCTTTGTGTTTGGTGGGACTAGAGGGGCGTGGTCTATTATGAGCTGTTAAAACCTGGGGAAACGGTTAATACTAAACGTTACTAACAACAATTGACCGATTTGAACCGTTCGCTGCTTGAAAAAAGGCCAGAATACCGAAAGAGGCAACACAAAGTCATTTTTCTTCATGACAATGCTCTCATCACATACGTCAAAACCAGTTCGCGACACGTTGGAAGCACTCAGCTGGGAAGTTCTACCCCATGCGGCTTACTCACCAGACTTGGCTTCTTCCGATTATCACTTGTTTGCATCGATGGGTTACGCACTTGCTGAGCAGCGCTTTGGCTCGTACGAAGATGTGAAAAAATGGCTCGATGAATGGTTCGCAGCAAAAGGGGAAGATCTTTACTGGCGTGGTATTCACAAATTGCCCGAAAGATGGGAAAAATGTATAACAAGCGATGGAGCTTACTTTGAATAAAGCACTTTTTATCATTCTTCCGAATTTAACATGTTTTTTTAGAAAAAAAAATCCGCATTTCGTACTTGTACACCTATATATATATATATATATATATATATATATATATATATATATATATATATATATATATATATATATATATATATATATATACATATATACTGTAATACTTAGCTGTTTAAATAAAGATATTATTATTGAAAAAGAACGGTCTAATTCAGCACAACCCGTGGTGTCGGTCTATACAGGCTGATACACATTATGGCTAGTTAACGATAATCATGCCTCATGTTTGTTTAGTTAGTGATCATCGATCTAATTCGTCTGCTTGAACAATTTGAGGGAACCAAGGATAACCTCTCGCATCTTCAGTATAAGTGAATGAGCTGAGATATAAGAAGAAGGTATCTGTTTCAGATTTTGTTTAATCCTTCTAAAACTGCGCTGACAAGAACTATTATTGCGTGTGTGTTCTCATTTTCCTGTTGGTCTCACTATGAGCCGAAAATTTCAGTAAATACGACACCTATCATTTTTGACAACTGATTCAATCTCTTTTGTTAGATATGGGAGCCTGGTGATCTTATCAACACCTTAAAAATGTCTAAGATGGTAATCTAGGACATGCAATATTAATATTCTTCTTTCATTTTAAGTAATTTAAAATAGTCTGTAGTAGAGTGGTAAGTTTCTGTTGTTGCACTAATAGGATATCTTTACTGTTTAGAAGTCAAAGTGTATAAGATATATAAATGAACAGTAGAAGAGCTACCGGACAATTCTATGCTACATGTGTGTGTGTTGGTGGTTGAAGAAACAACAGTGCTGTCAGCAAAATTGTAGATCGTACTTTTGATCTTTGGCAGCAGATTGCTAAGATAAATAAGAAGGAGAGAGAATTTCTTCCTTGATATCTTTTCCTTTTCGCTGTTAAACTTATTTTTCCTGTATGTATATGTGGTGTTAGTCTTTTTTTAAATAAAAAGACAAGAAAGGAAAATGGAAAATATGGGTCACAGAAAATGTTTAAATTTTTAATTAAAACGTTCTAGATAATGCCAGGTAAACTAAACAAGTTATTGTAATTTGCAAAGCAAATAGAAATGATAAGATAAAAGCTCTCGTAGTTTTAATTTTAATGTCCTGTTCATTTTAAATGCAAACATACATTTCAAGTAATTTAGAACACACAATGTTAAAATGTAATTTTAACTGGAAAATGCATCTTTACTTTTAATGTGAAAATTTAATTAGTGTATATACGGTACAAATATTAAGCGTGTCATCACAGAAAGGTATAATCCAGAGAGGAGAATGTCGAAAAAGGTGATTTTTGGTTCAAAGATGTAAGCTAAAAATTAAATAGTTTTGAGTTATATGTACTTCGACTTACTTGGAAATAGCAGCCGTTAGTCCTGGAAGCCGCGGGAATATGACAAAATCGTTGCTTTTTCTGAAGAAATCGTATGATAAATGTTCTTGTCTTGTACCTTGCTTCCTCCCTCCCTTTATATGATAAAGCTCGCTTTTTTCACCTGTATGCAGTTCAAGGAGCATTGCTTCAATTTTTGAAGTGTTTTTTGAGGTTATGAAAAAATACAACATTGGTCGATAAGGATATTGTAATCGGTTTCAGCACGTCAGAATACAAAAGGGATAGAATATTAGTGATACACACAAAGGGCTTTTTTACCCATTTTTTCCATTTTGAGGTATAATCTAAAAAAATGTAACGTGATGGGTTGGTATGAATATTGTAATTGGTTTCTGCAGGTCAAAATAGAGAAGGAATATGATATTAGTGTTACAGTTACAAGACCTTCTTTACATATTTTTTTTTTCCATATTCGAGGTATTTTTGACGTTAGTTCAGGTTAGCTCAGGTTAGGATAAGAATGTAACGTTATGGGTCAGTACGCGTACCAAAATCAGTTTCAGTATGTCAAAATGCATAGAGATACACTATTAAAATTACCTGACAAGACTATTTATTTCTTCAGAAAATGTAACGATTTCGTCATGTTCCTGTGGCTTCCTGGACTAACGACTGCTATTTCCAAGTAAGTCCAGGTAGAAATATTTCAAAACAATTTGATTTTAAGGTTACATCTTTGGACCAAAAATCGCCTTTTTTCGACATTCTCCTTTCAGATTTGCTTAGGTTATATCATATAATAGATCCTTTTCAGGATTTTTTCAAACGAAAAATCTGAAAAATCAAAAAATCTGAAAATGTGTTATTTTTTCATTATTTTAATTTCAACAGAAGTTACTCCTCAGTTTAATTTTTACAAACTAAAAGAGACAATTTTGTTTCGAAAGTTTTCAAAGTTATAACTAAAGATTTGAGAAACTTTTTCTAAGTTAACGACAGTGGTACGCTTTTCATCTATAGATACATTGTAATTTTAATTTACATTAATCTTAGAAGGGCATAAGAAATTGCAGGTTTATTTATTTGTCTACATGACAGTAAAGATACCAGGGGTGGTATTTTTATGCAGTAATAGGTCCTATCATTTCATCTAATTTATGCCACAACCAAAATTGAAATAATTGACAATTTTTATGTTACTGAAAAGGCACAAATCATCTCTCCGTGCTAATCAACTTAAACACAAACACAGTTATTGTCATTCATTAAAACAAACGGTAAAAAAAAAATTAATATATATAATTGAAATTTTAATTTAATTAAATATAATAGGGAATTAAAAAATATATATATGAGCAATTCTATTAAATCCCGAATAAACATTATTCTTTGTAGAATCTAAAAGGTCTCCGTAACGTTCATTGAAAGGTTAATACTAAATTACTCACAATAACCTAATAATAATAAATCACCAAAAACTGTCGAAATTTTAATGTCGGGGCCGTAAAATTACTAGGGATTTTGGATCGAGCCTTTTAGGGAAAAGCTGGGAAACAATGATATTTTCACATCTTTGCGCATATATATATATATATATATATATATATATATATATATATATATATATATATATATAAACTCTCCATTACTAAAGTACATTGTATACCAGGGACATACATATATATATATATATATATATATATATATATATATATATATATATATATATATATATATAGCGCCCCTCGGTAATAACACGTAAAGCTAATTCAAAATACACAAACTCATCAACGCCACTGTTCGATTGCCTCTGAATTCAGAACGACTAACCTATAACACACAGGAATCATATCTATTTTACCAACGTAATCAGCTAACTGTTCAAAATATACATAACAAATAAGATTTTTTTTCCGGAAATAAAGATTTGATAACAAGAAATGCATTAAACAGATCATACCGGTTAGATATTCTACATACAACTTAGAAACCACTAATTTGTTTAATTAAATTAACCGAATTAGAAAATAACTGTACCAATGTATAATATTTCATAAAAAAGTTTATTTTTATTGCATATTTCAATAGGCATCTCTCTCCAATCTGCTGAAAGCTCCCTGCCTCTCTCACACATACAATTACGTTATCCAGTGGATTTTATAAATTTTCAACTATATTCAAATGTATTAAAAAAGTATTAGGAGTGTTTCTAATTGACTCAAGGACACATTTCAATATATTGAACCATTCTAATAACACCCTGTATATGAATATATTGACTGATAAACAACCGCTTATTGGTGAATTTATAAATAATAAAAAGTATTAATTCGTATTTTTAAGATATTCTTAATTTTTTCAACATTCCCATTAAGTGTTCCGTATGGAACACTTATGGGATCACTTCGGTGTCCGTCTGTCCGTCTGCCACACCCGATTTTCGCTGAAACTATTTGACATAAGTTGAAATTTGGCACAAATATAGGAATTGATGGCCCAATAGCCGTGTATATTTGAAAACTAAAGTTTGACGTAAAAGGTTAGTTTTAGGGGTGAAATCGGAAGTAAGAATACATTTTTTTAACACGTCATCGAGTGGGATGTCAAATGAAAGCTTCTGAAAACTCAAGTTCAAAAATATATATGATGCGCACATTTTTCTTTGTATTAAAAAAAAAGACCAAAAATTCCCCATCTTATTTCGAAAAGTACTGATCAAAAAATTTTGAAAAAATTCTGGAATATTTCCTATAAAGTGTAGATTGAGCGGAAATTATCACGAGTGCAATTTATTTGGTTTAAAAAAACTATGTGCCTTGACAATATGGTGGAGGTTTTTTTACTATACTTTTAGTACGTTACTGCTACCGAGACTTACGTCGCTCCTTTACCGACACAAAATAATTTCATTTATTTTATTTGTTTATAATTCAGCAAATATTTAGTAGGTATATCTCAATTTTAGATTGAGCTAGACTGATTTATTGGCTATTAGGTAGCTAAGTTGCTATAACTATTATACACTATTGACTAAAAAAAACGTGAAAATACATATTGGATCTATACATGTCAGGGACCTAATTAACTTAGCCTAGTTAAGGATTTTATTTTATTTTAAAAGCAATCATCGTACGGAACACTAATTATACACTCTTAGTTTTTTTTTTAACTTTTAATAAATATTATTTTAAATAATTGAGTTTCCATATTCATCTTGCAATTTTTTGCATAAAATCTCAGTCTTTGTTAAAATTGTATCTGATTTTATCGCGTCCAATTATCACTGTGCTGCGAAAAGAATGAATTGAAACTGAGGAAGAGTTGACCCAATAAAATATTAACAACCAGTTAAAAGAGATTTATAGGATCCGCTTCTAAGAATTTAAAAGCAAAAACAAGCTATGTACTTCGTGCAAATATGTGCAGTAACGAGCGAATAAGGCTGAATGCAGACGAGCTATTACACATACAGGAACGGAGTGTTAAAGACTGATCTGATTGCTAAGGAACGGTATTAAAGACACTTTTTAATATTCCGTATGGAACATATAAGATCACTTCGGTGTCTGTCCGTTTGTCACACTAGATTTTTTCCAAAACTATTTGACATAGAAACTTGAAATTTGGCACTAATATAGGAATTGATGGCCACATCTGTGCCGTCTAGTTTTGAAGGTTAAATTTTCACTTAAGGGGTTAGTTTTGGAGGGTGAAATTGGAAGTGAAAAACAAGACTTTTTTACCAGGTCACCGAGGGTGTCAAATGAAAGTTTATAAAAATACGAGGTCAAAAATATATATAATGCGCACACTGTTCTTTTTAAAAAATTGCGAAAAATCGCTGTCTCCCTCTTATCTCGAAAAGTATTGATGAAACAATTTTGACAACAGCCTAGAATATTCTCCACATGGTGCAGATTGAATGAAAATTATCACACGTGAATTACCTTTAATAATTTATCTGATATATAAAAAAACAAAAATTTCAAGGGCATCAGTTTTCAGTAAAGATCGGAAAAAACTTTGTTGAAAACTCATTTGGAGTGTGTTTGTGTGAGTCATTGGTATGGAACACTAATTTCGCAAATCCGACTTGCACTTGGCCGGTTGGTTTTTAACAGGGCTGTCAAGGTCATGCACAGTTCGAGCCAATTTCTGAGGTAACGCCTCCCGCTGCCCCCACCACTGCTGCTGCCGCCGTTCGCGCAGTCTCAGGAGCGGCTATGAGAGACATAGAAGGAGCGCATTGTGTTTGGTAAGCGGCCGAGCCGCGATCGGCGGCTCGGCCGCTTAACGTCTAGTAGTGGTGGGGGCAGCGGGAGGCGTTACCTCCGAAATTGGCTCGAACTGTGCATGACCTTGACAGCCCTAATGTAGCCTGTACAATCATTTGATAGAGCTTTTAATACGAATTAAGCGATATTAGAGTTGGATGAAACTTAAGATGTAAAGATGGACCTTTATTATTATACAAAGTTAGAAGAAGTTAATTTTGTTAATTCAAACTAATCTCAAGCGCTACTTTGCAGGTGTGTGTTTTTACCTGAGTTAATAACATACTTAAAAATACAATACGTAGCTATAGTAAAAGCAAACGTAATATTATTGCGTACTTTAAAATTGCGTAGCAAACGTAATAGCCACCAGCCATAATTTCAGTGGTCATTCAAAAATTATTGTGTCACTAAGGGATTCGTCCGTGAAAGATATCGTCTTTTTTAACACCTCCAGCTGCAACCAGAAAGATTTCATTCGAAAATAATGGCTTTAAATAGGACGGGAAGGCAGGACAAAATGTGTAAGAGCAGGTAGAGGGCGTTAATTCAATCCTTGGAAATTTAGTGGCTTCAGAGCGTTTCACTCGAGTGGAGCTTCCCCTGTGGGTGAGTGAGTGTTGCAAAAATAATAATCCTCTGACTATCTCGCGTTCAATATGATTAACATAGCGAAGCTGCAAGTCCTCGACTCAATAAAAAATCGGTGCAAAAGTATAAAGAAACTCGCCTCTCAAAACACAAACGAGTAAATATACTCAGAAGGTCGTTACACCCAATGAATTTTTCTCCAAACTAAATTTGACAGTAACAATCCTCGGACTGTGGAGAATTTAAAAGAAAGTATCCAGAAAGAAATAGCAGTGATCGCCGAAACAATGTGACCTGCAGCTTAGAGAAGCGTCCGGAAGGTATCGGTTCATATTTAGATGACATTATTTTTAAGACTTTTTTCCCAAGGGCTGTATTTGGTATACAATGGTTTTGATTTATCAATTTCACCAACCTTATACATACCCTAAACACAAATAATACCACACAGATCAAAGCCAGTCACGAGACTCCAACTGACAGGAGGCATCAGATAGGGAGATAGCCTAAGCCCGTTTCTATTCATCTTAATTATGGACGAAATAATAGTAGAAGTTTCAATACTGAATCTGGGTTATAAGCATATATGTACAATTTGCTACGCGCACAACGCCACAATCTTAGCTGAGACAGAGAAAGACCTGCAAAGAGAACTCCACAGATTCTTCCAAGTGGCTCGTCAATATAGCATACCTATTTCAACAGAGAAAACTAAGTCATAATAGCCGCCCTCATTTTTGGCGCAATAAGCGACATCACCTGGAAAAACAAATTTGTAACTCCTGAAAGTAAAGTATATACAAAATATGCATAAGGCCTGCACTAACATACGGTATAAAAACCAGAGCAGATAACAACAAATCAAAAAACATTCTGAGATCGGCAGAAATGAAAATACTAAGCGTAGTATCAGGAAAGATGCTACGAGACCGGACAGAAAACGAAGATATACGACAGTCATGTGAGGTCTATTACGTGGTGAGATGCGGAAGACAGAGGCGACGATTCTGGCGTGACCATGTCAAGAGGATGAATCCAAACAGAATAGCAAGGCTAGCTCTGGAAGAAAAACCACTGGGACAACACCAACTGAGAAGACCTTCCAAAAGATGGATGAGTAGCTGGCATTCTGGCTCTCAAGAGAGCCCACGAGGCCCTCCGAGTTAAAGAAACCAATGGTCTATAACAGGGCTGTCCAAACCGCAGCCCGCGACTTCTATTTGTACGGCCCGTAAAGGGATAAGTCACTTGTTCACGCATTGCGTTTAGCAACGAGTAATATTGAAGTTGACATTGTATTGACAAAATTGTAAAAGAGAAATTAATGAAAAACAAAGCCCGCCAGTCCATCTCGTGATTTGTATTGGCCCGTAAACGTTTCCGGCCTGCACAGCCCTGATCTAGAATAACGATGAAGAAGAAGGTGAAGAATTTCTCTTTCTTTACTATAAATATTTTGAAATTAAAGTTTTTGATGGAATACCTTTACTCTACTGAATTTTGTCGTTTTGATAACCCTTGAAAATATTTTGTAGGAAGGTACTATATATTTTATCTCTAGCCCTCTAAATGGAGAAGAACCCTAAATAATAGATAAAAAAATGATATGAACTAATAGATTAAACAAAATCTAGAGGAGTTCTTGAAAATAATTTACAACTGACAGTATTCCATTCCTCTACGTCTTTTAATACTATAATTCGTCGAAACTATTTAAGCTTGCCTTTTGGTGCATGCCGCCGCCGCGTGGAAATTTCTCGGCATTCGCAATTTCGCTATATTAATTATAATGGCAGGACCAGATAATACCAACTGCTTAACCGAGGCATCGCAATTGTTTAAAACGAAATTAACCTGGAATTGCCTGTGGTTACATTCTTCTTTTTATTGGTTTAGTTAACAGGGACCGTATTTAACTTATTTCGTATTTTTTAAATGTTTTATTTATTTTTGTTCTACTTATTTTTGGTTGCCAATAGTTGCCGTGCCCATTATAAAAAAACCGGTCAAGTGCAAGTTGGACTTCTGTAATTAGTGTTCCGTACCATGATTGCTGTTAAAATAAAATAGAATCCTTACCTAGGCTAAGTTAATTAGGTCCCTGACATCTTAAGATCCAATATATATTTTCACATTTCTTCTCAGTCAATAATGTATAATAGTTATAGCATCTCCGCTAGCTAATAGCCAATAAATCAGTCTAGCTCAATCAGAACCTAGTAATAAGAGTGTAAAACAAATATTTACTATCTAAATATTTGTTTAATTATAAACAAATAAAATAAAACTCAGTACAGGAGCGACGTGCGACAGTAACATACTGAAAAATATATTAACAAAAACTTCCAGCTTATTGTCAAGGCACAAACGTAATGCACTCGTGATAATTTTCGCTCAATTTATATTTTATGGGGACTATTCCAGAATTTTTTTAAAATTTTTTGATCAGTACTTTTCGAGATAGGGGGGAAGGACAGCAATTTTTGTCATTGTTTTAAAAAAATACAAAGAAAAGTGTGAGCAAGTATTACATTATATATATTTTTGAACTCGTGTTTTCATAAGGTTCTATTTGAGACCTAACTTGATGCTCTGGTAAATTTTTTTTTCCTTTCGCTTCCGATTTCACTCCCCAAAATTAAGGCCTTAAGTAAAAATTTAACTTTTAAAACTATATGGCTCTGGGTGGACCATCAGTTCCTATATTTGTGTCAAATTTCAACTGTATCAAATGGTTTCGGAGAAAATCGGGTGTTACAGACAGTCAGACAGACGGACATCGAAGTGATCCCATAAATGTTCCGTACGGAACACTAAAAAGCCACCAGACAAAAAGCGATATTAAATGCATCGTCACTTGTAGGTAACAAAAAATTATGTGACAAATTAGATAAGCTTATTGATTTGTATTGTAGAGAGAGACAGCAAAACAGAGAGATAACTGACCAGAGTACAGAGTTCTACAAACTAGAATCTGTAGCTGTATATGATGTAATGAATACGTGTTAAAAATTTATTGTTTTGATACTTAAATTTATGTATAGAGCGAACAACATGGGGACTAAAACCGAACAAAATGTACTGGATATACTTAATGCGTCACTAGTATGATGGATTAAAAAGGACAAAAAATGTCTAAACTGAACAAGATATGAGTACAAACACCTGTCTAAGCATAACGTGTGCAGTGAAATGAACACCACAACCATGAAAATTTTCCTGAATCTTTCTCCTCTTTACATAGTGATAAAAAGCGAGAATGATGTTCTCCAGGCTAATAGACAACCAAATTGGCATTCTTGTCATAATAAGATTATGTGGAAAAAGTCATATTGAAAACAAAACTAGATCGCATACCCAAAATATACTTGTTTATTAGGAATTATGAGATAAAGATAATAGATCGGAGATATGGGAACAATTCAGATTTCAGTCCAAAGCGCGGAGTTAAAACTTGGTATACAGATAGGTCAAAGACAGAGTAAGAAATAGGAGTAGCACTATACAATGTGATAATAAACAATAGTTTAGCATAGGGATAGTATACTAGGATAATATGCCACTGTATTTCAGGCAGAGCTATAAGCAATAATGCGATGTACAATGAAAACAAAAAGAGAACCTGTAAAAATAAGAGAATTAGTATTGTGACAGGTAGCAGGTATTGCTGAAAATACTCAGTATATATCACTAGTACACCAAACACTTTATTTTTGCACTCGACGCGCGTTTGGCTAACCATGTTAGCTTCATCAGGAGCGATGATTGACTGTCAGTCAATCATCATCATATATACTGAGTAGTGTCATTGTGCCAAAGATTCCACATTCCCAACTTAATTACTGAAAATGATGTGAGTTTCTGGACTCTTAAGAAACTAAGGCCATGGGAATGCTGATGAAATGGTAATAGAAGGTCCAGATATTGCCCTTAGGGTACCAAAAAAATACAGTACGGGGGATCAAAAAAGGATGGATCAAAAAAGAACATAATAACTATTGGAGAAAAATCTCTAAGACAGTTGGGGAACTTAATTAATGGACTATCTTTGAAGAAAGCTGATAAATTACTGAAAGTCAATACTGAACTTTTACACCTTGTAAGAGCGTTAGAGTAGCTGGTGTTAAAGAAATGAAAGAAAATATAAAAAGTCCATTGTGGCTGCTGTATTCTAATATCTAATTTAGACAGCTTCCGACAAAGAAAACAAAAACAAAGTAGTTATAAGCAGCTAAAACTTATATATACGTAAATGACGTTCCTGTACAAAGGCTCGCCTGCATTCTGCATTGTTCTCTGTTTATAGCATATAATTGCATAGAGTGCATAGCTCGTTTCTGCATTTATTTTTTAAATCTTAGAAACGAATCCGATAAATCCCTTTTAAGTGGTTGTTTATGTTTTATTGGGTCAGCTCTTCCTCAGTTTAAATCCGTTCCTTTTGCAGCACGCTGGTAATTGAAGGTAATAAAATCAGAAACGGTTTTCACAAAATTGTATTTTCTCCCGGGATTTTAAGTGAAGAACTCTAAGGTGATTAATTAATTGATATTATTTAAATGAAGTTTTGAAATAACTGAAGTAAAATACATTGAAATATTTAAGTAGAAACTGTGAAATAAATATTTTAAACATGTTAAAGTCTCCATGGGTTTAGGAAGTATTTTTTATCGCATAAACTTTTGTATTTTCACTAAACCAAACAATTCGTTCCGATGTTTGTATTTTCTATTATTTTATAAAGAAAGAAAACAAATGCCAGTGTGAAAAAAAAAAAGTAAGAAAGTCACTTCCAGTAATAATGGCAAAAAAATATCTTTTTCTGTGACACTTCCTTCGTTCGAAAGTTATCGAGCCAAATGGCTAGAAAGGTCCTACGGCCAAGCGAAAGTGTAGCTAATCCATCAATTGTCTCTGAGACAGAAATTTTGGCGCTTGCTGACGAATCTCTTCAGAGTTCCGCATTTTTCTTCTCTCATCAGGTGTCCTATATAGGGCCTTTTTCTCTCCTTGAAATAAGCTTGAAGTTGCTGTTATCTTTTCCTGTAGTTTCGGGTATAAGTTATTTTATATTTTGAGGACGTACGGTCGCTAATGCGATAGTTATCACGTCGCGACGCATTAGTCTTTGTCGGCAGAGTGATAAAGTGAGATATCAACTTTTCAGAGGGGACATATTCTGATACGTAGAGTGACGCCAAAATATTGAATTCCATTTCTCGTTATTTGGTTACAATATATATATATATATATATATATATATATATATATATATATATATATATATATATACATATATAAATATATATATATATATATATATATATATATATATATCTATATATATATATATATATACATATAAATATATATATATATATATATATATATATATATATATATATATATATATATATATATATACAATATATATATATATATACATATAAATATATATTTTATATATGTATATATATATATATATATATATATATATATATATATATATATATATAAATATATATATATATATATATATATATATATATATATATATATATATACATATATAAATATATATATATATATATATATACATATAAATATATATATATATATATATATATATATATATATATATATATATATATATATACATATACATATATAAATATATATATATATATATATATATATATATATATATATATATATATATATATATATATATATATATATATATATATATATATAAATATATATATATATATATATATATATATATATATATATATATATATATATATATATATATATATATATATATATATATATATATATATATATATATATATATATATATATATATTATATATATATATATATATATATATATATATATATATATATATATATATATATATATATATATATATATATATATATATATATATATATATATATATATATCTATATGTTGCCTGTTGTCGGTCGTTTTCTCGTCCTTTTGAGCAATTGTTGCGTAAATAACTTCATGTTTAATAATATACGCACTTACTATTAAAAAATTTTTTACGAGCAATATGATCGACTTAATAGATCAACAATTTTTGAAAAATTTGAAAATAACGGCTTCTGTTCATTCTGCCAAAGTCAAGTGGACTAAGAAGGGCTTGTTCGAATGAAAACATTACTGCTATTAGTAAAAGTGTTGCTAATGAGCTATTAACATCGATTTCACGTCGTTCTCGACAATTAGGCATTTCATATGGCAGTATATTGCGAATTTTTAATAAAAATTTGCAATTGCACGCATATCAAATTCAGTTGATACGAGTATACGAATTGGAAGATAAAGGTCACTTGCAACGCAAAGATTTTGCTTTGTTCTGTTCTTAGTAGGTGTGTAATTTGAAAAATAGTGATCTTAATTGGCCACCGAAATCATGTGATTTAACTCCTCTAGACTTGTTTCTTTGGAACTGTCGTAAAAGTAAAGTTTATGTCCGCAACCAAAAACATTTATTAAATTAAAAAACAACATCGAGTGGAAACTGCTGAAATAAACGGGACAATATACGATAATGTCATTGAATATTACGATTTTACAATCGATGCTTCTAAACGTACCTACTGCTGGTGATCATTTGAATACTATTATATTTCATATAAAATTGTCATCGATCATACTAACAATCAAGAAAAAAAAACTTTAAAAGTTTCGAATTATTTTGTGTTTTATATAGGAATTTACCTATCCTCATTTTTTTTTTTTTCATCATATGTGGATACAGTAAATCTCCATCAAGTCTGATGGTTTCGTCGGTTCTCACCTTAACCAGTTTTCTTGATCTGGGGTCATCACGGCTTGAGTCCCACCCAAACAATTAAGACCAAAAATTTTATTTGAAAATACGATGGGCCGTCATTACTGTCCACCTAGGACATTTTTGATGAATAACTTTTGATCCATTTTTTCTCTTTAGTGGGAAACTTTATCGTGGTTCCCGAAGAATTTTACTCATTTTTCAAGAGAAACAAAAATGTGCTTATTCAAAAATATGCTCGAAAGTGAGAGGTTTCTTTCTTATCTATAATATATATAAAATGCAACGTCTGTCTGTCTGTCTGTCTGTATGTCTGTCTGTCCGTTAGTGCGCCTATCACTGAAGAACCACTTATCCGATTTACGTACTTTTTTTTTAAAACATACATATGTTCTCTGGCCAGGTTATAGGCTATATTTTATTACGATAGGTAGCATAAGGAGTGAGCAGTGACGTAAAATAGCGAATGATGTCGGAAATAAGTTTGCCGCTAGCGCGTGCCTTTGCAATACACAGCCTAAACCATTAAATATGGAATAATATTATGTAGCAAAGAATATCTGTAATCTATAATCTATAATATATATAAAATGCAATGTCTCTCTGTCTGTCCATTAGTGCGTTTATCACGCGGGAACCACTTATCCGATTTACCTGTCTTTTTTTAAATTCATACATATATTCTTTGGCCAGGTTATATAATAATAACAATAATAATAATAATCTATATCTATAATATATATAAAATGCAATGTTTGTCTGTCTGTCTGGCTGTCCGGTAATGCGCTTATCCCTCGAGAACCACTTATCCGATTTACGTGATTTTTTAAATTCATACATATGTTCTCTGACCAGGTTATAGGTATATATTTTATTACATCTATAATATATATAAAATGCAACGTATCTCTGTCTGTCTGTCTGTCCGTTAGTGCGCTTATCACTGGAGAACCACTTATCCGATTTTCGTACTTTTTTTTTTTAAAACATACATATGTTCTCCGGCCAGGTTATAGGCTATATTTTATTACGATAGGTAGCATAAGGAATGAGCAGTGACAATAATAGTAAATGAAGTCGGACAAAGTTTGCCGCTAGCGCGCTCTCCTTCAACACACAGTCCAAACCATTAAATATGGAACAATATTATGTAGCAGAGAATATCTATAATATATATAAAATGCAAAGTCTCTCTGTCAGTCTGTCTATCTGTCTGTCTGTCCGTCCGTTAGTGTGCTTATCACTGGAGAACCACTTATCCGATTTACGTGCTTTTTTTTTAAACATACGTATGTTCTCTGGCCAGGTTATAGGATATATTTTATTAGGTGACATAAGGAATAAGCAGTGACGACAAGAGTGAATCAAGTCGGAGAAAAGTTTGCAGCTAGCGCGTTCTCTTGCAATACACTCCCTAAAGCATTAAATATGGAACAATATCATGTAGCAAAGAATACAATATATATAAAATGCAACGTCTCTCTGTCTATCTGTCTGTCCATTAGTGCGCTTATCACTCGAGAACCACTTATCCGATTTACGTGTTTTTATAAATTTATATAGATGTTCTATATAATTCGATATAAGCCTAGATAATGGGAGATAAGGTGAGATAATGAGAGATTAGGAGAAATAATGGGAGATAAGTCGAGATAAGCCTCGATAATGGGAGATAAGGTGAGATAATGGGAGATAAGTATAAATAATGGGAGATAAGGAGAGATAATGGGAGATAAGCAGAGATAAGTCTAGATAATGGGAGTTATGGTGAGATAATGAGAGGTAAGGAGAAATAATGGGAGATAAGGAGAAATAATGGGTGATAAGTCGAGATAAGCCTAGATAATGGGAAATAAGGTGAGATAATGGGAGATAAGGAGAAATAATGGGAGATAAGGAGAAATAATCGGAGATAAGGAGAAATAATGGGAGATGAGCAGAGATAAGCCTAGATAATGGAAATTATGTAGAGATAATGAGAGATAAGGAGAAATATTGGGAGATAAGGAGAAATAATGGGAGATATTTTATTACGTTGGGTAATATAAGGAATAAGCAGTGACGATAGTAGTGAATCAAGTCCACGCGAGCGGAGCCGCGGGTCCGGCTAGTTATAATAAAAAGGAATTTGGTGTTAAAATATTGAAATTCTATATTACTGTTTGAGAAAAAAAATTTCTAAATTAAATTAGAAATTAAAAATAAATTATCCTGTTCAACAAACAAAATGAAATAATTTGCTTAACAACCTGTAAATGTTATTTAATTAAACAGTTAACCTTTTTATTTTTACAAACCCTATTACTCTTGTTTGTTCAATTGGAAATTAACAATTCAATAATCAAATTAAGAGTTTTTGTTCAATTATTATTGGTAAAAAGGTTTATCAATACATATATATATATATATATATATATATATATATATATATATATATATATATATATATATAATATATAATATATAATATATATATATATATATATATATATATATATATATATATATATATATATATATATATATATATATATAAATATAAAAACATATATGTGTGTGTGTACTGAAGTGACTAAACAATTTAATATTCTACTATGTTTAAAATATTTTTCTTCTTTCTTATGTCGTGTGTCATATAAGTAGGCAAATACTTCTTTTATCTCCATTAGGTATTTTCCGCTGTGGACGTCCAGCACTCTTTCCATTTTTTCAGAGGTATACCTTTAGTTGTTCTACAGCAAGGTTTATTGAGTTTGGCCCTCTTTGCCAATCTATTGTCGTCCATCCGATCTACGTGTTTATTCCATTGGTTCTGGTCCATTTGTACATTTCTTTTTTTAAAATCAATATCTTCAATATTAAACTATTATTATAGCATATTATATCATTGAAATATCTGTATATTTGGTGATAATTTTAGGAGTGGGTAAACAATTCCCGACGACTTAAGCGGTAAATACATTTCGAATTCTGGCTGGGATACCATGGCGATCGATGGTAAGAATTTTAAGAATTAAATAACTACTACTCGGTATGTATCATCATTACACCACACTTTATTTTTGCGCTCGACACGCGTTCCGCTAACCATGTTAGCTTCATCAGGAGCGATGATAGTTAATCATCAAAGCCTCGGTAATTTATTTACAATACATATTAAGAAATGGGTCAAATTTCTTAGACATCCGGTGTTCTAAAATTTGATCAATTTTTTTTTCGTTTTTTATTTCCCTCGCTAGGAAAAGTAATGTACTCGTGACAAAATTATGAGTGTAATACTGCTATTATCTGCCGGTCTATATGTTTGTTGGCACGATAACTAACTAACATACTAATTTAAAGATTGGTACACCTATAATACTTAAAGTAGGAAAGCAACCTATACTTTGGAAGCGATATTGCCTCAGAAGATGACAGTAGAAGGAATAGACATACATAAATTTTGTATAGTTTCAACATTATTAAGGGAGTTTTTCTTGGCTTTTGAGGGAGATAATAAACATATTTTATGCATAATTATCTACTGACAATTATATAACAAGTTAGAGTGTGGGAGAGGGTTAGAGGCGGTTTGTTTGAATACATCGTGTTATTCATCAGTTTCAGGGGTCGTGGAGCGGAGAAAAATTGGGTTATTTTTTTATTATTTTTAATTTAAACATAAACATTATATAGAGGAAAATGCACAACTTCTTAGCGTTTTCATGGGAATAATATCTTACAATAAAGTAATTTAAAATATTAAACTTTAATACTTCGATCGAGTTTTTCATTAGTATAAGAAAGTAAAATTCAGTATTAATTTGTTGTGAAGAAAGTACGGGATAAATCGCTTTCCAGATTTTCAAAAATACAAGGCTGATTTTTGAAATTATCTACCCACCTATGAAGAAAGGCTAGCGGAGCATAAACAAACATTTTTCTAAATATCTACCTTCTACACTAATATTCTTTCCAGTCTAGCAGTTATCGAGTTTCATTCCATCTTAGAAAGTTTTCTTTGCACCTCAAAAAATGACGCTACAGTGCCTTTCAACTCATCATCTGGGGAAAATTTCTACCCCTGAGGTCTTGCTTTAAATATTTTAAATAAAGGAAGCAGCACGGAGCTAAATATAGGCTATCGGAAGCCAGTTGTAACTCGCTGAACCCACAGCTATCGGTAACGCTTTGAACTGTGTGAACAGGTAAAGTTCATTCTAAATTTTCAATACCTTAAATTTAGAGTCACAAAAAAAGTCTCCATCAATTTTCCGAAAAACGACTGTGTTAGCGCCGTCGTTGAATGTCGAAAGCACTTGCGACCCCATTGTATTAAAGCCTGCTTCATGCGAGGTACGTAGCCTTTAACAATTCGCTCCAGTTTCTGCTCTGGTTTAACCAGCTTGTGGATTCATCATGTAGAAACTTACATTTACTTTCAGTTCAGTTTTAGATACTCCAACTTCTTTGATAAACTCTACGATCTTCATTCGTCGATCTAATAGCAGCAAATTCCCAATAAACCTGATGGTATCCTTGGTTCTTACCTCATTCGAAAGTTTGCGGTACACCTGGACCATCTTTCGTGAATAACTTTTGGTCTTCTTTCTTTAATGAGAAGCTTTATCACTGCGTGATGCTCCAAATTACTTCTACCCATTTTTCAGAACAAAAAAATCATGAAGACTGGAAA
>CM032447.1:59447402-59643669 GCA_019049505.1 Pachyrhynchus sulphureomaculatus
AATTACGTAAAATTTGACAGATGGCATCAGTCAGCTGTCGGATGTCGGAGTTTAAAATTAGGGAGATTTGTTGTTTTCTGTACATGATCTTATATTTACCCATACAGTTTGTCAAGTAAGAACGTGACCGCTCGTATTCGTGAAAAAATGTATTTTGAGGCATGCTGTTGATGAGATTTTCTATATTCTCGCGCGACAATGATTTCCAAATTTTTCGACTCTCGCGGGACAAACTGAGTCAAAGTCCTTAGAGTCTTTCCTCTGAGCCTGCTCTTTACAAGGGACCAAACGCTTTTAATAGGGTTGGCGTCCGGCGATTGTGAGGGCCCTCTAGTATCTTATCGTGGATCTAAACGATCTGCTTCGCGACGTCATTTTCACCCAGCAAAGGTTTTTTCAACGTGTTTCGGAATTTGACATCATAAGCACGAAGATGTCAAATCGTCTCACACGATTCGTTTTTCAACTTTTGGAGTGACTTTGCCTACCGAGCCACGTTTTGTCGTCGACATTTTTCGTCTCGTTAAAATGATTTATCCACTTTTTCACAAAGGACATCAACTTTTGTCTTGGTGTCGTTTGTGTCATTTTAGGCCCTTGGATGGGAACAAAGAAAGACTACCTTGAACTGACGCGCAAACGAGTGACTCATTTTGGATTTTACGTGATTTCGACGAAAGTTCGGAATCGACTGAAACTTTTACTAAAATGCGTCGTAGACGAAGGTTCCCTCTTCCGGTTTTTTTGTTGAATCACTAGAATCGCATCTACCAAAAATGAATTATTGCGGATACGTTCTTTACTTGACAGAGTGTACATTTTTACTGAATTGACTATATTCATTTCTGTAAAATAAAGAAAATTTCCAAGTGCTTTATTACTTATGAAAATTGAATAAGATAGCGGCAATTTAAGGGATTGTTAAGGAAAACATAACATCTTAGTAATATTCGTTTAAAGATAAACATCTTACCTAAGTAGAAATTAATAGCGTTGATTCCTCGAACTAACCTGAAAACAAAAAAAAAATCATTGAAAAAAAAATATAAGGCGTACAAAAATCTACAAAACCTATCCCGTTTTCTTTAGGGTAGCCCAAACTGAACGTTTTACCTAACACAAAAGTCTGTTTAAATCGCTGCTTTCAAATTAAAATTTTTATGAAGTCTCCACAGTCAAATTATGTGAACAGCATCTCAAGATGTTACAAACCGAATTTGCATTTTAACTAAGCTACAAACTAAGGTATTCCTATTTTCTTAAGGATTATATTATCCTTGAGATAAAAATATAAAAGTAATGAATAATATTAAGAATAGCAAAAAATATAAAAAAATAATGAATATTATAATTTCTGAATAATATCTAATTAACACAAATTCTAAAGTTCCAGGAGGAGATAAAAGAGAAAATAAACGTTTAGAAATATAATCGACGGTGTAAAATTAGAGCAAGGAGGATTTGTAAAATTATTCTAGCACAACTTGGGAGTATGTAAACTATTTATTTTTTAAATTAGAATATAGCACGAAGAAACTAACAATTATTAAATTATGGCCATCAATATTGCTCTGAATGCTACCCTTTTACATTCAATTTATATACAATTTAAAGTTGATACTACTAAATATCCATCCATAGCCTAATATATTAACAATTCCCCAAGATAATACACACAAAGTTTATATTTCAACTAAGCTACTAAGTAAAGTATTCCAAATTCCTTAAAATGAAATTATCTCTCAGATCTAACTACAAGAATAATGAATAATATCAAAAATAATGAATAATATAAAGGATAATGAACGATAATTTCTTCATGATATCAAATTAAAACAAATTGTAAACTTCCAGACGGAGATAAAGGAGAACATAAACGTTTAGGAATATAATCAACGATCTAAAGTTACAATAAAGCGGATTTGTGACATTTTTACGGTACACGTTTTCAGTTTATAAAGGCCGTTTTCTAAATTTTCTAAATCTTATTTGCTTAATCTGGATTGTGAACAATGCCGTCATTTATAGAAATTTATTTTGAAACTTTAATCAGGTACCTGCCAGAAAGCCCCCTGTATTTATATAATATTTAAATTAATACTCACTGATTCAATTTAAATAAAAAATAGTATATCGAGAATATCAGAGGCTTTATGCCTATCAATATTATTTTTTTAAATACTTCATATGCTGGGTAATTTTTTGTTTGCTTGAATGCGACAGACTGGCACATGATATTTTCACTTATTTTATAAATTAAATAAAATTTATACCCTGATAATGATCAGGTAATACAATAAATAATTTGAAAAATGTTAGTAATTTTAGATAAAATTTGAAGTTGTCTAATAATCATCGATGCTCATATGATACGAAATTATGTTACGTGATTCTGTGGAATTTAATGAAAATACAAGAAAATTGTTTTCAAATTAATTATTTTTGAGTATTTTAACTTTAATATTTGTTCGTTGTTTATAGCTGTTTAAATAATTATTAAAATATAAGACTCTAATGTTCTCTGAAACTTTCTGTAACTAAAATTTCTACGATAAATCTTTAAACTTTTAAATAATTCACACATTCAGGCCAGTTCATTCATATTACAGGAACCACTATTACCCGTCATTTAAATTTAAATATAAACTGCCCTAAATACTGGAAAACCCTGGCAAACAGCAAGAAAACACTACATAAAATTATAAATGAGATGCACTTTGAGTACTATAGAGAACTATAAAAGCCCTATATGAGGTTATTCGGTATATGGGTTTAAAACACTCAATAGAATGTAGTTCAAACTTCTATTTTTGTAGACTTTTTAACAGTCCGTTATTTTTAGAATATTTTCTCGCGAGAATTTGTATCATAAAATTTATTAATAAAATAAGTATGGTATGAATTTGTATTTAACGTAAGGATGTATATGTATTTTTTCTTTGTCACAAATATTTTTGTGTGTAAAATAAATGTAATCATCTTCAAATATTAAAAGGTCTTGGCAAAAAGTGAGAAAATCTAATATACGATTCTAAACGAGATGCACTTTTTGGGTGCTTTGGACAACTACAAAAAACCTTATTGGTGGTTTCTGTGTAACCCAGTTAAAATAATCAACAAAAAGTTGTTAGATATGACTTTTATGTTCACATATATTGCCAAATATGAAAACAAGTTTAACAATTAGGTGGATGTATAAAATATTTCTTGTATCATTTATTTGTCCCGTTTCACTTCTTAAATTATCTTTAAAATCTTTCATCAGTTTACGTGTTTTTCTTTTGCACGAGAGAGATACGTAGGACAAAACATGTTTACAAAATCTTTCTTTGAGGTAAGCTGGTTAAGACTCGCAGGGAAGTAGTTAAATATGATTTATATATTCGAGGCCAAAAATTAATTGGCTAGTTTACCAGTAATTGGGACTGTATAAGATATTTACTGTGTAATCAATTGCATTGTTACATGTCCTAACCTAAATTTATAACGTTCTTTCATGACACTGTGAATTATTAAAGTCAGAATGTTGCAGTTCTGTCAGTATTTTGGAAATAAATATTAATTTCTTTATTTTATCTCGAACTGAATTAGCAACAACCTAAGTTCTGCCTCGATATTTTCTTAGAACTTTCAAATTTATGTAAAAATCTGCTCAATTTAGATAAATTAAGTTTTATTAACATTCTACTCGTGATTAAATGAACCTGTAACATACAGAAAGAAATAATTAAAAAACAAAAACCTAACATCTTTACGAAGGTTACATTCTGCAATTTGAGAAATTATCAAATAACACATATATAAATATTCGGGAGTTTTTCAAACAACTTGTAAGATTCGGGTAAATATATATATATATATATATATATATATATATATATATATATATATATATATATATATATATATATATATATATATATATAACACATGGGCTGAAAAGTCCCGGGCCTAACACATAGATGGCGCTAGTTTTATTGCAGTCACCTTTTTTTCAGTTAATACTAACCTTCAAAAGACAGCTGTTAAAATTTCATGATATTCTATTCATTAGTTTGTGAGTTATTGTGCTAAGAGTGACGCTACTTTTGTTATTTTCAAAACAATGGATCAAAAACAATTTCGTGTTTTAATTTTACACTGCTTCTTGATGGGAAAAAATACCGTTCAAGCGAAGCAATGGCTTGAAAAGTGTTATGGGGACTCCGCTCCATCAGAAACAACAATAAAACGTTGGTTTGCTGACTTCAAACGTGGTCGTAGAGACACCGATGATGCAGAACGCAGTCGACGTCCAAATGAGGCGGTAACACCAGAAAACATCAAAAAAATCCATAAAATCGTTTTGAATGATCGAAAAGTGAAGTTGCGTGAGTTAGCTGACATCGTAAAGATATCAAAAGAACGTGTTGGCTTTATATTGCATGAGCATTTGACTATGAGAAAGCTCTGTTCAAAGTGGGTGCCGCGTTTGCTCACTGTTGATCAAAAACAAGAACGTGTTGATGATTCTGAGCAGTGTTTGGCCATGTTTAAACGTAACAAACCGGAATTTTTGCGTCGGTATGTGACAATGGATAAAACATGGATCCATCACTTCACTCCGGAATCAAAACGATCGTCATCTGAGTGGACAGCAACTGGTGAACCTCGTCCAAAGCGCCCGAAAGCACAACAATCGGCTGGAAAGGTTATGGCCTCGGTATTTTGGGATGTGCGTGGTGTAATATTCATCGACTATCTTGAGAAAGGAAATACCATTAACAGTGAATATTATATAGCGTTATTGGAGCGTTTGAAGGCCGAAATTGCAAAGAAACGACCGCATATGGCAAAGAAAAAAATTTTGTTTCATCAAGACAACGCACCGTGTCACAAGTCAATCAAAACAATGGCAAAACTACATGAATTGAACTTCGAATTGCTCCCACATCCACCGTATTCGCCAGATTTGGCTCCCAGCGACTACTGGCTGTTCGCAGACCTGAAAAAAATGCTCGCCGGTAAGAAATTTCGCACGAATGAAGAGGTTATCGCTGAAACTGAGGCCTATTTTGAGGCAAAAGATAAATCGTTCTACAAAAGTGGTATTGAAATGTTAGAGCGGCGCTGGAATGATTGCGTTGCTCTTGATGGAGATTACGTTGATGAATAAAGCTAATTTTGAACCAAAAAAACCGTGTTTTCTTTGTTAGGCCCGGGACTTTTCAGCCCATGTGTTATATATATATATATATATATATATATATATATATATATATATATATATATATATATATATATATAATTATACAAATTGTGGTAATCATCCTGCAATAAGTTATGAAATTATAAAAACTTGTAAATCATAGTCCAACATATTAAAATAAATTTTATAAAATGTTTACACTTGCTTGCTATTTATACTAAAGTTACATAAATTAAATTAATTCCTCTCATATGCATAAATGTTTAAAATATATTATAGACTTTTCTAAATAGGAGAGAAGGGAAGAAGATATTTGGCGTAGTATCAAAAAAGGATAGTATATAATTTAACGTACGATGTAATTTGATTACTTTTGAAAGTCAAGTAAAAACTGAGGTTAGTGGGTAATGTAAAATGGCAAATACTCATAAAATGTATAAACGTGAACGATGCCAAAAATGAAATTGCAAGTTAAAATGGTTACATAACTTTTCCATGTCTTTTTTGAAGCAAATTAGACATCTTTCCTAAAATATTTTCTTAATGTAACAGCATAAATAATAAAAGTAAAGGTTTATGTTACTAACGTACGTCTCAACTGGTGACAGTAATAACATTAATATTTGCTGAAGTTCTTTTTTTTTTTTAAATAACTTCAAAAATGATTTCTTGCGGCCAGATTTAATCTAATAAAGGTCTTTCAAAGCACGATTCGGAATTGGGGAATTCAACTTTCAAACGTAAAATGCCTTTCATTATTTTGCCTTTGTAGTTTAACTAAATAATAATGTGGTCAACGGCTTTGATACTGACCTAAGAAGAGATCGTTGCCAGTTGAATCTAGATCACATGTTTTAACAATAAATCGCAATGATTAACATTCACTTCTAAATAACAGACATCTAATCCTAAGCTTTCGTAGTCATTTTAATAACTAGGTAAAAGCTTGATCACATCACCGTGTCCATCGTTTGTGAAATGCGAGGAAGACTTAAAATGGCGAAGCTTAAGTTTAAGAAGGGACTTGGTCGCCTGGTCCATGTAAAATAATTATCTCAGAACGACGAGTTCTCAGCATTTTCTCGTACATCAGTAGGCTCTAGCCAATATCACCAAGTGTATAAGACATATTTGTACTCTTGCCGTTACAAAAAATGAATGTACACGTCACATGAAGGAGATATACCGACAGCGATATACAAAATTTAAAACTTTAAAACATTATCTCTCGTTATACCTTAATATATTTATATTTTAAATGTTTTATTTATTTATTCCTTGATCGCATAACTCTTAATCCACATCGGCAAGATTTTTCTTAATACTGTCATACCCCTTGCTAGAAAGAAGTTTTCTAATATTAAATTTTTTTTCGAGGGAATCTGGAGGTTTATTAATTTTTCAAACCTTCCAGGATTATAATCATCTAGCAATATCTTACTAACGATGTTAATATTGTAGTACGTAAGACGCATTTTAGTTAAAGTTCTATGCTTAGTATTAAACAGTAACTTGAATATCAATATACAGGGAAAAGTGAACATTTTTTAATTTATAATAGTCTGCCCTTCACATTTGGATTCGGCCTCCTGGATCGTTGAATGGGCATAACGTGATGCCTTATCCAGAAACTTCTGTTATGATCTCCCTTGACTTGCAGCACAGTCTGAATCACCAGATCTCTGTGCGGTTGTTCCGTTTTTCTCGAACCAGGATGCATTTTTAGTCTGTATTGGTTGCAGGGTTGCAATAGTACGCCGCATTGATGGTGCGACGTTGTAAAAAATCAATGTGCAAACGCCACGTTCGTGGATGACGATCATGGCTCAGATTTTCAACCTTTTTACGGCCTTCTATGAACTCCTTATGTCAGGCGAACAGACGAGGCCTTGCCAGTGTTTGTTCCGCGAATTATGCCGTCAATCTCCGTAGAATTTCGGTCGGTTTCACGCCTTCACGAATGAGAAATTTAATAATAACGCGTCTCGCTCCGACATCGTGAGCTGTACTACTGAATGCAACTGGTGATGCCAACCGATCGTTCTTTCCATTCCTAACAAATCCAACCCACATTGCTAGAAGCGGCGGTCCGCTCCGAACGGTACTAAGCGCTCAGTACAGAAAATCTTGTTTATATTTGATCGACCCACGTACAAAACCATAAGTTAAAACCCTGAATCACATACTTTTTTCATTTTAACACGTAGGCTGACACATAGATGTAGCTCTTTTCAAAAAATCCATATGATTTTTAAGAAACATCAACCTTGAAACGATGTGTCAAAATTTCATGACATTTCGATGATTAATTTATAAGTTACAGTAGTTTTAGTGACGCTATTTTCGAGATTTTTTAAAACAATGGAAAAAAATCGAAATTCGTGTGTTGATTAAACACTGTTTTTGGATGGAAAAAAAAACCGTTAAGTAAGTAGCTAGACCAAAGACTTTTTAGCCTACGTGTTATAGTTCTGGAGACTATTCTGAGACCATAATTAAAGTATTTAATTAATTTAAGTATAATTCCATTATTAATAAAATCTGGCATTGTAAAAATCAAAAACCACATAGGTCTCAATGATTAAAAATAATGAATATAATACTTACATGTTTGTAGTCCCACACTAACTAAACTTGATTAAAAAATACCAATCTTCCTAACTACCAATAACAATTCTACTTGAACAACCATGAAAATACCGAAAATATAATACAATTAAAGGCAACGATAACTGCCGAACAAGGGCGAAGTCGTTAACAGTTCCATTCGGAAGGGTTGTTTTTATTTTGTTCCGACAAAATTGCAAGGGTTTGATTTGAATCGGGGGTTGTAACAAGTTGTTTTATTATTTTACCTTTCGTAATTACCGGAAATAACTGTGTTAACTGAGGTAAAAAAGTTACTTTTGTGAGAACTCTTTTAAAATGTTGCTGTGGATAAAAAGAGTAATATGAAGAGAATAAAATTTTTAGTTACGGTACTGAAACAAAATAGGGATTGTTTTATGATAATATATAGTGTTATGGGGTTCTAAAAAACGAACTCATTACGGGAATCGATGAGATCTCATAAAGGGAAACGAGTACCAAGTGATATATGACACAAAGCTACTTCTTGAAGCCTTTCTTTGTTGCAGTATATTGACTGTTAGAACGTGTCAAATTAGAGTGACTTTTCGATGTTTCATCCATGATTGCGTAGGCATCTATATTTATTGAGATGAGGTTACTGATTATGGTAATTAGTTTGATCAAGAATTGAGGCACCGGATTGTCGAACTGCCTCTACGCGTGACCCCTGTTTCCCTAGTAGGCAGGAGAGAGGATAACGCTATGAACGCGTCGATCGACGGACAAAATCGAGTTACAACGCAATAATCAACTTATCGTTTTTCTGTTAATAATTAACGAATCAAGTTGATTTTTGCGTAGCAACAGTTTTTAGGCTTGTGTGCTTCTTATGGATATAGTCATTTGATAAAATTACTTGTTTAATTTGTTATTAACAATGAACAAACTTTACGCTGAAAAATTTCAATATTAATTAAAAAAAACCGGTCAAGTGCAAGTTGAACTTGCACAATTAGTGTTCCGTACGTTGATTGTTTTTAAAATAAAAAATTTTGTTAGGGTAGTATAAAATGATCAGTGACTTCACAAAACACACCCCAAATGAGTTTTCAACAAAGCTGGTTCCAATCTTTAGTGAGAACTGGTGACTTTGAAATTTTGTTTTTTTCTATACCAGATAAATTATTAAAGGTAATGATAATTTTCGTTCAATCTATACCCCGTGGAGAATATTCCAGGGTTTTTTCAAAATTTTTTGATCAGTACTTTTCGAGATATGGTAGGGGACAGCGATTTTTCACGATTTTTTAAAAGTAATACGAAGAAAAGTGTGCGCAAGTATTACATTATATATTTTACTCGTGTTTTCACAAGCTTTCATTTCATTTGACACCACACTCGATGACCTAGTAAAAAAATGTTTTTTTCACTTCCGATTTCACCCCTCAAAACGAATCCCTTAAGTCAAAATTTATGTTACGGTCATATAAAATGATCAGTGACTTCATAAAACACACCCCAAATAAGTTCTCAACAAAGTTTATTTCCAATCTTTACTGAAAATTGATGACCTTGAAATTTCTGTTTTTTTTATATACCAGATAAATTATTACAGGTAATGCACTCGTGATAATTTTCGTTCAATCTACACCCCGTGGAGAATATTCCAGAATTTTTTCAAAATTTTTTGATAAGTACTTTCCGAGATAAGGCGGGTGGACAGCGATTTTTCGCGATTTTTTAAAAATAATACAAAGAAAAGTGTGCGCAAGTATTACATTATATATATATTTTTTACTCGTGTTTTCACAAGCTTTCATTTGACACCACACTCGATTACCTAGTAAAAAAATTTTTTTTTCACTTCCGATTTCACCCCCCAAAACTAACCCCTTAAGTCAAAATTTAACTTTCAAAACTACATGGCTCTGATGAGGCCATCAATTCCTATATTACTACCAAATTTCAACTTTCTATGACAAATAGTTTCGGAGAAAATCGGGTGTGACAGACGGACAGACGGACAGACGGACAGACGGACAGACGGACAGACGGACAGACGGACAGACGGACAGACAAACGGACAGACACCGAAGTGATCTTATAAGTGTTCCGTACGGAACACTAAAATTGGCCAAAAAGTACAATATCGGCTTATTTTTCATACATTTAAGAGTATTATTATATCAAAAATTCTGGACAGTATATTAATTTTTGCAGCAATGATGTAGATAAATAAACAAAAGCACACAAGCTCTTAGCCCACTCGCGCGGTTTTATGCAGTTAATCGTAATGAAAATTTGTTTTTTGAATGCTTTCAGTAGCCACAAAGACATTTCTATTTATTATTTGGTTAAATAATCAAATATTAATGTTAATTAGTTAATTTGTAGGAGCAAAATCAAATAAGAAAACTAAATGGTGTAACTGTGTAGATATAAATTTTCAAAGTAAAAATTATAAAAAGGTATATGCATCCTTCAAAATTGTTTTTATAGTTTTTAACGCTAAAATTCAAAAACCATTTGGTTGTACAATTTGCCTTTTTCGTTTGGTTAAACTATTAAGAAAACCAAATTGGAGAATCAAAATTATTTTTGTGGGTTGAAAATTTTATATCTACATATCCGTAAGGATGTAAATAAAAACACTCAAAAAACACCTCAAAAACCACTTAACTAACTGAGCGTATTTTCGTACACTCAACTTCAGTTTATTTTAAGAAAAAAAAAACGATAAAGATTTTTTAAATATAACAACCAAATAGAAAAACAATATGTTTTTTTTGGCAGCTGAAAGCATTTAAAAAACAAATTTTCACTGCGATTAGCTGCATGAAATGCGCGCGTGCGCTAAGAACTCGTGCGCGCTTGTTTATTTATCTACATCATTGCTGCAAAAATTAACATACTGACCTGAATTTTTGACATGATACAAATATATGAAAAATAAGCCGACATTGGTCATTTTGACCAATTATTTAATTAATTTTGAAATTTTTAGCGTAAAGTTTATTCATTGTTAATAACAAACTAAACAAACGACTACATAAGCCTAAAGAGTGTTTCTACGCAAAAATTAACTTGTTTCGTTAATTATTAACAGAAAAACGACGAGTTGATTATTTATTGCGTTGTGAATGGATTTTGTCCGTCGATCGACTGGTTTACAGCGTTATCTTTTCTCCGGCCTACTAGGGAAACAGGGGTTACGCTTAGACGCAGTTCTGCAATCCGGTGCCTCAATTGTAAGAAGTTGCTTCTTTTATAGCATAGCAAAAAAACAGTTTTCTAGTTTTTCCTCCCAGTAATGATAACATTCAGTTAAACTATAAAATATGCGTCATTTTTAGTGTTCTGTACGGAATACTTATAAGATAACTTCGGTGTCTATCCGTCCGTCCGTCTGTCACACCTGATTTTCTCCAAAGCTATTTGACATAGAAATTTGAAACTTGGTACTAATATAGGAATTGATGGCCTCTTCAGAGCCGTATAGTTTTGAAAGTAACATTTTGACTTAAGGTTTAGTCTTAGTGAAAGTAACATTTTGACTTAGGTTAGTTTTGGGGGATGAAATCGGAAGTGAAAAAAAAAATTACTAAGTCAACGAGTGGAATGTCAAATAAAAGACTGTAAAAATACGAGTTCAAAAAATATATATAATGTAATACTTGCGCACATTTTTCTTTGTATTATTTTTAAAAAATCGCGAAAAGTCCCTATTCCGTCTTATCTCGAAAAGAGCTGATCGTAAAATTTTGAAAAAATTCTGGAATATTCTCCACGGGGTGTAGATTGAACAAAAATTATCGCGAGGGCATTACCTTTAATAATCCATCTGGTATATAAAAAAAAATAAAAATTTCAAGGCAATTTTCAGTAAAGATCGGAAACCAACTTTGTTGAAAACTCATCTGGGGTGTGTTTTGTGAAGTCACTGAACATTTCATACCTCTGTAACAGAAATTTTTATTTTAAAAGCAATTAACGTACGGAACACTAATTGCGCAAGTTCAACTTCCACTTGACCGGTTATTAGATTCGTTGATCCCTCAGAATCCTGAACAAGACGAATTACACGATATGTTCGAAGCAAGTTTTAACGTATACCAAATTTGAAATAGATATTTTATTTCTTTCAGAAGGTATGGCACCAACAGGCAAACCAACGTACAGACTGTCAGATAGATCGATGGAAATGTAAAAATTTTGAAGTGTGATCTTTTCCCGAGTACAATATTTTCCCTAGCAAAGAGAATAAAAACATTTATGACATTACACTTCGGATACTGATACAAACATATAAAGATGCACCGTAAAAAAGAGGTTTTATAAGTGAAACTGTTTTAAGTTATCATATATAGCTTCTCTTTATTAGAGAGATTTGAAAATTCCATAACGTACGTTTACTTCCAGCATCGATATTTCCATTCCTTATTTTATTCTTATAAAATGTCTCGTTATTGTTAAAATCAAATTCTTCAGTGGAAAGTCTTTTGTAGGCGCCCATGACCCAGTTAAAAACGTCGGTAAAATAAAAACATTCGAAAATTTCAGGAAAGTGAAGGAGCTATGCGTAGACACTGTGGCAATCTGTGTAATGTGTCTCGGGGGCACCCTAAGCAGCTTATACTCGTCAGCCGCCATGATTGAACCGAGAGTTGGGCCCCTGAGTCCGAAAGGGGACGCTATACCGTAAGCCCGGAATGTTTAAAACAATTTGAATGTGTCCCTGGTTGCCCGAAACTTTTTGGAGCTTCAAACTGGAAGTTTCTGTTACATGTTTTTGCTACTTGATGAAGGTACAACGGAATATTGTTATTAAATTCTTGAGTGGAAAATTGTGTGTTAAAACATATGCATAATATTTTAATACACGTACAACGTAGAATTTATTCTGTTTATGCTGTAAAGTGTGTTCTTAGTTAAAATTATCGAGTATCCTACAAAAATTCTGCTTTCGAATAAAACTAGGTTTAGAACGATTTAGCAGCAAAATATAAAAACAACCAGAAGTAAAAAAAAATTTCTAATATTGCATATTACACAGTCCTTGAGTAGAAATGTGACTGTTAAATATAACCTAGAAAACTTGAAAAAAATACCAGCTTACTGACTCTTTGAATGAAAATGCTGAGAGCAGTTATTCTTAGTTGTCTCAGATTGTTCAGATAATAGTTTTACACAACAGTAAAAATTTGTTAATATCACTTAATCCCAAATTTTGTAAAGAAAGTTATTGAATTAACATCCTACATACAGTCAGTCCAAAAAGTCTCCATACACCATCTGTTTTCTATACTGTTTTTCTGTTAGGTTTAACTAATTAATTGGAACTATGAGAAAACACGTTTAAATTAATATTTGAAACTTAACCAACGAGGATTAGTATTAAAAACAACTACGGGACCTTTTATTTTGCAGTTACATTATTGTTATTGCATTGAAAAAAACACGTTATAATCAGCCACACTTTATCAAGCTATCTAGTGCTTGCTAAACTGAAACCAAATGAATAATTTTCGGCCATGCTTCATAATCTGTCACTTGTTGCTCGTACAAAAATATAGGAAATATTGTTAAAAAGTCGCATGCTACTATTCGGTACATTGTAAACCAATATAAATCAAACGGTTCCTATAAAAGTCGATCACGCTCCGGTAGTCCCAAGAAGCTGACTTCACGTGAAGAGGCCAGTATTGTTAGACAAATAATTATAGATCCCAAGAAAAGTGCACTAAAATTAAAAGAAGTACGGGAACTATTTTCGAAAAATGTTTGTTCACAAATAGTGAGAAATTGTTCACACAAGGCAGGCTATAAGGGGTGTGCAGCCAGAAAAAAGCCGTTAATTTCGGAAGCTAATCGCAAAAAGCGGATAGCTTTTGCTAGGGAATACGTTACTAAACCTCCTGAATTATGGGAATTCGTAATCTTTAGTGATGAAATTAAAATTAACCTTTTTGGGTCTGATGGCAGAACTAAAGTTTGGAGAAAGAAGAATACTGCATTCGATGTTAAAAACATTTATTTCACGGTGAGACAAGGGGGAGTGGCAGTGTTCTGCTGGAGGGGTTGGAAATTTACATTTTATTAATGGTGCCATGGATCAGCATGTTTATCTGAACATTTTGAGAGACATTTTAAGAGAAAGTGTTCAAAAATTAGCACTCTAAAAAAGGTACATTTTCCAACAGGACAATCATCCGAAACATACCGCAAACTTGGGGCGAGAATGGATTATCCATAATGTGCGACAGCAGCTTCATACACCTCTGCAATCACCCGATGTTAACCCCATCGAGCATTTATGGCAGGCAACTTAAACGGCGTGTTTGTAAACATAATGTTTCAAATAGAGAAGAATTAAAAAAACATAATATTGAACGAATGCAATGAGAGAACATGCCAGCAGAAGTTACTAGAAAGCTGGTTGCAAGCATGACAAAAAAGTTACAGGAGATTATCAAGGCCAACGGCGGTTCCACTAAATATTAGTTTAAATAAAGTTGTTATTTTCCGTTAAACTCCGTCAAACTATTATCGGTAACTGTTAAGAGTATGGAGACTTTTTTGACATTAATTTTGTTTACATTTTTATAACAATGATGTAACTTCTAAATAAAATCTCCCGTAGTTGCTTTTAATACTAATCCTCGTTGGTTAAATTTCAAATATTAATTTAAACATGTTTTCTCATAGTTCCAATTAATTAGTTAAACATAACGGAAAAATAGTGTAGAAAGCAGGTGGTGTATGGAGACTTTTTTGGACTGACTGTATATACTACAGATAATATTGTGGGATCTCACTCTGCTTTACCTTTTAAATTCCTAATATATATATATATATATATATATATATATATATATATATATATATATATATATATATATGTATATATATATATATATATATATATATATATATATATTTATATATATATATATATATATATATATATATATATATATATATATATATATATATATATATATATATATATATAATATCAAAATTTTCATTTGTACTTGTTCTTAATGATTCTGAAGGTACAGTTTCTAACCGAAGCTAACCTGTATCTTAAAAATTTTTAATTGGAACTATATACATATTAAAGTATGTTATAAGCTATAATCTGATATTAAGTCTAATATTCTTAGATAAAACTGGCAATAATAAAACTTTCATTGCAAATGAAATTGTAGAGCCAAAATGAAACATTTCGTTATTTCCAATTTTTATATATAAACCGAGACAAGGCGTCGCGTTACATCATTTTCTTACAATGTATTTTACTATACTAGTTATTATCAAACGCAAGATATTTGTAGTAAGACAACCGGAAATAGAACTTAGCAAGGGCCGGCTCAAAATTCATACTTTGGACTGGTGGAAATATTGGATTATTCTCGAGTTGTTGAGTCTAGTTGGATGTTTTAAAGTAGTCAAGAGTTCAACAGGATGAAGCTAATCAAAGAAGTGTAAGATGCAATGATAATTTTTTACAACAGTGTTTGTCAACCGCGAAATATTTGTATTAAAGAAATTAGAATAGAGCCCCACATGGGAGAGCTTGAAGTTCATACTTCGGTCAGGTTGACGTACTTACCTCGGAGCTTTTTTAATTTTCTAAGGTGTTTTAGAGTCGTGTAGTTGAATTAGCCAAGCTAGCTAAGTTCTTGGATCCGATCAAGCTAATCGAGAAGGTATGAATGCTGGGATGATGAGAATATTTGTAATAAAATATATAGAAGTAGAGTTCTGCACTAATTGATTCGTAACTAATATTTTTGTGGGGTTGGATTTTTTCAAAACCATCTTCATTTTGAGCCACTTAGTCTAAATGGACATTTTTTAAATTAGCCGACGTTTTCGGTGCGATCAAGCCCATCGAGCAAGTGTGATGGTTGTGATGATGAGATAAAAAAAGAGAACATATACTTTGCATGACCAAAATACAACAATTTCCTTTATTTCGTAAAAGTTCACGTGACTGATGCGATTTTTCAACCTATCCGACTATTATAGATTCGATCGGACTTGATATATGAAATGAATCAAAAAAAAAAAAAAATTCCATTCACATCGAAGCAGGACCACTACCATTCTTTAATATTGTATAGACATGATTGATTTTTGAGCTTCAAAGCACAATTTTAAGAATTGTTTTCTTTAAAACCCTTTGTTCTCAGTACTCTCGCTTGCTTAAAATATGTTAAACAAAATTTCTCAAAATATACTTCGCCGCTGTTTAATTCATTGCCGTTGCAAATTAGAAATACAAATACTTAAAGCTTTTTGTGCACCATTAGAGTGAATTTCAAATGAAGCCTTTTCCAAATTTGAAGTGTTTCCAAAAATAAGTTGAGGGCAACCTCACTTGTCATACCATGTTGCTGGGTTGAGTCTGTCAAATAAATTTTAGGTATGTACTTTGGTATTAAATTTTTATTATGTTAATTAAATTAATAATATTTTTAAAACTTAAAATGGATAAGGATTCTTTGATGTATTTAACTTAAGAGCATGGTTCAGAGATTTTGTTATTGTCATACAGGACAGAAATCCTTCTCTGGCACGTGTTTGTTAGGTAAAAATATCAGAGAAACACAAAACAATTCCAATTTTGTTTTTGTTTCGAGTCTGATAAGAGTTTTGGATCCGTTTTTTCTTTTATGAAGCATACAGGCTTATCGTGCTGGGGGCTGTTTTCAGATTATAGCTTCAAATGAAGCATTTTAAAAAACCAGAAAAATATTTCCGTTAATACAAAATTTAAAAAAAAAATTAAGCAAATAGCACCCTGATTACATGTAAATTAAGCATTTTAAGAAGTATAATTTTACTGTTTAGTTGATATTAAAAAAGAAAAAAGCATTGTTTGCAAACTTTCTTTCCTTAAATAACGCCTAAACAATTTGGCAACGTTGCTTATGACTCGTTAGAGAGACGAGAACAAGTGGTTTAAAGTTGTTTATTATCTTTTAAAATGATTTGTTACTCTTTGTGAATCGTTATTTGTGGATATTGGTTTGAAACAGTGATTTGTAAATAATGATGGCTTACGATAGAAAAGACGAAACCGTGATAAAAAAAATTAGGGTATTGGCCCAACGGAAGAGCATTTTATTTACGTAATAATTAATTCTAAGTAAACATTCCAGTTAAAAAGTTTGATATTGAGGAACTTTACCGCTTGTGGGCTTTATAATTAAATTGAATTGAAATTATATTTTTTCAAATCTTTTCTAGGCGTAAGCGAAACTGAAAGTTTCATTCATATCGATTTGTGGGACTTAAAGTCTACTAAGGTGAAAACCATAAGTGTTTCAGTTATAGGACTAAGAAAAACTGCCTGTAAAAAGAAAATTAATAAAAAAAAATGATAGCGAGGCAATATTGTTAAACAGCAATCCTTGCTGTTTAACAATATTGCCTCGTTAGTAGGTCATCATCATACCTGTATATACTAAAAGCCGCAGAAAACGTCCTTGTATATTAGGCAAAATTGAGTTAATGAGATTTAAATTGCCGGCAATTGCTTTTAATAATCACGAGGCCTGCTTGAAATTAATATTGCCAGATTTTGCGAAAATTACGCCAGTAACATAAATTCGTTCTTAAAAAAATCAAAACGATGACTGTAAATGTGGATTATATATACTACCGAAATTTGTCACATCTTTTAGGCATTAGTCAACGTTGCCAAATTGCTTAGACGTTATTTGAGGAAAAAAAGTTTGCCAGTAATGCTTTTTCCTTTTTAGTGTTCCGTACGCAACATCACTTTGGGATCTGTCTGTCTGTCACACTCGATTTCCTCGAAACTATTTGATATCGCCGTGTAGTTTTGACTTAAGGGGTTAGGTTTGAGGGGTGTAATCGGAAGTGAAAAAAACTATTTACCAGGTCATCGAGTGGGGTGTCAAATGAAAACACGAGTTTTTTTTTATGGGTCTAGCACACGTGCTGCAGGGAGGTCCCTAAAGCGCTATAGGAGCGGTACGTGTGCGGAAAAAGCGATTCACGTTGCTCTTGAACCGCTGTAAATTGTACTCGGTGGGAAACACAGTCCTGGGCAAATTATTCCAAAGGGATGATGTTCTCCATATAAAAGACTGCTTGAAAAGCGTTGTACGAGAAGTAACAAGATGAACCTCATACGGATGTGAAGTATCAGTGCGACGTGTATTTCTAACATGCACCGCTCTGGGAGGAATTAAACGGGCCACATCCTTCGAACATTTTCCATGGAAAATACTTATAGAATAGGCTCAAGTCGCCAACCGTTCTTCGATGTTCCAGCGAATCAAGGTCGCCGGTCAGTTCCGGGTCTCCAATCAGACGAACAGCTCCTCTCTGAATAGAATCCAACAAATGCAGTGTATGTTTGGGAGTGGAGCCCCAAACATGGGAGTAGTATTCCACAGTTGGTCAAATTTGAGCTTTGTAAGGAATTAACAGTTGTTGTGGAGCGTAAAGCTTTCTGGTTCGAAATAATATTCCCAACTTTTGAGAAGCTCTCCTTGCTATGCCTGCAACATGCTCATGCCAGGACATATTTGCTCCCAAATTAACGCCCAACAAATTGAGTGACGATGTTAGAGAAATATAGTGCCCCGCCATAAATATGTCGGATTCAGCAACATTTACTTATTTTAGAAAAAACTGCCACCTGGGTTGTTGTAGCGTTAAATTCCACTTGGTTACTGTCATCCGAAGACAGAATTTCTTCCAGGTCTTTGTTAAGTTGAACAACTTCCCGCTGTCTGCGGACACTCGCCTGAGCAGCCAATATCCGAGCGTTCAAAGTGAATGAGGAGATAAGCGTACTGTCATCTGCAAAGCTGTAGATTGGATTTCCGGTCTTTTCCAGCAGATCGTTAATGTAAATAGGAAAGAGAGTAGGAGATAGTATGGAGCCTTGGGGCACACCGGCGTTGATAGTGTTAGAAAGAAATCCGTCGACCGCCACTCGTAAAGAATGCTCACTGAGGAAACATGAGAGCCATAAACAAAACTTTTCGGACATACCATAAGAACGTAGCTTAGCCAACAGTCCATCGTTCCAAACACGGCTGAATGCCTTGGATATGTCTAGAGCAAGTGTTCAATTGCGTTGTTTCAAACATGTGTTACATAAGTCAGAAGATCTCCTGTTGCTCTATGTTTACGAAAGCCATATTGGTGATCGCTAATAATGTTAAATTGGTCAAGATATTTTAAAAGATGTTGATTTATAGCCTTTTCCATGATTTTTGATATTATTGAAAGCAGTGCTACTGGTCGGTAGTTATTTGGCAAGGTCTTCTTGCCTTTTTTGATTATCGGCTAAACTATGGCACATTTCCAGCAGGAAGGAAATATTCCCTTTCTGTAGGATAGGTTGAAAAGTCTACAGAAAACTGGTGTCAGTTCCCTCGCACAGTTTTTGAGAACTATGGCAGGTATTCCGTCAGCGCCAGAAGCTTTTTGGTGTCTTCATTAAAATACGTTTTATGATACGCTGAAGACAACATCGGGCATCCTTGACTGCACTATGGGAATAGTAAGAGGTGCTTTTTCCCTGGAAATCGAGTAGAATGTAAAGCAAAGAGTTCAGCCAACAAGTTAGCTTTTTCAAACAGGTGTCGTTGCAATATAATTATCTGGCCGTGTGAGTGGTGGTATCGTAGTTTGGTGAAATTTTGGCTAACTGCCCTAGCGACTGACCAAAAGGACCTGGAATTGTTGGGACAAGCGAGAGTTTAAAAATATATATGATATAATATTTGCCCACACTGTAAATATTGGTTTTAAACTTTACACTTACTGGCTATTAGATAGCTAAGATGCTATAACTATTATACTTTATTGACTAAGAAAACACGTGAAAATACATATTGAATCTTAAGATGCCAGGGACCTAATTAATTTAGCCTATGTTTCTTTTTTTTATTTTAAAAGCAATCATGGTACGAAACACCAATTGCGCAAGTCCAAATTGAACTTGAAAGGTTTTTTTTTTTTTATCTCATGTAATGTGATCGTCGTGGCTGTATTTAAGAGTGTGACATATAACAATCGGGATAAATTATAGTATTAGTACCAGGAGTACAAGTATGAAATGCGGATTTTTTTTTCTAAAAAAACATGTTAAATTCAGAAGAATGATAAAAAGTGCTTTATTCAAAGTATGTTCCACCGCTTGTTATAAATTTTTCTCATCTTTCGAGCAATTTGTGAATACCACGCCAGTAAAACTCTTCCCCTTTTGCTGCGAACCATTCATCGAGCCATTTTTTCACATTTTCGTACGAATCAAAGCGCTGCTCAGCAAGTGCGTGACCTATGGATGCAAACAAGTGGTAATCGGAAGGAGCCAAGTCTGGTGAGTAAGCCGCATGGGATAGAACTTCCCAGCTGAGTGCTTCCAACGTGTGGCGAATTGGTTTTGCCGTATGTAATGGAGCAATGTCAAGAGGAAAAAGGAAAAATGACTTTGTGTTGCCTCTTTCGGTATTTTGGCCTCTTTTTAAGCAGCGAACGGTTTAAATCGGTCAGTTGTTGTTGGTAACGTTTAGTATTAACCGTTTCCCCAGGTTTTAACAGCTCATAATAGACCACGCCCCTCTGGTCCCACCAAACACAGAGCATCGTCTTTCTGCCAAAGCGATTCGGTCTTGCGGTCGATGTAGATGGTGCGCCTGGGTCTACACATGATTTTTTGCACTTGAGATTCTCAAAATAAATCCACTTTTCATCCCCTGTAACTATACGATGCAAAAACGACTTTCTTTTGTTCCGAGCGAGCAAAATGTCACACGTGTTTTTGCGCTTTTCCATATGCCTGTCGTTCAACTCATGTGATACCCATCTACCGGTCTTCTGAATCTTTCCCATCTCTCGTAGCCGATTGGAAACAGCTTGTTGACTAACGCTCAATTGCTGGAGGAGTTGTTTTTGTGTTTGCGCATCATCTTCGTCCAACAATGCTTGCAATTCCACATCTTCGTATTCTTTTGACAGTTTTCCACGTTCCTTGTCTGCAACATCGAAGTTACCACTTTTGAAACGCCGAAACCATCGTTCACACGTATCTTGCGATGGAGCATGTTCACCATAAGCTTCTCGAAGTAATCGGTATGATTCAACAGCAGTTTTCTTCAAATGAAAATAAAAAATTAATGCTGTCCGCGAATAAATTTTGACATATTGAACACAACAACACAATATTATGCACACACTTTTCCAATTTATCACTCGTGCGCGTCTGACATTTGTTGATGACATAACAAAATGGCCCAGTGTCAAATCTGCATTGGTGCACCATCTGTTGTCTGAAATCCGCATTTCATACTTGTGCACCTGGTATTACTCCGTTCTTACACAGAAATATACATTTTACTTAAACTGGCAAATGGGGATCCTGGCCTTACGATCCGTGCAGCTCTTTAAATCGAACACTCATAAACATTTTATATCTCCACAAGCATGCCAACATATACTTTTTATTGGCCCTAACCGCTCAGGAATTTGCACATTTAAACGAAAGTAATTACTTATCCGCCTGAAATAATAAACTCATAAAACATGAAATTTTATGCTGTCAAACGTTTTCTTATGGCTTCGATACAAGAAAACTACTGAAGCGATGATAATACCCAGATATTAAGAAGAAATAAACGGAATGACTACACGCATCGTCTGCAGTAATAAAACGAGTTTAGTTAGCGAATATATTTTACTTAATTACGGAGTTTTCGCGCTGAATAGCAGGTAATTAATATGACTGAGAATATGGCGTCGTTTACTTACATGAATTAAAAAAATGTATGCATATCATTATCACTATAAGTAATGGGCCTTTGTGGCTTGTTAAGTATATATAGTCACATGCAACGATAAGCGAGTCTTAGTGTGTCTGGTTTTAAGCGTGGAGCATCGAAAGTAACAAGAAAAAAGGGGACTGTGACATGATATTGTCAAAGGGGCCACGGTTTCTGTAAGTTTAAAAAATGCTTTCTTTATTTATTCAGTGTTGTTACCTTATTGTTTCTCTCGCTAGAGGGGGTATTATATTTATGAAAAAATTAACCTCGAGGATTTTAGCATTTTTTGACGTTTGCGGGTCTCTAGCTCACGAAAATGTATTGATCCTGCCGAGTCCTCCAAGGACACTTAAACCGGCAAATATTGGTATTAGAGGTAAAATACTCACTGGAATTTTTATAATCCTAGATGGTGCAATGTTTCCCGTTTTTATTTTTTTTTTGCTGACTGCTATTTGAATAGCATTACTTAAAGTCTCAAGTTTTTATAAAGTATTTACTTTTGCAGTTTTTTAATAAATGATGAAAATTCGGATTGTCTTTGTGTAGTTTTTTAAAAAAATTTTTTGCGATTAATTTTGAATTTTGATGACACCATTATGATGAAGGTTCAAAGTTAACTGATTAAATTGTTTGTAATATTTAGAATTTATCATTCCGTTCCTGTCAATTAAATATATATATATATATATATATATATATATATATATATATATATATATATGTATATATATATATATATATATATATATATATATATATATATATATATATATATATATATATATATATATATATTATATTTTACGTGTTCTTGGAATTAGATCATTAAAGCTATTCTTGGATCTGTTATATATTGACGTTTCGACCTTCGGAAGAGGGGAATTTGCTCTGAAAGATTACATTAGAAGAATTAAATATAGCTAAGTTGTGTATTTCGGGGTTAAAATATTTGTATCTTTTGGTAGTTTTTAATTTAAGACACTTAACTGTATACATTAATGAGGGCCTTACCTTAGAAAGTAGTTCATTTTGTGGGGTGTTAAGTTTAAATCACTGTTTAAAATCACATTTTTTACTTTCTACAAACAAACCACTTAACTTGAGGGACTTTATATGACTGGTAGGTAGATACGGTTTAGGTTATTTACATCTGTTTTTTCGTTTATTGCAGTGGGCGTCAACCGAATATGTACGGATTCGAGTATTTCTCTTTTTTTTGTATTTATTTCGGTGTTGACAATTTTGATGTTTTTGAAATCAAAGGTATGACTTTTATTTATTTCATGATTCGTAAGGGCTGTATTGTTTTTTTGTCGTATTTATGGCCTTTGATTCTATTTTCTAGATATTGGCTTGTTTGCCCGACGTATATTCCTTCGTAGTTATTACATTTGATTTCGTAGACTATGTTACTTTTTTTTATTATTTGGGGTTTTTGGTTTTGAGCCTGGAAAAATTGGATGAGAGCAGATTATATGATTTGTGACATAACCGAATTTTGTTGTTTTCAAAAAGTTTTTTGAGTGGTTGGGATAGTCCATTTATAAACGGTAAAGCAATATATGTTTTATGGTGGTTGGTTGGTTTTTTACTTATTATGGTATTGTAAAAGTTATGTATTCGTTGATGGAAGATTTTGTTTATAAGGTACATCGGATACTTATTAAGTGTTAATGCTTCTTTCGCTTTGGTTATTGCACTCCCTCTGTATTCTGTGTCAGAAAGTTTGATTGCTCTATCTGCTAGACCTATGATTACAGATTTTTTTTTCTGAATTCGGGTGGTGTGATTCATAATTAAGGTATCTAGAAGACCATGTATTTTTAGTATACCATTCAGTTTTATATTTTCATTATTGTGGTGTAAAGTTACATCTAAGAAATTTATCTTATTGTTGTCTTCTGTTTGGAATATGAATTGAATATTTTTGTGGTATCCGTTGAATTTTTGTAGGATATAATTAATTTCGTTTTTAGGTATAGCGGTCAAACAATCATCAACGAATCTGTAAAAAAATGGAATGTTGAAGTTTAATTTTGGTATGACATCAGTTTCTAAGTCTTCCATTACTAATTGTGCAATCACGCTAGAAATAGATGCTCCCATTGCACACCCATCTATTTGTGCGTAAATTTTATTTTCGTATTGGAAATACATCGATTTTAGAATAAGTTCTGTTGCGTTAATAAATTCACTCATAGGGATGTCGGTGAATTGTTTAATTTTATCCCAGTTTTTCTTAATGGTTTTAACGGCTAATGCTATGGGTATACTGGTATATAGTGATATGACGTCCAGTGATATTAAGATATAATTATTTGGAAATTTTATGTTTTTAAGTTTATCTTTAAATTGGAAAGAATCTTTAATGTAGTGGTCATTTTTATATAAGATTTTGTGTAAGATATCTTTTAAGTGTTTGGAAAGTGAAGCAAATGGGTATTGGATACATGATACAATGGGTCGTAATGGAACGTTTTCTTTATGGAGTTTAGGAAGACCGTATATTTTTGGAGGAACTGCATTTCGAATTTTCAGTGATTTTGTAGTGTTAGGAGATATATATTGTTTTTGTTCCCATCGATCAATTAGTTTATTGTTATTTTTTTGGTATATGTTTGTTGGGTCTAATTTAATTTGTTTATAGGTTTTTTTTATCATTTAATAAATTTTCCATTTTGTTTTGGTAATCACTTGATTTCATAATAACTGTTTTGTTGGTTTTATCTGTTCTTAATATTTTTATTTGACGTAAAATATAATATATATATATATATATATATATATATATATATATTATATATATATATATATATATGTATATATAAATATATACATATATACATACGTACATGTATACATATATCTATATACAGCCTTGGCCAAAAGTATTAGGCACCCCTAATTAACACGTGAAACTCATAACATATTAAAAAAAAGACTAATTGTTTTAACAATACTATAGGCTAAGTTAAACAATAGACAATCTCTTTTACAGGTCCATATAACACCTGGCCCACAAAATTGCGATAATGAGGTTTTTTGAAAAATATTTTTAATGTTTTATCAGTCTCTTTTTACTACTTGTAGTGTCAAGAAGCTTCCGTGCGTGTTTTATTTGTGAACTGGACATTCTTATATTTGAGAAATGCCCAAGAAAAGTGAGCTTGGTATCGAAAAACGAATTAAAATTCAAACCCTACATGAACAAGGAAAGCCCCAATAGGAAAAAACATTTAGAGTGGGCTCTAAAGCACCAACATTTTAGCGAAGAGGATCCAACTTTGAGGTAAGTTTTTATATGATTAATTTTAACAAATAACTACGTACAATTACTCTTGATTTAATCCGTGTTAGTCAAAATAATAACTAATTTTTTAATTGAGTATTTTTTCTATTCTTACAGCTATTCGGAATGTCAGGTGTGACATTCGTGAGGCGGCATGTCGGCGAGAAATACCATCCAGATTGCGTGGTACCTACTGTAAAACACGGAGGAGGTAGCATTCTGATCTGGGGCTGCATGGCTGTTAAAGGTGTCGGCAAAATGTTCGTTTGTGAAGGCCGCATGAACAGCCAAAAGTACATGAATGTACTAGAAACTGTACTGATGCCTCCGCTAACGCGCATTTTTGGCGACACTAATTTAGGCGACATCCAATTCCAGCAAGATAATGCACCTTGTCATAAATCAGTGGCTACGATGCGCTGGTTTAGAGACAATAACATTGTCTTGTTGGATTGGCCGGCGCAGTCTTCAGATCTAAACCCTATCGAGCATATTTGGGGTATTCTGAAGAGCAAGATACAGGAGCATAGCATAACATCAAAAGCAGCGCTAAAAAGCGCTTTGAAGGATGAGTGGGTGGCCATAAGTACAACTGAATGTTCGGCTTGTACGCAGCATGCCCCAAAAGAATTGCTGCTGTAATTAAGGCTAAGGGCGGACACACCAAATATTAATTTATTTCATAATTTTACCTCAATATATGATTTTACTAAACATACGAATTTAATTTTTTATCCTGAAACACAAGAAATGAAGTAAATTGTAGGTTGCCTAATACTTTTGGCCAAGGCTGTATATATATATATATATATATATATATATATATATATATTATATATATATATATATATATATATATATATATATATATTATTTCAAGGTTCTTGGAGTTGGTCACACTGGGATTTATATTATTTTTTCATTGTTCTCAACTTTAACAAGTGTTCCTGTGCTTAACCTGTTTTGAGGTTAATGATTGAGCATAAATAATCTAATATTTAAAATATCAACGTTTAATGGTACAGTAAAGTGTAAAATAGTTAAAACGTTTATTTTAGAACTGCGTGTTTGCAAGGGAGCAAATTTTTTAGTTGGTTGTTACTTTTTTATCAACGCTAAGCTTACATCGTTTTAAATTTGATTGGTGATTGGTTTTTGCTGCCCCTTTTTTGAATAGGAAGATAGCCCTTTTTCCACTAAAGATTTCTTTTTATTACATTTGTTGGTTAGAGTTGTTAGTTTTCCTCCACCCTATTTAAGTAAATTAGCTATATTAAAAAAATATTTTTCAGGCGATATATCTTGGCTTAGTCGAAGATTTAAGGAAGCAGTCATAAACTGTAACTATTTTGCTAATATTTGAAATGGAAGCAGACACATATTTAATGAAACTGAAAAGCGCATAAACATCTATTAGTTCTAATATTTACAGTTTTGAATTTGGTATGCATAAACTTTGAAGAAGTCGTTGAAAGTTACACATAATTCCAACTATGATAGTAGTTACAGATCTACAATTCTTGTTTAAGTGCTTATGTAAACATCGGTATTTTGGCAGATTTAAACTAAATTTAATTCTAAAACTCTCCTGTATTTAGGATTATATTGAACCAGAGTTCAGTTCTTCAAAGCGTCAATTTACATTAACCTTCATTAGATAAATTGCAAAATATATAAACGACGGTATTTTAAATTATGAAATTACTGGTAAATATGTTTTAGTTTAAGATTTAATTACAATATTGAAAAAGTCGGATATATTTGTTGCAAAATGAATCGGATTATTTTTTTGCTTTTATTAATTATTTAACTGTTTACTGAATGTTTTATTTAACGAAAATGGATAAATATAATTGATTTTGTGCCAGTTTTTTTGATCGGAGCTTAGTATTTACATTACTTGTTTATAATTAACACATTACCTGCTTCTAGCTTGAGGTCGTTAGCATTTAATAATTTTAAAATTTATATTGGAGAATACAAGTAAGAATTACTAGTCATATATACTATTAGAGGTTTGTTAAGTATTTATTTTAGAGCTCATAAACCAGTATTAAAATATTGACTAAGTTGAAGCATTATTTATGTTATTTACCTTGCATGTTTGAACGCTCTTGTTAATGTCTACAGAGGATAGCAAATTAGAATAATCAAGTAAAATTTAATACTACAAAAATCTAAACAGCAGCTAAATTCTAAAAAAAATCGGTCAAGTGCAAGTCGGACTTGCACAATTAGTGTTTCGTACGGTGATTGCGTTTAAAATAAAATGAAATCCTTACCTAGGCTAAGTTAATTAAGATCCAATATGTATTTTTACGTTTTTTCTTAGTTAATAATGTATAACAGTTATAAAGTCTTAGCTACCTAATAGCCAATAAACCAATCTAGAATATAGTAATAAAACTGTTAAACAAATATTTACTACTTAAATATTTGTTTAATTATAAACAAATAAAATAATATTGTTTTGTCTCGGTACAGGAGCGATGCGCGACTCGGTAGAAATGTACTGAAAAGTATATTAAAAAACCTCCACCATATTGTCAAAGCACATAATTTATGAAGCCTATTCCAGAGTTTTTCAAAATTTTTTAATCAGTACTTTTCGAGATATGGGGGGATTGCGATTTTTGGATAATTTTCTAAAATAATATAAAGAAATGGGTGCTCAAATATTACATTATATATATTTTTGAACTCGTGTTTTCAAAAGCTTTCATTTGACACCCCTTAGGAATTTTTTTTTCACTTCCTCCTACAAGCTAACCCTTTAGATCAAAATTCAACTTTCAAAACTACATACCTTTGATTGAGTCATCAGTTCCTATATTTGTGCCAAATTTTAACTTTATGTTATGTCCAATAGTCTCGGAGAAAATTGGGTGTGACAGAGACACAGATAGACAGAGAGACAGACGGACACCGAAGTGATCCTATAAGTATTCCGCAAGGAACACTAAAAATTTGACAGTGTTGAAACAAATATTTTTATATCGAGATACTCGACTCCATTAGCATTCACTACGCCACTTAAGTTGCTAGACGATAACTTGGGAGCAAATATTTTTAGACAAGATCATGTCGGATGAATAGAAGAGAAAGTTTCTTAAAAACTGACATTCACCAAAATCCTTGGTTCTTCGGAAAATTACAGAAAAATTGGCGACTTAAATGTATCTACAAATATTTACACGGGAAGTATTAGATGTATGTGGTTAGCTTTATTCCTTTTAGAGTGGTGCATGCTAGGAATGCACGTCACGCAAATATATCACATCATTATGATGTTCAGTTTGCCCCTTCTCGTGTTACTCTTATAGATGGAGAACATATTCTCTTTGAAATTCACTGCCCAGGATTTGGACGTGTTTTCCATCGAGGAAAATTTGCACAAGACCAATGTGAATCGCGACTTCGGTGCACGTGCGGTACCTGTAGCCCTTTAGGAATTTCTCTGTAGTGTCCTTATAAAATAACTTAATGGTGTTTTATACATTGTCATGAACTTTGTTTTTGCTGCCGATATCGACCATCCAATTTTCTGGCTGTTTTATTAAGGTAGTAAAGTAATAATTTGGTAATAAGAATAATAATCATTTATTAGTTCCAAGAATAACAATAGTTATAAACACAAAATGTTATGGAACATTGTACAAAGAACAAAAAGATAAAAGGACATTCATAAAAACACATACATATGTTTATGACAAAAACAAAAGGCTCAGAAGACATCATTAAAGACAGTCATCGGAAGATGAAAAGCATCCTTAACAAGTACCAATAAAATTAACATTTTTATTCATAAGTTAAGTCTGTCCGAATCACTAAAGAAACTGTCTATAGTATAATAAGCTTTTGATAATAAAAACTTCCGTATCTTCGTTTTGGTTCTTACTTGCGGTAATTTTCGAACGCTCTCTGGGCAACTATTAAATAATTTAACGGAAGAATATTGTACACCTCTTTGGATATAACTAAAATTACACTTCTCAATTACAAGATCTGTTTTGCGTATTTTCAAAGAGATCCTTCTTAATACGAACAAACATAAAGGAGTCCAATATATACATACTAATTAAAGTTAAAAGGGATTTACTGACAAAGACATTCCTACAGCTTTCACGACAACGCATCTTAAAAGTAGCTCTGATACATTTTTTTTTGTAATTTAAAAATTTTGTCTACTTGGGAAGAATTTCCCCAAAAAATCAAACCATACCTGAACCTGGACTGCACGGAAGCATAATAGGACGTCAAGGCAGCATCAACGCCCATATTATTTGATAAGATTCTCAGTGCATAACAATATTTGGAGATACCAGCCGCGACATTCTCCACATGCTGTCTTCAATCAAGTTTAGCATCAATATTGACGCCCAGCAGACAGATGCTGAGATATTTGGATATCGCTACCCTTGTAAGGAAACGTGAGAAAATGGCCAACCCTGTTGCCAAAAACCAGACACTGTGTTTTTGAAACATTTAGTAGAAGGTCATGGGTTGTAAAATAACGATCTAGAATTTTACAGGCTCTCCCCACATCAGCGGCTATCTCTTGTGGAGTGTCACCACTAAAGATCAGGGTCGTGTCGTCCGCATATAGAACTGTAAACTTTCCTGTAAGGTTAGGCAATTCGTTTGTATAAAGTATATAAAGCAGCGGGCCTAAAATAGATCCCTGAGGTATAGCCCTCGTAACAGCGACCCTGTCTGAAAGAAAAGACCTGCCATAATTATCAGTCTCCATCACTTGCTGAGTGCGATTATTCAAATAGGAGGCGATTAACTTTAATGCATTTCCCCTAGTACCCAGGTGTTCCAAACAGTAACGTCAGAAGAATGTCGTCATTTTCTGCTATCACCATTGCGTCATCAGTATAGCTGTAGTATTTTTATTTCTTTTTCTCTCATTCGATTACTGCCCATCTAATTATTTCATTCGTCCTTACAATGTAAAGTGGTGAGTTCATTAAAAATGAATGGTGATAGCTTCATAGTCGATAGATCTTTAACAGGCAAGAGAATACTTCGCTATATTCCCTTCACTTCACTTAAATACTTAACATCAGGATTTTCTAGATAAATATTGCTGTTAATTTTGGGCTCTAAAAGGTGGTGCAGGTGAAGAACTGCTTATGGCGATTGTTAATTAAAAACGACAAAGTTTTCTTAACGACTTTTTTATAATACAAAGTGATTAAATAAGCGAATGTTTTATACTATGAATGGTGCTATTGGCCTGTATACAGTTTCTGAATAACAAATAAAAAACAAAACATAACGCCAGAAAGTCTGTTGTCTCTTAATGGAAAGTTAGGTGTATCTACTTTTTTTTATTATTTAAAAGGTACAGTCTGTCAAGTAAGAACGTGACCGCCTCTTATTCTTGAAAAAATCTCTTTCGAAAACAATTTTTGCCATCAATGAATTCTTTGGTGTGCTAACAACGGCGCAATTACCTTAGTAAGTTGTCCAATCGCCTCCTGCATCAATAATCGCCTCGCATCTTCGAGACATGCTGTCGACGAGATTTATTTGCATACTCGCGCGGTGATGATCTCCAAATTTTTCGAATCTCGCGAGACAACTGAGTCAAAGTCCTCAGAGTCTATCTCTGAAGTTTTTCTTTACAAAAGACCAAATGTTTTCAATAGGGTTGGCGTCTGGTGATTGTACGGGTCACTCTAGTATCTTATCATGGGACCAAGCGAGCCGCTTCGCGACATGATTTTTGCCCAGCAAAGGTTTCTTCAACGTGCTTCGGAATTTGACATCACGACCACGGAGAAGTTATCGAATGGTCTTACGGGACACATTCAAATCCGATTGTCTTAATTTTTCCGCTCCTTGATGCAGCGTCAATTTCGGATCCCGCGAAAACGAAGGCACGATTTTTCGGAATGACTTTGCCTACCGAACCACGTTTGGCAAGTTATCGACATTTTTAGTTTCGTTAAAACGATTTACCCATTTCTTCACAAACGATACCGACTTTTTAATATATTTAGCGGCCGTGGAATGTCGCATGTTACAATCGGTATCTGACCAGAGCCATCCTTTAGTACCATCGTATCTTACACAATTACCCGTACCAATTGGCAGATTCCAAAAAGAAACTGTCACTTCATCTCCTTTTAACTATTACCAGCCTCCTAAAACCAGTTTAAAATTGAAATAAAATGTTGGGCCGAAATAAAACAGACGAATTTGAAGTGTGAAGGAAACTCAACAACAATACGGTTTTTATGTAATTTTTCTCGTATTTTTGACGTTCGTCTTCTTCTTCATCTTTTAACTCGTCCACTCCTGAACATAGGCCTTTCCTAATATTTTCCATTTTGCCCTGTCTTGTGCTTTTTGGTGCCAGTCTCTACCAGCTATCCTCTTGATAACATCTATCCATCTCAATTGGGGTCTACCTCTACTTCGTTTTGTCTTCCTAGGTCGCCACTGTATGATTTTCAGTGGCCATCTTTCATCTTGTTGTCTTACGACATGTTCAGTCCATTGCCACTTTAGTTCGGCAATCCTCTCTATAATATCCCTAGCCCTTGTTTTTCATTTCGGACTAAGTCACTCAGAGACAACTCCAACATGGTCCTTTCCATTGCCCTCTGCATTACTTTCAGTCTAATGGCGTTCTTCGGCGTTAGACACATTGTTTGCATTCCGTATGTTGTTACCGGTATAATATATGCATCGAAAACTTTCCTTTTTAAATTAATCGGATACTGCTATCTTTCAGCACAAAGAAAAGTCTTCCAAATGCTGCCCGGGAGAGCTGCATTCGCTTGGTAAACTCCCTGTACTGATTCTCTTTTCCTGGAGTGATTGAATGACCCAAAAAGTTGTATTCGCTAATATTTTCTATATCCTGGTTCTCAATCGATATATGTGGGGGTCTTCTAGGCTCATTAGGTTTGTTTTCGAGTAATTCATTTTGAGGCCAACTCATTTCGATTCAGAACTCAGTTGTTGAATTTTTGACCTAATTGTACTTATAAAATTTCACAAATTTAGTTACTTTTTTACTTCTTCTTCTTCTTCTTCTAACAGCCCTTCACAGTCCACTCCTGGACATAGGCCTCCCTCATACTCTTCCATAGTCTTTTGTCCTGTGCTATCTGATGCCATTTATTCCCTACACTGTTTTTGATGTCATCTAGCCAGCATAATTGACGTCTGAAAACACTGCGCTTATGAAGGCGAGGTCTCCATTGTACAATACGCCTTGTCCATCTTGAATCGTCCTGTTGTGCAACATGGCCCACCCAGTTCCACTTCAATTGAGCAATGCGTTCTATAACATCTTCAACTTTTATTCTATTCCTAATATTCTCATTTGTAATATGATCTCTGAGACTTATTCCTAACATCATTCGTTCAATAGCCCTTTGTGTTGTCCTGAGTTTGTTGGCTGATCTAATGGTGAGCGTCATGGTTTCCATCCCGTATGTCATTACTGGTAATATGCAGGTGTTTTACTCGTACTATGATACACAAATTATTTACCTATTTCTGGATCCCGAACATTTTAGGCCCCTTTGGATAGGACCAAAGAAAGACTGCCTCGAACCAACAGGCAAACAAGTGACTTATTTTAGATTTTAAGCGATCTCGACGAAAGTTCGGAATCGAGTGATACTTTTGCTAAAATGCGTCGTAGACAAAGGTTCCCTCTACCGATTTTTTGTCGAATCGCTAGAATCGCATGTACAAAAAATGAATTGTCGCGGACACGTTCTTACTTGACAGACTATATATTGCGTTCGTGAATAGACTTCAAATCAATAAAAATTAATAATTATATGAAATCCGTTATGTCACTGCAAGTGCATTAGCAGTGGCATTTTAATTTCCACCATGCAGCTGGCTTATTGAAAATGTAAACAATGTGTTACCTGTATTACTATTTATCTTTGCATGTCCCTATTTAAATATCGTCATCTACGATCTTAACCTTGGTACTAACATACCTGAATACGGATGCATTTTGCATAGCAACGTCGCCGTTGTGAAGAGATAAACCAGAAATATGATATATTTATTGTAAAGTTGACTTATAATAAATTAATTTGTTTTCCAGTTGGTCAAATGAATATATAACCTACTACGAGTATTGATAAAGCGTAGACCATTTCCTTTTGTCAGAAACAAATGCGGCTGCTAGGGATAGTCTTCTTTTTCCTTATCAACCTAAGTTTGTCCACTCCGGGACGTAGATCTCTTCTAATCTCTTCCATGCTTCCCTACCTTTTGCCACCTTTAACCAATGTTTGCCTGCTACTACTCTTATATCATTGGCCCAGTGTTTCTGTGGACGTCCCACGCCTTTTCCTGTTTCTCTGGGTCTCCATACGGTGACCCTATATACCCATCTGTTTCAGGATCATCTAGCCACATGACCTGCCCATCGCCATTTCTTACTTGCCACCTCCAGAGCTATGTCATTGACTTTGGTTCGTCTCCTTATCTGCTCGTTATGAATTTTATTTGTGAGGGATATACCAAGCATGCTTCTTTCCATACCTCTCTGTAAGTTATGAGCTTTTTAGCAAATGCTTTAGTGAGGCACATCACTTCGAGTCCATATGTGCTGACAAGTAGGACGCCGGCATTGTAGACTTTAGTTTTTTTTGGTTTATGGGTATTGTAGTATTTTTTAAAACATGTCCTAGTTTTTTAGCAACTGCCTATCCTAGTCTTACCATATTCGCCTGGTATCTGCATGCTGCTTTTCCTTTCCGATCTTAATAATGTGATCTAAACATATATACTCGTCGACGCGATCTATGGAGTTGTTTCCTATCTGTATGTTAGTATCTTCAGGGCTCATAAATTTAGTTTTTTTTTTTTAATTCATTTCAAGACTTACCCTTGCAGAGACCACATTCGGCTGGTTTAACATTTCCTGTAGCTGATTGGTGTTATTAGCTATTACTACTATGTCATCTGTAAACCTAAGGTGACTCAGTCTAGTGCCGTTGATGTCGATGCCCTTCTCATCCCAATTTAACTCCTTAAAGACGTCTTTAAGGGACATCGCAAATAATTTAGGTGAGATAGTATCTTCTTGTCGCACTCCTCTTTTTAATGGTATGTTGTGACAGTTGTTTCGTCACTTTTAATATGTATGGATGCTTCTTTATAGATATTCTCTACTATTTTGATATATCTGTAATCTATCATTGCTAAGCACAGTAGTTTGACATTTAATGTGTACACAACGTTTGGTGTTTTAGATTTCATTGTGCGATTTATAGTGAATTCTTGAAGAATATAAGACCGACAAGAATTGTGAATTTATCCAACCTCTTTTTCTCTCTTCTAATTGGAGGTGTCCTTCCTACGGCACTTTCAAAAATCGAGCGGTAAATTTCAGAACCAACATCAGTGATGAACATCGTGTTGGAAGATCCGTTTTTGTGTCTACCCGAGAGAATATTGAGGTTGTGACCAATTGGGCTGAAAAACGTATAGCTGAGAAGTTGACTAATTCATACGATCGTGTTTTTTACATTGTCCATTTAGGTATGAAAAAATTATCGGCTAAATGCATCTCTGTCTGAATGCCGACTAAAAACGACACACGGGTCACAATATCCAAATTGATTTGTAGCCGTTTTGAAGAGGATTCATCTGACTTTTGGACTGAATGGTAATTATGAATGAAACGTTGGTCCATCAATATGGTTTAGAGACAGAGGAAGAGTCAAAGGAATGAAAATATGCTGGCTCACCCTGCACCAAGGTGTTTGGCAAGCGAAACTGGGTATATCAGTTCTGAGTAAATGAGAACGCATCTTTCAATAAATCTATGTTTTTTCATCGCGAACCTCAGAAAATTGATGCTCGATCAAGTACATGTAAAATAAAGTTCATTGGACACATATTTTCTTGAAGGTACCCTCATTGCTTGAAAATTGACGTAATTTATTCAGCAATATATTTTTTTTATGAGTCTAGCACACGTGCTGCAGGGAAGTCTCTAAAGCGCTACAGGAGCGATACGTGTGCGGAAAAAGCAATTCATGTTGGTCTTGAATCGCTGTAAATTGTACCCGGTGGGAAACACAGTCCTGGGCAAATTATTCCAAAGGGATGATGTTCTCCATATAAAACGAGGAGTAACAAGCTGAACCTCATATGGATGTCAAGTTTTAGCGCGACGTGTATTTTTAACATGCACCGCTCTGGGAGGAATTAAGCGGGCTACATCCTTCGATATGATAAGGAATTACGAGGGCCGCCTTTTAAGTTTTTACAAACGACCACTAGATGGCGCTATTGAGATGTGACATTAACATTGTTGTAAAATTTGACATTTGTTATTTTAAAACAATAGCAGCTCAGAAATTGGCCGAGTAGAGTGAGCGTTTAAATAAAAGCAGTTTTGTGAACAAACGGAAATTCCGGTTGTTCCAAAAAGCGTCAATGCTGTGCGCAAGATGATTCAAGAAGAGCTACATGTGACTTGCCGTGGGATAAAATCATCCTTAGGCATGTCGAAGACTGCAGTACATTCGATTTTGCAAGAACGTTTAACGGTGAAAAAGATCTGTTCCCATGGATTCTGCGTAATTTGGCAGAAACTCAAAAACAGGCTTGTGTCAATTGGTGTAAGAAAATGCCCAAAAAGTCCTCCGAGGGTATGCAAAATCCGTATACAACATCGTAACAGGAGACGAAACTGGGATATCTTCGTACGAGCCCAAAAAGAAGCAACAATCAACTGTTTGGGTGTTTCAAGATGAACCGAATCCAACAAAAGTGGTTCATTCGCGAAGTACTTCCAAGAAAATGATCGCTCGTTTCTTTGGTTATACTTGATATGTTGCAACCACTGTGTCAGAGGATCGAATAATAATTAATGCTGAATGTTATACAACAATTCTTTTGCCAGAAGTCATCAATGACATCAGGAAAAACAACCGAGAATGTTGCATCATTCTTCATCAAGACAACGCCAGCTGTCACACAGCACGTCAAATAATTGATTATTTGACGGAGAAAAATATCGATTGCCCGTATTCACCTGATTTATCGCCTAATGACTTCCTTTTGGCCCAAATGTTAAAAAAAATACATGGTCAGCGATTTTCATCACCTTAAGAAGCTGTTGAATCCTTCCAAAACCATGTTTTTGAGTTACTAACTTTAGAGTGCAAAAAATGTTTCGAGGTTTGGTTTTGGTTCAAACGCATGCAAAACTGTATAAATCTTAAAGGCGAATGAATATTTTAAGAAACAATAAAACCATTTGTACCAAAAAATTTCATTGTTTTTGTAAAAACTTAAAAGGTAGCCCTCGTACAAGTGTTCTATCGTCTAGATAAGGCATCAGCATTCACTGAAGCAATTAAAATTTCTTAGACGACTTTGGCGATGATGTCTGCCTTGCAATTTGTTTTTAAGACCATAAAATTTGAAGAAATTCCTGAGTGGGCGGAGTTACAAGAAATACATAACTGTTCTGAAAAACTAGTTAATGTTTTCGAATTTCCTAGACAAATGATTATTATCTGGTGGGCATATTGACACAATGTTTATTTAGTTAGCCCAAGGGTTTAGTGTTTTGCAAAATATCACGCCTCTGTAGGACATATTGGTTAGTCTTTCGCAAAATATCACAATTCAATAGGTAATAAGATATTGACGTTACAGTTATTTTTTAATAATATGGATTAAACAACGACATACGCACGATGATGCAAAACATATATTTTTTCGATTTGACGAAATATCGAATTTCCAATAATAAAAGTAAATTCATATTTTGTTCCTATTTAGTAAACAACGTTTTTTTTTTTTGTTTTACCAGACAATTGAAAAAACAGTTTATTTTAATATATTTTATTAGCATTTTAAAATAGTTTTTGTCTCAGTTCATGGTTAGTTAGGTTGAACGTGACTTGTGGTAAATGCAGTGAAAGGAAACTCTGGGAATCTGGCGTAAGAATCTTCAAAGAAGGTAGATAAAAAGGAAATAAACGACATAAGAATTAATTGGTTACTATTGCTCATTCCATGTCACATAAAGTCATGAAGTTTTATTGCATTGCGTGTTCTTAGGATTTGTAATGCTAAGACGACGCGACGGTTAGTGGACATTAACAACAATAACAGATATGTTAGCTTAAAGTTGATTAAATGACTCTTTCCCCATTTTTATTATTTTTTTTCTTTTAAAATTTCTTAGGGTTCGTCCTTTTTCCAAGAACAGGAAATTTTTAGGTACATTTATATATTTTTTTATTTTATCTAATAAAAATTTATTTTCAGAAGCAACACTAACGAGGTCCTAAGTTAAAACAACTTAGGCGTAACCTTTGAACGTGTCTCGTGTTAGTGTGGAAATATTTGCTGTTTACTTGAAATATATGTCGGAGATAAATGTGTGTTAAAATTTTCGGTCACGGCTAACGATGTTTACTCGAACAAAAAGAAAGATATTTGTAATTTTTTAGCTAGTGAGAAATTATGGCGCCAAATTGGTTTCATCGAAAAAGAAAATACATATATTTTTATTGATTAAATCGTGTAAACATAATGAAAAAGTTGATAAATTTAGACTAATTCACTATATATATATATATATATATATATATATATATATATATATATATATATATATATATATATATATATATATATATATATATATATATATTTTTTTTTTTTATGGGCCTAGCACACGTGCTACAGGGAAGTTCCTAAAGCGCTACAGGATCGACACGTGTGCGGAGAAAGCGATTCACGTTGTTCTTGAATCGCTGTAGATTGTACTCGATGGGAAACACAGTCCTGGGTAAACCATTCCAAAGGTATGATGTTCTCCATATAAAAGACTGCTTGAAAAGCGTTGTACGAGGAGTAACAAGCTGAACCTCATACGGATGTGAAGCATTAGCGCGACGCGTACCTCTAATATGCACCGCTCTGGGAGGAATTAAACGGGCCACATCCTTCGAACACTTTCCATGAAAGTACTTGTAGAATAGGCTCAAGTCTCCAACCGTTCTTCGATGCTCCAGCGAATCAAGACCGTCGGTCAGTTCCGGGTGTCCAATCAGACGAACAGCTCTTCTCTGGATAGAATCCAAGAAATGCAGTGTATGTTTGGGAGCGGAGCTCCAAACGTGGGAGCAGTATTCCATAGTTGGTCGAATTTGAGCTTTGTAAAGAATTAACAGTTGTTGTGGAGTGTAAAGCTTTCTGGTTCGAAACAATATTCCCAACTTTTGAGAAGCTCTTCTTGCTATGCCTGCAACATGTTCATGCCAGGACATATTTGCTCCCAAATTAACGCCTAACAGATTGAGTGACGATGTTAGAGAGATGGAGCGCCCCGACATAACTATGTCGGGTTCTGCAACGTTAACTTTTTTAGAAAAAACTGCCGCCTGGGTTTTTGTAGCGTTAAATTCCACTTGGTTACTGTCACCCCAAGATAGAATTTCTTCCATGTCTTTGTTAAGTTGAATGACTTCCTGCTGTCTGCGGATATTCGTCTGAGTAGTCGATGTCCGAGCGTTCAAAGTGAATGAAGAGATAAGTGTACTGTCATCTGCAAAGCTGTAGATTGGATTCTCGGTCTTTTCCAGCAGATCGTTAATATAAATGAGGAAGAGAGTAGGAGACAGTATGGAACCTTGGGGCACACCGGCGTTGATAGTGAAGGTGTTAGAAAGAAATCCGTCAACTGCCACTCGTAAAGAACGCTCTCTGAGGAAACATGAGAGCCACAAACAGAACTTTTCAGACATACCATAAGAACGTAGCTTGGCCAACAGCCCATCGTGCCAAACACGGTCAAATGCCTTGGATATGTCAAGAGCAACCGCTCGAGATTCTCCAAAGTGTTCAATTGCGTTGTTCCAAACATGTGTTACATAAGTCAGAAGATCTCCTGTTGATCTATTTTTACGAAAGCCATATTGGTGATCGCTAATAATGTTGAATCCCTCAAGATATTTTAGAAGATGCTGATTGATAGCCTTTTCCATGACTTTCGATATTATTGAGAGTAGTGCGATTGGTCGGTAGTTATTTGGCAAGGTCTTCTTGCCTTTTTTAGGTATCGGCTGAACTGTGGCACATTTCCAGCAGAAAGGAAATATTCCCTTTCTGTAGGATAGGTTGAAAAGTCTACAGAAAACTGGTGTTAGTTCCCTCGCACAGTTCTTGAGAACTATGGCAGGTATTCCGTCAGCGCCTGAAGCCTTTTTGGTGTCTAGCTTCATCAAAATACGTTTTATGATACGCTGATATATATATATATATATATATATATATATATATATATATATATATATATATGTGTATATATATATATATATATATATATATATATATATATATATATATATATATATATATATATATATATATATATACGTATATATATATATATATATATATATATATATATATATATATATATATATATATATATATATATATACGAGGCTGGTTTGAAAAGTCCGTGCAAAGTCCGAGAGATGGCACCACCGGCGCCATCGAGGTCATGTTTAGTTAGTAGCATCTCTTGAATGAACGCACACCAAGTTTCAGCCATATTGGTCTATTTCTTTGTGTTTGGCATTCGTGTGAATCAAGGAAGTCGAGTGATTTTCAAGAAATGGACGAAAAAGAATTTGGTGTGGTGATTAAACATTACTTTATGAAAGGCAAAACGCCTCAGGAGACTAAAGAGAAGCTTGATAAACATTATGGTGACTCTGCACCTTCGATTAGAACAGTTTATAAGTGGTTTCAAAATTTTCGGACTGGCCATATGGGCACAAGTGACGCTGAACGTTCTGGACGGCCTGTGGCGGTTACGACTCCAGAAATCATTGATCAAATCCATGATATGGTGATGGATGACAGAGGAGTTAAGGTGCGTGAGATTGCTAGTGCTGTGGGCATCTCGACTGAACGGGTACATAATATTTTGCATAAACATTTGGACATGAGAAAGCTATCCGCAAGATGGGTGCCGCGATTGCTCACGCTTGATCAAAAACGGAATCGTGTGAAGTGTTGCAAGGATGGTTTGCAGCTGTTCCAGAAGAATCCGGAGGAATTTAAGCGTCGTTTCGTCACCGTGGATGAAACATGGATACATTACTATACTCCTGAGACCAAACAACAATCTAAACAATGGGTTACTAAGGGGGAATCTGCACCAAAAAAGGCGAAGACCGTTCCTTCGGCCGGAAAGGTTATGGCGACTGTCTTTTGGGATTCGCAAGGGATAATCCTCATCGACTATCTGGAAAAGGGTAAAACTATTACAGGTGAATATTATTCATCGTTATTGGACCGTTTGAAAACCGAGCTGCAAGAAAAACGCCCGCGATTGGCCCACAAGAAAGTCCTTTTCCATCACGACAACGCACCAGCACACACCTCAGCAGTTGTGGTCGCAAAATTAATGGAAATAGGATTCCAACTCGTTTCACATCCCCCCTATTCTCCAGACTTGGCTCCCTCGGACTACTATTTGTTCCCCAATTTGAAGAAATGGCTGGCGGGACAAAGATTTTATTCAAACGAGGAGGTGATTGCAGACACTAATGGATATTTTGCAGACTTGGACAAATCCTATTATTCGGAAGGGATCAACAAACTAGAACATCGTTGGACGAAGTGTATAAGCCTAAAAGGAGACTATGTCGAAAAATAAAAAAAGGTTTACCCCAAACACATAAGTAGTTTTTATTTTTGCACGGACTTTTCAAACCAGCCTCGTGTATATATATATATATATATATATATATATATATATATATATATATATATATATATATATACAGCCTTGGCCAAAAGTATTAGGTACCCTACAATTTACTTTATTTCTTGTGTTTCAGGGTAAAAAATTAAATTTTGTAAAATCGTATATTGAGGTGAAATTATGAAATAAATTATTATTTGGTTTGTCTGCCCTTAGCTTTAATTACAGCAGCAATTCTTTGGGGCATGCTGCGTACAAGCCTAGTACATTCAGTTGTACTTATGGCATCCCACTCATCCATCAAAGCACTTTTTAGCGCTGATTTTGATGTTATGCTATGCTCCCGTATCTCGTTTCAGAATATCCCAAAGATGTTCGATAGGGTTTAGATCTGGAGACTGCGCCGGCCAATCCACCAAGACAATGTTATTCTCTCTAAACCAGCGCATCGTAGCCGCTGATTTATGACAAGGTGCATTATCTTGCTGGAATTTGATGTCGTTTAAAGTAGTGTCGCCAAAAATGTGCATTAGCGAAAGAATTCAGTACAGTTTCTAGTAGATTTATGTACTTTTGGCTGTTCATGAGGCCTTTACAAACGAACATTTCGCCGACACCTTTAGCAGCCATGCAGCCCCAGATCCTAATGCTGCCTCCTCCGTGTTTTGCAGTAAGTACCACGCAATCTGGATGGTATTCCTCGCCGACAAGCCGCCTCACGAATGTCACACCTGACGTTTCGAATAGCTGTAAGAATAGAAAAAATACTCCATTAAAAAATTAGTTATTATTTCGACTAAAACGGATTAAATTAAGAGTAATTGTATGTAGTTATTTGTTAAAATAAATCATATAAAAACTTACCTCAAAGTTGGATTCGTCTGACTATACAACATTAGATCAATCCTCTTCGCTAAAATGTTGGTGCTTCAGAGCCCACTCTAAGCGTTTCTTCCTATTGGTCTCTGAAAGCCAAGGCTTCTTTCTAGCTTTGCCCCCCTTTTTACAGCTTCTGTCAGTCTTCTCCTTGCCGTTCGAGAACTAATCGGCATCCCAATCTCTTCCGACAGAGTTGCAGCGAGCTCAGATGATGTTTTTTTTTTTTCGATTTTTAATCGACCGACTCGCGGATGAGTTTTCTGTACTGTCGCTCATTGGTCTTACGTTTTCTGCCCGTTCTCATTTTGTTGGCATAGGAGCCAGTCTCCACAAACCTTTTAATAGCACATTGCACTGCACACCGAGAACATCTCACTAACTTGGCTATTTCTACTTGGGACTTGCCTTGTTCACGTAGGGTTTGAATTTTAATTCGTTTTTCGATACCAAGCTCACTTTTCTTAGGCATTTCTCAAATATAAGAATGTCCAGTTCACAAATAAAACACACACGGAAGCCTTGACTCTACGAGTAGTAAAAAGAGATTGATAAAACATTAAAAATATTTTTGAGATTGTCTATGTTTAAGTTAGCTTTTGACAGCGCCGCCTATAGTATTGTTAAAACAATTAGTATTTTTTTTTAATATTTTGAGTTTCACGTGTTTATTAGGGGTGCCTAATACTTTTGGCCAAGGCTGTATATATATATATATATATATATATATATATATATATATATATATATATATATATATATATATACACATCATCATCATCATCATTAGCTTATTTCATCCATAGTCGGAGTAAGCCTCCCTAAGGTGTTTCCATTGAGCTCTGTTGTTTGCTTTTTGCATTCAATCGTGCCCCGCTAATTTTTTTTCATCGTCCGTCCATCTTGTCTGTGGTCTACCTCTGCATCTTTTATGTTCTCTAGGTCTTCATTCAACCATACCTTTATTTAAAGCCCACGTTTCAGAGCCATATGTTAATACCGGTAGTACATATTGATCGAACACTCTGGTTTTTTTATTATATTTATATCCAATTTATATGTGGATTGTAATCTTCCGAACGCAGACCAAGCTAACGAGACTCGTTTATCCAAGTCAGCCTTTAAATTATTTCTTGATATTTCGATTTTTTGTCCTAAATATATCAATGTTTGTACCTTTCTTATTCGTTCACCTTCTATTAATAGTTGCTGGCTGTTATCTTCAGTTTCGTTGTTCAAATATTTGGTTTTGGTGAAGTTTATTTTTAGACGTATTTCTTAAGACACATGTTTGTATATGTAATTATTATTTTTTCTGTTCTACTTATATAGAAAAAGAAAAAGATAACAGCTAAATAGGTGTTTCGGACTTTTTGGTCCTCATCAGTAGCACGTACCAAGTTTTAAGATAAGATAGGAGAAGAGACTTGGAAGTTAGAAAACACAAGAGAGTTAAGAAATCAAGATCTGTAAGCACTTAAGCTGTCGTTTAAGTTTTTTGAAATATGGTAAAAAGGAAATGAACAAAAATTTAAATATATGTTATTTAAATAGTTAAACGTATTGAAATGGGTAATTCCTTTGGCAGAGTAAAGGAACAATAACTACTCTTTATTTTCTCATTTCACGCATATCTAAAATTTTGTTAAAGTTCTTTTTACCAGTCCTTTCGGACTTGAAACAAAAGTATTTTCTTAAAATAATTTGCCTGGTAAGTAGAAATCTCAAAGATCTATTGGTAATATAAAATGTTAAAAATGATCCATTTAATCACTATATGGTATAATAAGTTGTACATTGCACCAATAAGTAAAAAAATTCTACCTAGGTATTTTCTACAATCAGACGTCAGTCCGATAGATGGCAGTAAAACTACTTTACTCAAGAAGAGAGAACCCATGCTAATTTTCTTCAGAAATATAAAATTTCTACTGCTTCAGTTGCGTCAAGTTTTAGGATTTTGTAAACTTAAGAATAGTTAACGTTATAATAGTTACTGAGCGTGCAAAGTATTTTTAGTATTTGTCTGGACCGCGATCGTTTTGCAAAGTATTTATTAAAGGTTTTATCCATCGTTACAGCAGTCAAAAATTCATCCTTGATATATTTTCAGTGCACCGTTATATCAATAATGAAACTAGACATTTGTCTAGTTCTCTTTTCACAAGAAAGCAGTGATTATTGGGTTTGAATATAAAAGTATTTGTGTTGCTTTCCTTTAGTAAATAATTGTTTTTAAAACATTAATCATGTAGTTGGTTTTTATAGTTTCAAATTTTTCTTTGGAAACGGATAATTATTAGATACTATTTATGTACTAATTTATTGCCATTTTCATTATTAAGTTAACAGTGGTAGGCAGATAGATCCAAAACGCGGTTTCAAAGAATAAATAATAATGGGTTTTAATAGGAAAGCGCGATTTATATGGGGGCATTTTTCTAGCTTGGTAAGAGAGGTAGCACATCTGCCATCAACTCCCTTACCTCTCCTGGAAGATATTAATTGTTGTCTGAAAAGATCATTATTTAAAGAAAATCCAATATGGAACTATTGACGAAACTGGTTAATTGGACAGGAGAGAAATTAATAATGAAATAAAATTTTATTAAACTTGAAAATGCCAACAAAATTAGTGCAGTTTCTTTGTAGTTATATATTATATAAGATATTAAATTTTTGTTTCATGAAAAGAGATGAAAATACATTTTTAAAAGAATTTGTATATTTTATTTTTTATTTAATTCATACGTACACGCCTTTGATGTACCGAATCCCTTTCGAGAAGAGCATAAAAATGGCCTCATACATAAAACTTTTCCCTGTTACTATATACATATATACACCGGCAGCTTTTCAAAGTTCTGTTTAAGGTTATTTATAGTCTGTTTGATTTACATTTTACAAGGAAAAAGTGCGGTTTCCGCTCGTTTATCATAACTCATGCCATCAAAGTGTCAGCAAAGTGATGTAGAAAGGCTTACGAGATACCGTCTCTCAGCAAGCTTGCTCACACATACAACAGTACACCTCCTAAATTAATTTTGACGCAACACAAAAAAGACGAGAATAAAGACAGTCATGCAGAGCCCCTTCCTGCTAGAGAGCGTTTCCGGAATTAGAAGGAATATAAAATGTAGGCATGGATAACTTTAGTTTATGTTATGTTGTATTTCTGGTAGAGAAATTTAATTTAAACACTTTCTCGTAATCGCAGTATACTTTTCAAATACAAAAATTCTGCATGCGGTATATTTTCTGTAGTTTTTTACATGGGTATTTTTTTGACAGCTGACATCAGACAATGTAAGGAAGCTTGTGGAAGCTGCCATGTCAAGAAATAAAGTAAATATTTGAACGAAAAATGAGTGACAGCAAAGTACATTACGATTATTCACAATACTTACATAAGAACTAGGTTTCAATAAAAAATAATGAACTTATTTATACTTGCACTGCATCAGTTTTACGTTTTTTCAAAACCTTTTCAAAATTGTCATTGATACTATAACTCACGATCTGAGGGATAAAACCCTTTGAAGCATGATAGTTGAGGATGGTACTGTACGAGTGCCAGTACGCAAATGCTGGGCGGCACGTCTAAAGTTGGGAAACGTGTATGGAAGATAAAACAGAATATGTTGGGTTTAATGGACAGGAAAAGAAAGTTTGCAAGAAGAATAATTAAATAAAGTAAATTTTGCTATACGGGAAGGATTCAAGATTCAAGACATTGTCTGTTTTGCTAGATCAAGTAGTCGACATTGGAAGCATGCCAGCTGATAGCTGGCCAAGATGGGCAAAGATAAAAAACCAGAAACAAGACCTCCCGGTCGACAACCAAAAAGATGGCACGAAGCTGGACATCTACGTCACAAGAGGCTTAAAAATAGACGAACCAAGACCTTGTCTTATAAGAAAGGGAAGAAGAATTTTTAGAGAAGATGATGCAGCATACAAATAACAAACCTGCAAACCGCCATATAAAAATTTGAAGAAATTGTTAAGTAAAAAAATGATTCATAAAATAGTTAAGTAGTGGTTAAGTTAATACAAGAATGGAGGTTGGGTGTTGCTGAATGTCTCCTTGGATAAGACAGGGTTAGAAGTGTGAGAGTGTAGACAACAATCAAGGTAATGGAGATATCCAAGAAGAAATATGGAAACCTGAACAATGCATAAAAGAGTGAATGGAATTTTTGAGAAAGACCAAGCATGAGATGGATGTATTTAAAAATGACCCTTATTAGGAAAGTTTAATAGTAGAAGGTTATGGATGGAGTTTTGTGGAATAGACTCGTCATGACAATGCCTCACAACTAACGGCAACAAGGAAGAAAGAAAAAAAATATGTTTTAAATTGGATATAACACAACAAATACAATATAACAAAATAAGAGGCAGAAGAAAAATGGAAACACATTGCCTAACACACCCACATGCCTAAGCATTTAGGCATAAAAATATATGTCATTCATGTATATGTAATGCTTTTACACTTGAAGCTATAGAGAATATGATGGACATATGTTGCGTCTTCTTCTTCTTTTAGTACCGTGACCGCTACCGGTCGTTGACTCTTATGTTGGCTAACATATTGACTATCATGGTTTTATTTACTGCTGCTGGGAACAGTTGCTGGGTTGTTTTTCCAAACCATTACCTCAGGTTTTTGAGCCATGAAGTCGTTCTTCTTCCGACACTTTTCTTTCCCATATTTTGCCTTGAATTATTAGGTATAAGGTAGCGTACTTTTCAGGGTTTCTCATTACATGTCGTAGGTATTCCAGTTTTCTGCTCTTTCTTGCATTCACTATTTCTGTTGTTTTATTTAAGCGCTGTAAAACTGATTCATTGGTTATCCCGTCAGTCTACTTGATTTTCAATATCCGTCGGTAAGTCCACATTTCAAACGCCGCCAAGAGTCTAAGTAGCGTGTCCGTGACCGTCCACGCTTCTTCTCAGTATAATAGTATAGGGAAAACATAATATTTAACTATCCTTACTCGGAGTCTATGTTTAGGTCGTGGCTACAAAGAATTTGTTTCATTTTTACAAAGGTTGCTCCTGCATTCACTATTCTGCTCTTAACTTTGAAACGTGGGGCTCACTGGTCGTTATTTATACTCGTAGTTCCGAGATAGGCTAATTTATTTACTCGTTTGAGGTTCGTGCCATCAATTTTTATTCCATCATCCTGGGCAACATCTTGTTTGCTTGTGGTAACGTATTTAGTGTTGTTGGTGTTGAGTCTCACCCCATAGTCTTTGCATAAACTCGTTATTTTGTTCATTAGATATTGTAGTTGCTTGTTGGAATTTGCCAAAATTAACGTATCAGCATATCGGATGTTATTCATCACTTTCACATTTTAATGTTATTAGGTTGGCAATAAAATCAGAATTTTATAAGGTGGGCAGTAAAATCAAATGTTATTAGGTTGGCAGTTCCGATAAATGTCACAACTGTTTGTTTTCTTCCAGTTAATATAACCTCGCATTGCAACATTTAACCCAAGTGCTTTAATTCCCACTCAAAATACGGCTAACCGTGGTTGTAAAAACTCTCCCAACACTTTTTGTTATATATGTGGTGAGCTTGTAGTTAAAAAACATCAAAGAAACATTACTGACTTTGTAAAAAAAGTATACTTCGCATATTTTGGTGTGGAAATCGGTAATCAAGAAAAATGTTGGGTTCCTCACAAAGTATGTTATGTGTGTCGAGGATCTTAGGAAATGATATCAGAAAGAAAAGAAACTTTTAGATTTGCAGTACCCATGGTATGGAGATATCAAGAAAATCATTCAAATGATTGTTATTTTTGCAGCGTTGATATTTCCGGATATAACTCCAAAAATAAGAAAGTAATTGTCTATCTTAACTTTACTTCAGCTAATCTGCCGGTAGAACATGGACCGGGATTTCCTGTCCATGAGCCACCTTAGTCTATTGACGTTTTACAGTCCATTACCGAATTTAATGAAAGTCGACCGGATGATGATTTTCAATGTTCTCTAGAAAATTTAAACCACAGTTGTTTAAATAAGCTGAGTTAAATGACTAAGGAAAAAGCAGAAAGAAAAACATTTATTGGAATTTGGAACAATTATTTACCATTATAGAACAAGAGATCAACAGTTTGCTCAGTTTTTCAAGCAGGAAGAGGATTTGGTTTTGAAATTTAATCGATGTCATATTATGAGAGAACTGTGGGTGATACAAAAAAACTGATACCAGATACGGTTTCAGCACCCAGAAATACACAATACTTATATGTACTGGTTTAAAAAGTTTTTAGAAATATTTTTTTGTTGGCCTGTGTTATTATATCGGTGTGGTGTAACAAGGTTAAAATAATGACTTAATGTAAAACATGCAACATCCTAGTAAGTAATAAAATATTAATAACTCACATAAAATAAACATAGAAAAATACTTCAGTTATCTTTCGTCTAAATAACTATCCATGGATCTTTTGTGTCAATCAAGCTGTCTGTTATAAGCTACATAATATGGGACATCCAATACCAAAAATAATATATCAGCTGACTGAACCTATTAATCTGCTTCAAAGGAGCGACACCAGCAATTTATTTTGTTTTCTTTTTACATTAAAAATGTTTAAAGGCTTATGTTAAACTGTAATCGGTATAAAACATGTGTTAGGTTTTTCATTGACAAAGTGAAGATTACGATGCTAATTCTCAAAAGCAATTTGATAAGTTCACGATTTTAAATTACTACAAAAAATTTAATCAAGAGTTGACGCATCTCTCCTCAAGTGCAATAATTCTTAAAACATTAAAGTGAAAAAAGAAAAAAATAAGAATCACGCTTCTATGGCAGTATGTTTTTGAGATAATTTTACTTATGTTTTATACAAACCAATATTACCTCCAACTCAAGTTACAGGGGTACTTCGAAGAAAGTTATTATATTTTTCTAGCTGTGCTTAGATTAATAGATAATTATCGATTTTTTTTTTACTTTATTTTAAAACTTTATCATAAATAATATTGATAACACAGGGGAACAGCTGTTTTTGGTGTCGAGGTTTTTTGAGCTGATTCTATATCAATTTGATGTCCTGAATTCAAATAACGTATTCATTTGTACCTAGGAGCTCAATTTTTTAAGATATACAATTTTAGAGAAATATAAGTTACATTATTGTAACTCAAATCCGTAAGTGTAGTAAACAAAAGTAGATACGAAATTTTTATTTTAGTTATACAAAATACAATATTATGTCGTACTTACAAACAAAAAAAAAAAAACATTGAAGAAATGAAATAGTCACTCAACACTTGGAAAGCTTCTTTTCCGCGACATTCTTGAATGTTTTTTTAAACAGTCCCTTTTTAAACTCCAGCAGTAATCTGCCATCATGTGCATGTCCCATCTTCCTTGGTAGCGGTCCTCCATAACTTTAATATCTTGGTGAAATCTTTCACCTTGTTCCTCACTCATGTCTCCTAAATTTTCTGGAAAACGGTCTAAGTGGCTGTGTAAATAGTGTATTTTAATACTCATATTGCACCCTAAGGATTTGAAACTATTAAGCATCTTGTTAACCATTTCAACATAGTTTTGAGCTTTATGTTTGCCTAGAAAATTTTCTACAACTGCAACAAATGATGTCCAAGCTTCTCATTCAACTTGATTCATTGAATTTATGAAGGCAGGATCCTTAATTAATTGTCTTATTTGTGGGCCGTCAAAATATCCCTGCTTTGAGTTTTTCTGTGCTCAACTGATGCATTTTTACCCCTATATATGCAAAACAAGACCCATTCTTATCAAGAGCCTTTACAAATTGCTTCATTAAGTCCAACTTTATATGTAACGGAGGAAGTATGATTTTTTCTCTTTCAACCAAAGCGTCGTTAATGACATTCTTTTCCCCAACGTCCATGTTTTCTCTCTGAGGCCAATCTTTTCTAACCCAGTGGTGTGTTTTGTCCCTACTATCCCAGAGGCACAAGAAACACGGATATTTCGTGTAACCACTTTGCTGCCCAAGAAGAAAGTTTACCATTTTTAAGTCTACACAAATCATCCATTGATGTTCGTAATACTTTATCTTCTGCAAGACCAAAGCTATGGTATTATGTTCTTCTTTCAGTTTCGTTGAGTGAGCTAGTGGTATTGAACCATATTTATTCCCATTATGTAGAAGGACACATTTTAAACTTCGCTTTGAACTGTCAATAAATAGGCGCCAATCATCTGGAATATATTCAGAAAGTCCCCTAATTTCGTGACAAAATACAAGATTGTCTTCTTGAGAAAAGAATGGTAGCAGATCTTTTTCTCTTGTACGGTAAAAGGTAATTTTGGTTCCTTGTTCCAGTAAATTTTTGTCGTTCAACCTAGAAGCCAGTACTTCAGAAGCTTTTTTCGATAAATTGAGATCCCTGGTGAGATCATTTAATTCATTTTGATTGAAGCGTTGAGGAACTGATGACGTCCCCTCATAGTCACTGTTAGTTTCATTAGCATCAGAACTTTTATTAGCATCAGAAGAGCGATCAGAGGGAAAATATTCGTCATCAGAGATATGTGGTAGCTGATGAAATGTTGGAATCGGTATTTCATCTGAGTGCGGGATAGGGCGTATTGCCGAGTCTAAATTGGGATAAGTCCACTTACTGCGGTTATTTCGATTGATTCCATTAGTATTTACTAAACAGAAATAACAATCATTGAAGTGGTTTTTTGGTTCTCTCCAAACCATTGGTACGCCAAATTTTAGACATTTTCTTTTCCCGGTAGTCCACTGCCGTAAATGCTCTGTACAAGTTTTACATACGAGATGCGGGGCCCACGTTTTGTCCTGATCACCAAGCTTAACTTCAAAGTATCCAAGATACGCTCGCTTTACAAAGTCAGTAATAGTTTGTCTGTTTTGTTGAAACATGTATTCTCCGCATATATAGCAAAACACATCAGGTTGATTTACACAACTTCTTCTTGAACTGGAACCTGAACTCATTTTAATTCTGTTCAATAACACAAAAACACTCTTTTCTTAACATAAAATAACACGCCGAATTCGATCTACTCTCATTAGTAAGAACGCACAAACTGATGAGACTTACCCGAATTAGGTGATTAAAAGGGTCAGTTCAGGTACCTGATAGGCAATGGTTCCACTATTTATAGATTTACCTGGAATTTACTCAATTACAGACTGACAATAAAACCATTGTACCTACATTAATGATAATATAATAATTTTAGAACTCTCATAAATGAATATACTGAATAAAAACCACATTGGTAGATAAGTTGATGTATCTAAAAAAGTAGAGCTGATAGAGAAAAACGGATTGCATGTAAAGATTTAGCGTCCCAAATATAGTTAAAATCAGCTCTAAAATCCCAGGCACCAAAACAAAAATATTTTTTTGTTGCCCTGTGTAATCGATGCGAAAAACTTTTTAATTTTTTTTTTTACAATGAACTATAAATGAATTTATAAAATTAAAAAAAAATAATGTGACTACGATTGGCTGCCATGTTTGTGACGTCATTATGTTAAACTTTTTTCACGTACTGTTCACAGCATTTACCTGTGTATATACTGTCAAAATTATTGTGTAGTGCAAAAAAAATATTGTTAGTTATTATTATATGGTATTAAAATACTTACATTGGAGCAAAGGTAATTGAGGATTTCGAGAAAATATATTAATTTTTTGCGTCCTTGTCCGACACTTTTTCTCCTCAACTAGGTTTTGGTTGGTTTCGGACCTTTTGGATGATTACATGGGAACACAACCTCGAAGGGCGAAGCGTGTGGAGCATTCATGATCGATGTACTATTTAACCATAGACAATGTTAGAAAGGAATCTCTTTCCACTAAGCATTGTTTGGAAGGATGCCAACAATAATTTAAAAAAAAAAATGAATTTTTTTTGCCGACTACCAGTTATAGGCTACACGTTCTTACTTCACCGACTGTAATTTTCGTATAAATACGTACCAGGGGTACAAGTATGAAATGCGAATTTTTTTTTCTAAAAAGCATGTTAAACTCCGAAGAATGATGAAAAAAGTGCTTTATTCAAAGTATGCTCAATCGCTTGTTATACATTTTTCCCATCTTTCGGGCAATTTGTGAATACCACGCCAGTAAAGATCTTCCCCTTTTGCTGCGAACCATTCATCGAGCCATTTTTTCACATCTTCGTACGAAGCCAGTGCGTGACCCATCGATGCCAACAAGTGGTAATCGGAAGGAGCCAAGTCTGGTGAGTAAGCCGCATGGGGTAAAACTTCCCAGCTGAGTGCTTCCAACCTGTCGCGAACTGGTTTTTGCTGAATGTGATGGAGCATTGTCATGAAGAAAAATGACTTTGTGTTGCCTGTTTCGGTATTCTGGCCTTTTTTCAAGAAGCGAACGATTCAAATCGGTCAATTGTTGATGGTAACGTTTAGTATTAACCGTTTCTCCAGGTTTTAACAGCTCATAATAGACCACGCCTTTCTGGTCCCACCAAACACACAGCATCATCTTTCTGCCAAAGCGATTCGGTCTTGCGGTCGATGTGGATGGTGCGCCTGGGTCTACTCATGATTTTTTTGGGATTCTCAAAATAAATCCACTTTTCATCTCCTGTAACTATACGATGCAAAAACGACTGCCTTTTGTACCAAGCGAGCAAAATGTCGCACGTGTTTTTGCACTTTTCCAATTGCCTGTCGTTCAACTCATGTGGTATCCATCTACCGGTCTTCTGATTCTTTCCCATCTCTCGTAGCCGATTGGAAACAGCTTGTTGACTAACGCCCAATTGCTCGGCGAGTTGTTTTTGTGTTTGCGAATCATCTTCGTCCAGCAATGCTTGCAATTCCACATCTTCGTATTTTTTTGGCGATTTTCCACGTTCCTTGTCCGCAACATCGAAGTCATCACTTTTGAAACGGCGAAACCATCGTTCACACGTATCTTGCGATGGGGCATGTTCACCATAAGCTTGACGAAGTAATCGGTATGATTCAACAGCAGTTTTTTTCAAATGAAAACAAAAAATTAATGCTGTCAGCGAATGCTCTTTGTTCGGTATAAATTTCGACATATTGAACACAACACTATGCACACACTTTTCCAATTTATCACCCGTGCGCGTCTGACATTTGTTGATGACACAACAAAATGGCGCAGTGTCAAATCTTTATAGCACAAACTGCATTGGTGCATAAATGTCTGAAATCCATATTGTGTACACCTGGTACATATTTTCTTGCCAATATTAAAATAACCATATTTTTTAAAGAACTGGCACATAATAACATTTAATTTTTTTTGTTCGTAGAGCCGCTACTGGCTTTGATCATGATTTCATGATATTTATTTAAAAAGTAAGAGTTATTTATCAAAGTACTAATTTTTTTATGTTGGCACGTCAGATATGTTGGTAGAAGAAAAAAATACTAGCCTTCCATTTAAATTTTATTATGTGTTAAAGATCTATTTAGAGTTATCAGAGCTATTAATCTAGGTTAGGTCTATTAGTCACGCAGAGGTTTAAATATTCAGTTGCTTTTTGAATGTTTGATGAATTTTTATGCATAAATGTTTTTTTTTTAGTGCTGTGCAAATACAATTTATATTGGTGCTTCTCGCCTCGCTGAAACTATTGAACAAAAAAACCGGTCAAGTGCAAGTTGGACTTGCACAATTAGTCTCCCGTACGTTGATGAACCTGAAAAATGATGATCTTCAAATTTTTGTTTTTTAAATACCAGATAAATTATTAAAGGTAATGCACTCGTGATAATTTTCGTTCAATCTACACCCTGTAGAGAATATTCCAAAAAAACTTTTTTGATGAGTACTCTTTGAGATAAGAGGGGGACAGCGATTTTTCGCGTTTTTTAAAATAATACAAAGAAAAGTGTGCGCAAGTATTACATTATATATATTTTTAAACTCGTGTTTTTGCAAGCTTTTGTCTGATGCCACACTCGATCACCTGGTAAAAAAAAACTCACTCCGATTTCACCCCAAAAACTAACAGCTTAAGTCAAAATTTAACTTTCAGAATCACACGGCTCTGATGAGGCCATCAATTCCTATATTAGTACCAAATTTCAACTTTCTATGACAAATAGTTTCGGACAAAATCGGGTGTGACAGACAGACACCGAAGTGATCTTATAAGTGTTCAGTACGGAACACTAAAAATGATAGCTAGGTGACCTCTTAATGCACCAACATACCAGGTGAAGCTTGATTTTGTATATATAATTTAGGTGTGTCAAATACTAATAAAAAATTACATGAGTAACTCCAGAATTTATTTCTAAAATAAATACGATTTTTATTAACAAGAATGTATTTAAATTTTGCTTCCGAGACACAATTATGTCCAGCATCATCATCTTTGCCCTTGGGAAACTCCCCTGGAATGCATACATGTCATTCGTAAATGCATGAATTGCCTAGATTTTAAGCAGAACTGACTGATGATTGCTAAAATGTACGGTTTGTTGGAGTTGATATTTACCTTTCCTTTAATTTTGTAATAATTAAAAGTATTCTTTCAAGCCAGGATTATCCGATATTGTCGATGCATGTAGATATTTAAATTGAAAGATAAAGATATATTCTTTAAAAAAAAAGTATCTGAAATTTGTCATTTAAAAATTACTCGATGAATGTTTCCAAAAAAATATTTTGTGTGTAAGTTGGTAGCACTGTGCTTGATAGTGATGTAGAGTTCGAGAGAGATCTGTCAATTATTGTGTTTATGCTAGTCGAGTGGAAGGGTTTTGTGCGATTTTAAATTAAAATTTAAGACAAATTTTCTTCTGCTGAACTCTTAAAAAGCTACGAAAAGAGTGAGGGAGTTACATCTGTCGTAAACATAAGCATATGAGTAGAATAAGGCATTCCATAAATGCTGAGAAATTGTTAATAATGTGCTTATCTCTGGTCGTCCTTACATGTCGAAGACTGATGGAAACATAGAGAAAATCAGCTTTTGAGCTACGCGTGTTTTACATGTCCATTCACAATCGAAAACTTTCTGCTAGAGCTGGTAATAATACATGGATTTAAGGATATAATTCAATTAAGTCAACAAACTTCGGGATTGTGCATAGAGAACGAGATGAAAGTTAAAAATAATAAATAATCGGCCAAGTGCAAGTCGGACTTGCGCAATTAGTGTTCCGTACGTTGATTGCTTTAAAAATAAAAAATTTTGTTACGGAGGTATAAAATGATCAATGACTTCACAAAACACACTTCAAATGAGTTTTCAACAAAGTTTTTTTTTCGATCTTTACTGAAAACTGATGACCTTGGAATTTTTGTTTTTTATGTACCAGATAAATTATCAAAGGTAATGTACTCGTAATAATTTTCGTTTAATCTACACCCGGTGGAGAATATTCTAGAATTTTTTCAAAAATTTTTGAACAGTACTTTTCGAGATAAGACAGCGATTTTTCGCAATTTTTTTTTAAATTATACAAAGAAAAGTGTGTGTAAGTCTTACATGATATATATTTTTAAACTCGTGTTTTTAGCTTTAATTTGACACCCCACTCGATGACTTGGTAATTTTTTTTTACTTCCGATTTCACCCCCAAAACAGACCCCTTAGGTCAAAATTGAACTTTCAAGACTAGACGGCTCTGATAGGGCCCTCAATCCCTATATTAGTGCCAAATTTCAACTTTCTATGTCAAATAATAGGTGTTTCCGTTAATAATGTCGATTTTGCTAAGAGATGGCGTTACTAATACACTTGTTAGTATAGACTAGTGACATCTATGGCGTTTTGGAAGGTAAACATACGCCATGAAAAGCCAGTTCGTTATTAATTGCCATTGTGCGAAAAACATAGTTCTTCATAGCTTTGAATATGTCGTGTTTCGTACCAGAAAAAGTTTAGTAACCTTCTTTCATTTGAAGAAAACGGCTGCTGAAAGTTAATGATTGTTGGTTGAAGCTTATGGTGAACATGCTCCAACCCAAAAAACTTGGGTAGACCCAGGCCAGCCTTCAACATCACAACCAGTGCGCAATATACAGGGAAAGAAAGCTTTGTTGTGTATTTGGTGGGATAATAGAGGAGCTATGTATTACGAACTGCTGAAACCTGGTGACATGCTTTCTGGCGATCGATACCAATAACAGTTGATAAAGTTGCACAGAAAGATACGATAGTCATTTTTCAATATGAGAATGCTCGGCCCCATGTTGCAAAATGTGTTAAAAATTATTTGAAAAACATAAAATGGGACGTTCTACCCTACCCGACGTATTCACCGGACTTAGCCCCTTCAGACTATCACTTATTTAGATCGATGCAGACCGACTTTCAGAACAACATTTACTTTCTTACGAAGAAGTGAAAATTTGGCTTGATAAATGGTTGGCCTCAAAAGATGGAAAGTTCTTCTGGTGCGGAATCCATTATTTGACAGAAAGATGGGAAATAGTCATAGCTAACGATGGCCAATACTTTGATTATTTTGTGATGGAAATAAACGCTTAAATGTTGCGAAAAAATCGACATTATTAACCGAAACACCTATTAGTTTTGGAGAAAATCGGGTGTGTGACAGACGGACAGACAGACAGACAATGAAGTGATCTTATAAGTGTTCCGTATGAAACATTAATAATGTCAGTTATGCTTAAAAATCAAGATTATTTTTTGATTATTGTGGTATTGCACCCTCAGAATTTCATCTAGATGGACAAGACGTTATTACAAAATAATATTTTTACACCATAAGACTTGAAAATATTATCCTGAAAAGCTTAGATTCGTGGAAAAACAATTCTTGGCTTTTGCAGCGTGATAATTAGCAGTCACATGCGAAGACACTTATATACACATTTTTTACGAAAAATACAACAAACATCGTTAGCTAAGCAAAATATTTTCCAGATATGGCTCTGTGTGACTTCTTGTTGTGTCCCAAACTCAAGTTAACACTCCGGGGAAGGCGTTTTGAATTGATGGAAGCCATAAAGGAAAATTTGCAGACGAAGCTGAAAGCAGTAACAGCTTCAACGTTTGAAAAGTATTGTGAGGACCGAGTTAAGTTTTGGTGCATCTGTCCGATAAAGTAAACATTAATGAATCTTTTTTTAAACATTACCGTCTCACTGTACTTTTCGAAAAATTTGTACTAATTATCAATATGTCGATATTGATACTGGTTGAACCCCTCTTAGAATAGTAACTTCTTCCATTATTCACTATCCTTTTGCTTGTAAGTAAATTAATGTTAAATATACTAAAATATGCAGACTTTAAAATATCCATCGCATGCATATTATACTGCCTAATAAAAATTCAAAAGTGGGGAACTAGTAAAACCACTAAAGCTCCAGTAAATTAAGTTTGAGCAGTAAACTGCAAAAAATAAAAAGCTTTATTAAAGCAATTTATCAAGACACTTCACACGGAACTTTTCACAATACAAAAACCCATTTAATCTATCTTTTAAAACTAATTTAGTCATGGGTCGTTTTTTATTCGAAAACATCCTTCTTTTTTCCAAATCCCTCCGAAAGATTATAATTTGACATGACGTGTTTAGGCGTTAGTGTTAAGGCTCCGAATGACAGGCTGTGATTAATGGAAAAAATTCAATTAGTTTTCCGCGGAAAGAAGAGAGAGAGAAAGAAATAACGAAAGGCGGCAAATCGAGGCGCGGATATTAACTAATTAACATAAAACTGTTAAAACAGACCCGTCTTTTATGTGTGGTCGAGAAAATTGGGTTTCAGTGGCGTTCGATCCATTAATTTTACTTTGCAAAACCTTTTTAATAAAGAATTTAATTAATATTTTGACGTTACAAAGCTCTGCCTGTCGAAACATGTGAATTATGAATAGGGGAAATTACCGAAAGAGTTAATAAAAAAAAAGTACATTTATATGTGTCCAAAGAAAATATATGTGATACAGTAAAGGTGATGAAAATATTAATTGATTACCTTTTTTTGTGTCGTTGTATTAAATTAATTTATTGATGTCGTTCACCCCTTCTTGGTATTCGTCATATTAAATTAAATTTTTTTTCCTTATTTTCAGATTTTTTACTTCAAAAATAAATAAATTTTTCATTTTTTTTGTAAATCTTGACTTTGATATCACAACAAAACTGGGTCCGATATGGAGTAATAATGATATTGAAGAAGGAGACTATATTTCATCTTTCTGTACAAATTGTATATAACGTGTATAATATCTTGTATAATAGGTAGTACGAGGGTTGTATGACAAGTATTTGGCCTCGGCCAGAGATTGTGCTACTGCTATTTAAAAAATTATATTTTTCGTAAACATAACCTTTCACAAGAATCCTCTCAAATTTTAAGCCGCTGCGTGATTTAGTTTGTGAGTGGCAGGCAGTTAAATAGAACATCTTTAGTGATTTTACAACACTGGAAAAAATTGAATATCGAGCAGCGATAAAATTTTTGTTTTTAAAAATAAAACGAATGATGAGATAAAAGCGGAACTCAGCGAGGTTTACGGGGACTCTGCACCTTCGTTATCGACCTTAAAATATTGGACATTCGGACAAACGCGGCCGTACAAGCATTTTTGATAAAGAATGTCCAGGTCGTCCTAATGAGGTCAGCACATCAGAAATGATTGAAAAAATCCACGATATAGTGATAAATGATCGAAAAGTGAAAGTACGTGAGACTGTTGAGACTGTGGGCCTCGCAATTGAACGGGTGCAGAATATTTTAACACCTCATTTGGATGTGAGAAAGCTATCGGCAAGATAGGTGCCGCGATTGCTCACAATTGACAATCAGCATGCACGTGTGTCAACTTCAAAAGAATGTTTGGCGATGTTAGTGATTTTTGGCGTCGGTTTATAACTGTTGACGAAACATTGTTTGATTACAGCACACCAGAGACTAAAGAACAGTCCAAACAGTAGGTTTTTTGTGGCGAAGAAGGCCGAAGCGACTTTATCGGCCAACAAAGCCATGGTTCAGTGTTTTGGGATGCACGCGGCTTAATCCACGTCGATTACCTTGAAAAGGGCAAAACGATTAATGGAGAGTATTATATCAACTTATTGGATCGTTTCAACCATGCTGTGAAAGAAAAACGTCCTCATTTGGCGAAGAAAAAATTATCTTTCATCAGGATAATGCACGAATGCACACTTGTATCATTGCTATGACAAAATCCCAGGAGTTAAGATACGAATTGCCTCCGCATCCAGCATATTTGTCAGATTGAACCCCCAGCGATTATATCCTATTTCCGAATATGAAAAAATATTTAGGCGGAAAAAAATTTCCACAAACGATGAGGTGATTGTTGAAACAAACGACTATTTTGAAGGGTTGAAGAAATTGTATTTTTTAGATGGGAAACAAAAGATAGAAAAACGTTGGACTAAGTGTATCGAGCTAAAAGGAGACTATGTTGAAAAATAAAATAAATTTTACACATAAAAAGTTTTTTTTTTTCTTGTCAAGGCCAGGTACTTCTCATACAACCCCTTTAAGGACTGCTCGGAATATCCCGGTAAGCCTACATAAACTGGGTTACCGTGGTGAAATGTTTGCACAACAGACGTCGTTGTCATGTTATATTGTCATTAAAAAAAAAAAAAAGAAATAAGGACAGGAATACTAAGGTTTTAGAATCAGAGTCTATTTTTTTATCACTACAGGTCCTAGGCTCGTAGCCAACCTTGGACACAAATTTTTTGATTTTAATAATTTTGGTGAAGTATTTTATGCGATTGAGATTATATCCTAAGCAAGTATTATGAAAATGGCAGAAAAAGGGCAGCTTTTAGCACTACTTTTATTTCTTTATTTTTTAACATTGAAAAACATTGATGCGCTAGTTTTATCATATTCATCCATTTGTACAAACAGGATAAGAAGTGTAAAAAATAAAATACAGTAATCGTAAGAAACAGTAATTAATTAAGTCACTCGTAGCAGTAAACACGTGATTAAGTATGGATAACTGTCGTGTAACGAAAAGCCAGTTGTTTTTGTAAAACTTGCAAGCATCCATTTTCAGCTTGGCAAGTGGTAATTTTATACTATTAAGTCATTTAAAACCTATAGAAAAACCACTTTTCTATATAAATATACGTTCAATTTTAGTTAAAATTCAAATACTTTAATAAGGCGGCAGGGAATTCTTAATTAATTGTTTGGAATTGCTTCCTATATCGACTAACTGATTCTAGGGAAAATTTCTACGAAAAAAAAAGACCGATGAAATGCAGTTTTACTGTCTTTCGGTCCAAATTAAAAAATATTTTATTATATTATTCACTAATAATTTTTTATTTTTTTGTTAAAGAAAAGTATTAGTGAAAAAAATCCCCTACTGAGATTTTTGCTTCTCGTTTCGTGGTTACTAGATCATGAAAAACTTAGCTCCCCATTTCCATCGTGCTATTCGTCTGTCGATTTGTCTATCGTTCTGTTTGTTGGCGTGATAACTAAACCTAACCAGATGACCTATCAGTTTCAAATTTGGTACACATATAATACTTAAAATAGGAATAGAACTTGAACGGTATCATATTAGAAGTGATTGCAAGGGTGGGTCGACAAATTTTGTTTTTTTCAGAATAATTTTGAGAATAATTCTTGGTTTTTGGTTAAGATAAATCACAAGGTTCTTGGAGTAGTAACATCTGAGTGTAGTGTTATTTTTTTCTCAATTGTCAATTTTTTTTTTTTTTTTTTTTTTTTTTTTTATTGGTCTAGCACACGTGCTGCAGGGAATTCCCTAAAGCGCTCCAGGAGCGGCACGAGTGCGGAAAAAGCGATTCACGTTGTTCTTGAATCGCTGTAAATTGTACTCGGTGGGAAACACAGCGCTGGGCAAATTATTCCAAAGGGATGACGTTCTCCATATAAAAGATTGCTTGAAAAGCGTCGTACGCGGAGTAACAAGCTGAACCTCATATGGATGCGAAGCACCAGCGCGACGTGTATTTCTAACATGCACCGCTTTGGGAGGAATTAAGCGGGCTACATCCTGCGAACACTTTCCATGAAAATACTTGTAGAACAGACTCAAGTCGCCAACCGTTCTTCGATGTTCCAGCGAATCAAGGCCGCCGGTCAATTCCGGGTCCCCAATCAGACGGACCGCTCTTCTCTGAACAGAATCCAACAAATGCAGTGTATGTTTGGGAGCGGAGCCCCAAACGTGGGAGCAGTATTCCATAGTTGGTCGAATTTGGGCTTTGTAAAGAATTAACAGTTGCTGTGGGGTGTAAAGCTTTCTGGTTCTAAATAATATTCCCAATTTTTGAGAAGCTCTCCTTGCTATGCCTGCAACATGTTCATGCCAAGACATATTTGCTCCCAAACTAACGCCCAACAAATTGAGCGACGATGCTAGGGGAATGGAGTGCCCCGACATAACTATGTCGGGTTCAGCAACGTTAACTTTTTTAGAAAAAACTGCCGCTTGGGTTTTTGTAGCGTTAAATTCCACTTGGTTACTGTCACCCCAAGATAGAATTTCTTCCAGGTCTTTGTTAAGTTGAACGACCTCCTGCTGTCTGCGGATATTCGCCTGAGCAGCCGATGTCCGAGCGTTCAAGGTGAATGAAGAGACAAGCGTACCGTCATCTGCAAAGCTATAGATTGGATTCCCGGTCTTTTCCAGCAGATCGTTAATGTAAATGAGAAAGAGAGTAGGAGACAATATGGAGCCCTGGGGCACACCGGCGTTGATAGTGAGGGTGTTAGAAAGAAATCCGTCGACCGCCACTCGTAAAGAACGCTCTCTGAGGAAACATGAGAGCCACAAACAGAACCTTTCAGACATACCATAAGAGCGCAACTTAGCCAACAGTCCATCGTGCCAAACACGGTCGAATGCCTTGGATATGTCAAGAGCAACCGCTCGAGATTCTCCAAAGTGTTCAATTGCGTTGTTCCAAACATGTGTTACATAAGTCAGAAGATCTCCTGTTGATCTATGTTTACGAAAACCATATTGGTGATCGCTAATAATATTGAATCGTTCAAGATATTTTAGAAGATGCTCATTGATAACCTTTTCCATGACTTTCGATATTATTGAAAGCAGTGCAACTGGTCGGTAGTTATTTGGCAAGGTCTTCTTACCTTTTTTAGGTATCGGCTGAACCGTGGCACATTTCCAGCAGGACGGAAATATTCCCTTTCTGTAGGATAGGTTAAAAAGTCTACAGAAAACTGGTGTTAGTTCCCTTGCACAGTTTTTGAGAACTATGGCAGGTATTCCGTCAGCGCCAGAAGCCTTCTTGGTGTCTAGCTTCATTAAAATACGCTTTATGATGCGCTGTCTGAAGACAACATCGGGCATCCTTGACTGCAATATGGGAATAGTAGGTGGTGTTTTTCCTTGGAAATCGACAGTAGAATGTGAAGCAAAGAGTTCAGCCAACAAGTTCGCTCTCTCAACAGGTGTGGTTGCAATGGAATTATCTGGCCGTGTGAGTGGTGGTATCGTGGATTTGGTAAAGTTTTGACTAACTGCCTTAGCGACTGCCCAAAAGGACCTGGAATTGTTGGGGCAAGCCAGAAGTTTGTTTCTAATTCGTTGATTGTGTGCCTCCTTGGTTTCGTCGATAATTCCCTTGCATCTGTTCCGGGCATGAACAAAGATGTTTCGATTTAAGGTGTTAGGATTTTCACGCCATTGTCGGTAGGCAATATGTTTAGAAGCAACAGCTTCTTTGCATTTTCGGTCGAACCAAGGCTTGCCGTTGGAGGAGCATTTCTTCGAAAAAAAGGGATGTAAGCTTCCATACCAGCCAAAATAACATCGGAGACCTCCCTGGCGCAGTCAGATGGGTTATCGGATCGAAAACAAACGTCCATCCAAGGGAAAGTTCGAAAGTATTCCATGAGATCTTCCCATTTAGCAGATTTGTAGTGCCAAATCTTGCGCGGCCTAGGCGCCTCTCCGTCACTGATTGGCAGGATACTCGATGTCGAAAGCAGTTTATGGTCGGAAGAACCTAACGGCGGATTTACGGTGACCGTGTAAATCTCCGGATTGGTGGTTAAAAACAGATCAAGAAGACTGGCGAACTCCCCGTCTCGATCAGGGATCCGTGTTGGTTCGTCAATAAGCTGAGTTAAGCCATAACTGATTGAGAATGACTCAGCTTCACGACCTTGTTCGTCGGTTTATTTTATTATTTATACATTATTTATTATTTATATTTATATTAATTATACGGGAGAGTTATATGTTCCTTTCGGAAATGTTGTTTTTACATTCTTATCAGTTTTACTACTAGTATGTGGAGAGAAGCGATAGGTTTTAGTTGTAAATATCTCTGAAGTCTTTCCTTCACTCAACCGTTTTTGTGATTAACTGTAAAGTACCTTTCATTATTATTATTGAGTTGTAAGGTTTGGACTCAGTTATTTTTAGTGTTTCATGCGGAACATTTATGGGATCACTTCGGTTTCTGTCCGTCCGTCTGTCACACCCGATTCTCCGAAACTGTGTGACGTAGAAAGTTGAAATATGGCACCAATATAAGAATTAATAGCTGGTTTAAAAGTTAAATTTTGTCATCGAGTGGGGTGTTAAATGCTTGGAAAAATACGAGTTCAAAAATATATATGATATAATATTTTCGCGCACATTTCTTTGTGTTAGTCCGAAAAAATTGCTAAAAATCGATGCCCACCCTTATCGCGAAAAGTACTAAAAACTAAAATCTGGAATATTTTCCATAAAGTGTAGATTGAACGAAAATTATCAGGAGGGCATTACGTTTGATAATTTATCTGGTATAAAAAAACTATGAAAACTATGTTTCTTAATGTATGGTGGAGTTAACTGTAATCGAGTGGCGAGTCGCTCTTGTAACGAGATATAATTTTATTTCATTTTAACAGCAATCACTGTACGGAACGATTTTCTGCATTAAATTGTAATAAAATGAACTATTTATTTATTTATGTAAACTAAACTACAGAAATAAAAATTTTGTTGCAAAGAATCTCTTTTCGCTATTAAAATACTTTGGGTGATACTCGACCCGATGCTAACACTGGGCCAAATGTCCATCCAGACCTACTGGGTTTATTAATAAAGATGGCTCTATTTAGAATGATCTTTTCGGTTTTCTTTATTGAATTTAAGTTAGGCTATGCCTCTTACTTATATTTATGACAGATTATATTCCTATACTACTTAACCTAGGTTCTATACAGTAATCCTAATTAACTTAACCTAGGACATTGGAATTTAAAATACATTTGTTGAGTAATCTAACTTAACTAGAGCTTAATTCTAAACTAATCTAGAACTTAAATCTAAACTTAATCTAGGTTACAATCTTCATGGGGGTGGGGGAGGGCCATCGTCTTCGTCGGATATGGGGTCAGAAGGTCTTGGATAGTGATGGTGGGCGTTGGCGGGCACGTGGAATGCGCTCCTTATGGTGGCGTTTGGATGTTGTAGCGCCTTTGCGAAGAACTTGATGTTGGTGGACCTCATGTGTGCCTTGATTGTTGGCACACCGAGGTCTCTATGCAATTGACGGTTTCGGACGAACCATGGGGCTCCCGTGATCATCCTCAGGGCCTTGTTCTGTACTGCCTGAAGTTGAGCTCTGCGTGTCTTGGTGAGTTTAGACCAAGTAGGGCAGGCGTGTGTGAGTCCTGCCCTCACGATGGTTTTATAAATTAGCAGCTTGGTTTTTTGGTTGCAACTTATTGGACCGGCTGATGATTGGGTACAGCTTGCCCAGTAGTTGCTTGGCTTTCTTTGAGGCAGCACAGACCTGGTCTTTCCAGATGAGGTGTTTGTCATACTGGATTCCCAGGTACTTGATGGTGGTTGCCCATTGGATGCGGGATCCCTGGAGCTGAGAGTTGTCCATAAGGAGTGCCGTTGCCCTTGGCGAAGACGATGGCCTGTGTCTTACATGGGTTTAGCCGGATCTTCCATCGGTCGAACCAGGGGGCGAGGACGTTCAGGTGGCGCTGCAATCTACTGGTGATGACTCTGTAGCTGCTGGATTCTACTATGATGGCTGTGTCGTCAGCATACAGGAGTAGGGTAGTCTGATCCGATTTTGGAATGTCGGCTGTGAAAATGTTAAAGAGGTGGGGGGAGAGGACGGAGCCTTGAGGGACTTCGGCTCTGATGGCCTTGACTTCGGAGGTGGCCTTATCGACTCTGACTTGGAAGGTTCTGTCAGAGACGAAGGATTGAATGAGTTTGTTAATGAAAAGGGGGGTAGCCATGTCGGATCAGTTTCAGAATGAGGCCTTCGTGCCAGACTCGGTCGAAGGCCTTTGCTACATCGAGAAACACAGCTCCAACTTTGTGACGTTTGTTGAAGCTGTTGGAAATGGTTTGGGCGAGAAGGGGCTGGAAGCCATACTGTTCGTCAGGGACAACACGGAGCGCTGTGGACTTTGCTCTGACGATTTCGAGGATGACTTTTTCAGCTATTTTGCCAAGGCCTGGAAGTAGGCTGATTGGCCGATAGCTGCTTGCCTCGTGGGATGGAGAGCCTGGTTTTTGGATCATAATGACCTCAGCTTTTTTCCAGTAGAGTGGAAAATAGCTGAGTCTCAGTATGCTGTTAATGATATTGGTGGCTTCTGAGATCTGTTTCTTGGGGAGTTTTTTGAGAGCTTTATTTGTGGTTTAGAATATATAATAATTTCGAATGAGTAAGTAAGATCAAAATATCGTATTTGTTGGTATTTTCATATAGATTGTCTATAGATTTGTTAAATAAGGAAATCGGAGATAGCAATTAGTCTTTTAAATGTGGTACCAAATTAAATATATGACGTTACAGGAAATAATAACCTAAACCCCAGTTTGAGAATTGAGAAACACACAATATAGTGCAGTAAAAAAAGCATTTGAAATTGCACAGTCAACAGCAATATTATGATTTTATCCTCTCTGGGGTATCACCAAGAGTATTGTCCTGAGTTTTGGACCTCAAAAAACTTGTGCTCTTTCGTTTATAAACAATTTAAGTTTTCGCGTTTTTTGAGCTTAAAATGTAAATAACTCCGGTTATATAAGTCGGATCGAGACAAAAAAAAACTAATTGATAATGAATATGATTTTTTTTAATAAAGGTCTCGTGATTCTCTACCATGTGATAAAAATTTTTCAATATTTTTTTTTAAAATGACCGAAAAAACATTTGTTGTTATTTGATTAACAGACAAACGTAAAAAAAAACGGTTAAAATAACCCCAAAAAAAAAAAAATAAAAATAATGATATCGGAAAGCTGACGTCGAGAACTCAATTTTGAAAAAAAAGATCCATTTTGGACAAAATGGCATAAAACGGCTGGCAAATTTTAAATAACAATTTCAATTGTGTCCACTGGGTTCAATATTTTTGTACCAAAAATTTCAGAGTATTTTTGTTATAACAAAAGGCATATTTTCTGAAAGTTTCAAGCCGATCGGTTGACTTAGTCGACCTGTTCAATAAAATGAAAAAAAAAACAGTTTTTTGCCCGTTTTTTCAATTTTGTAGGTTATGTACGTACTTCAGTGACTTAAAACCGACGAGTATTTATTGGAAATTTCATTACGAAGAGTTTGTTTTTTTTTTGTCTCGATTCGACTTATATAACCGGAGTTATTCACCTAAGCTTAAATAACCGGGCAAGTGCAAGATGAACTTGCGCAATTAGTGTTCCGTACGTCGATTGCTTTTAAAATAAAAAATTTTGTTACGGAGGTATAAAAATGATCAGTGACTTTACAAAACACAACCCAAATGAGTTTTCAACAAAGTTTGTTTACAATCTTTACTGAAAACTGATGACCTTGAAATTTTTGTTGTTTTTTTATATACCAGATAAATTATTAAAGGTAATGCACTTGTGATAATTTTTGTTCAATCTACACCCCCTGAAGAATATTCCAGGGTTTTTTCAAAATTTTTTGACCAGTACTTTTCGAGATAAGGGTTGGGACAGCGATTTTTCGCGGTTTTTTAAAAATAATACAAAGAAAAGTGTGCGCAACTATTACATTATATATATATATATATATATATATATATATATATATATATATATATATATATATATATATATATATATTTACTCGTGTTTTCACAAGCTTTCATTTGGCACCACGCTCGACGACCTAGTAAAAAAATTTTTTTTTTTTTCACTTCCGATTTCATCCCACAAAACTAACCCCTTAAGTCAAAATTTAAGTTTCAAAACTATACGGCTCTGATGAGGCCATGAATTCTTATATTATTACCAAATTTTAACTTTCTATGACAAATAGTTTCGGAGAAAATCGGGAGGGAGTGACAGACAGACAGGCAGACAGACGGATAGACAGACAGACACCGAAGTCATCTTATAAGTGCTCCGTACGGAACACTAAAAACGCGTTTTGAAAACTTAAATTGTTTATAAACAAAAGAGCACAACTTTTTCGAAGTTCAAACCTCAGGACAATACTCCTGGTGATACCCTAGAGAGGATAAAATCATAATATTGCTGTATCTAAACTATGTCTATCGCATCATTATTTTGACCTTTTTTTACTGCACTAATAGAATAAGTCACATCGTATGTATATCTAGGATAGCAAATTGAAATTGGCAAGAATAAAAGCATATTTAAAAAGAAGGATTTCGCTAGCTTGGTCTAGTTTTGGCAAATTTAAAAACGTATTTAATCTATCACCATCGAGGCTAAAGTGCTCGTTCAGCAAATACTGCCAGTTCTGGCATATGGGCCATGAATAACAGCATAAAGGAAAGGTTGCATGGAAAGGCGGATTAAAACTGGGAGATCGGATAAAAAATGGAGAGATAGGAACAAGACCGAAAGTATCAGACCTATTCGAGCGGACTTGTAGGTTGAGATGGACTTGGATAGAGTATGTGGCCTGTATGACAAACGATCGATGGACCAAGAGGCTTGTGGAATGGAGACCGCGAAGATACAGAAGACCTGTCGTAAGACCACAAACTCGTTGAACACATGATATCAAGGTAGACAATGATTGGATGAGACAAGCAGGGGGAAGTCTTTTGTCTCGTGAAACAAAAGAAGGAAAGTCTAGAATTAGTTTATTATTATTGTTATATTATTATTTTCTATGTCATAAAGTCAATTTATATAATTATTTCGTCGTATCTTCTTAAAATTAGATATTTACATTTAAACACCAACATTTTATTATAAAGCGTATACAATTTTCATGTCGTGGATTGAATGAAGATTGATGAGGATTAATTTTACTTACTATTGTTTACATAATTTCAAGTAATAATACTCAAAAGGAAGATAATACGCCTAATAATTTGATGAAATGTTAGGAATAAAAAGATTTTCTCAAATAATATATCATGTAATTTGAAAGAGGAAATAAAATATATTAATAAAAGAAGTCACGCAGATTTGAAAAAACAGTACATGCACATTGTTTTATTTACGATAGCCTTGTACTTAATAATTTAATTTATATTTAAGTAGCAGCTAGATGTATAATTTAATACATAATACAATTAAATAACATTTAAAAGGCAGGAAGTAGCCAGCGCAGCGTTACGTTCGCTATTACTGAAGTAGAACTTGAAATTTCTACCTTACCAAGTTCAAAGTAATATTGGCGACAAAACAAATAAAGTTAATGACTTTTAACTTGTAACTTTAAAACAATGTTATTACTCGTAATAGCGCTATTACTGCTTTATAGTTGTTATTAAGTTATTAAGCTATGCTCAGTGAAAACGAGTACATAATTCTTTCAGAAGTTTTGTCGAAGAAAATAAATACTCCTAGTTTTGTATTTGTTACATATAGTTTAAGTCGAGTACCGCATAATTGAAAAGACTGTATATCATCTAATGTATTTTAATAAATTGTTTTGCAATTCCTCTAAATTAAAATCTATAATTTATATATTTATATATATATACATATATATATATATATATATATATATATATATATATATATATATATATATATATATATATATATATATATATATGTATATCAGGTCAGTCAACATCATTTTGAAACTTCATCTATCATTTGAACACACTGGTAAAAGAATCACAGGAGAGTATTACTGCAACCTTTAGGACCAGCTGGATGAAAAAATTCGTGAGAAAAAGGCCGGTTTGGAGAAAAAAAAATCATCTTCCATGCTTTGACACTGGCACACCTGGTCGGATTAAAGTACGAATTATTGAAACGTCCACCCTATTCCATCTGTTCCCAAAGCTCAAAATATTTCTACGTGGGAAGTGTTTTTCAACAAATGATGAAGTGATAGCATCCGTAAATGGGTATTTTGAATTTTTTTATGTTATATGACCACTTAGTTTCTGATCTTCATTTGCTTCTTTTATTTGCTAGTGGTTTTGATTCTATAATTTTTCGCGTCCACCGTCTTTCATCCTCCCAATATGCCCTGCTCAGTTTCACTTTAATGTACGTACACTTTATGTTACATATGTTACCATGGATCTTCGTCTTATTTCTATGTTTAGTATGCGATCGTTAAGTTTAATGTTAAAAATTCTTCTCTCCATGGTTTGTTGGCCCGGAGTCTATGGATTATATTTTTATTTAGTGTCCATTTTTTTGTTCCATAGGTAAGGACTGGGAGCACACACTGGTCGAAAATCTGTGCTTTAAGTTTATTAGGCACATCGGATTTAAATATTCTTTGTAATCTTACAAACGCTGACCAGGATACTCTTCTTTGCCCATCTGCTGTCAAGTTGTTTTTGGACAATTCAAATCTTTTTTTTGTTAATTTTCTATTATTATTAGATCTTGGTTTCCTTCTGTGTCGTTATTTAAGTATTTGGTTTTGTTGATACTTCTTTTCAGACCTATCTCTTTGGATTTTTAATTCAATCCTTCTAGCATTCTTTGTAGTTCTTATTTGTCTCGCGCTATCAACGTTATGGGCAAATCTTATTGTTAGTTTTTCGACATCTGTAGTTATTCCTCTATTGTCCCAGTCGAGTGTTTTAAACATCTCTTTCAAGGCCAATGTGAATGGTTTAGGAGAGATTGAGTCTCTCTGTTTTACTCCACACTGAGTTTTTATTTTGTTAGTTTTTTATAGTTTTGTTACCTGTGATGTTTCTTTCGTGTATATATATATATATATATATATATATATATATATATATATATATATATATACATACATATATATATATATATATATATATATATATATATATATATATATATATATATATATATATATATATATATATATACATCCATCCTCCAGTGCAGATATAAAATACGCCCGGCCACGAAAACGCGATTCTCTCAGAACTAATGCTAGTTTCGTACTTTGTGGTCCTTTGCAGTTAGGAAGCACACGAACACTTCACAGGCCAGGACCTGTAAGCACAGTTCTGATGAAGACGAGAATAAGATGCTATTGACGAGGGTCAAGAAGTTCGGGCATAGTACTACCATTAATTGAGACCACATTTATATATTTCTTACGATTTAGTGGCCCAAATCATGGAAAAAAACTCCTATAAAATTTTATGGGGATAGGAGAGAAGTAAATATTCTAAAAAATTTTGAACTATCGTGAGAAAAAGGAATTGCGCCAAAACAAGATAGGACACAGTTTGGAGTGAAGGAGGTACTCAGTTGCTGTTTAAAGCTACTCGAGTCCTGCCTAGCTGGGCAAAAGCGGTTTGTAGAGTTGATGGTATCGAGGTTTATGATGCGTTAAATATGGAGTATCACACGAGTTCGTTCTAGGATCTCTGTTATTTGCCATATATTTAAATGATCTATGATATGCAAGTAAAATCTAGACTAACCAATATTACAGATGATACGTATTGCAACAGGGTAAAGTTGTCAATAAATTTCTACCTGTCTGTATTTCTACCATATTATTTAAAATTGTACTTAATAGTGGTTAAATCGATAACTTATGCAGTTTGGTGGACCAAAGCGCAATAAAATACCGCTATGACTAATTTGATCAATATAAAGAGACTTTCCTGTTTGTACGTAGTGAGAGAAATGAAAAGCACAGGAAGAACGATTCCCTTGAATCTCTTTCCCTTTTACATAATAGTAGCTGGAGGCCCAAGAATCGGTATTAGAATGCAAGAATAAACCTATCTGACCACAACTGGGTTACACTAATGTATCTCGAAGGTACACCTACTGATAAGGAGACACAAAAAGTCCCTCTCTAACTGTAAGGTAACCGGTTGCAAAATACAAGGTCTTCTTGGACGATCAAATATGGATATAGAAGAATACATCAATCAACTAGCACTGGACTTGTACAAGGAACAAGAGTGCTGAAGTGGTTGGTGTAAAAAGAACTGGAGAAAATATAATAAGCACAGTGCGGCAGTGATATTTCCGAAGATTTAATTCCAGAGAGGCCTTAAAGAGGGATATGTGAATTTGCTATTTTTGGAGAAAACATGAACTAAGGACGCTATAAATGTTTTGGTATTCAATGTGAGATGGGTTAATAGTACTGTTCTAATTCAATTGAGAACTATTACAACATTGCTGAAAATAATGTAGTGAAACCATAAATAGGTATATTTCATATATAAATGATTAGAGTTGTGTTGTGTGTAGCACAATTATTAATATAATACCTTACTAAAATAAAATTTAACAATATCTATTTTTATATTTTGTTACTGGGTAAAAAATTTTATTCTGTGGCAAATTTTACAGGTTTCTTGTCAAAGCTTTGACCTTTTTTATATTCAGCTTTTAAATTAATTTATTAAGATTTTCAGCTTGTTCATAAAGCTGAGATTTCTTGAAAGACATATTTAGGGTCGTTTCTTTTTTCTTATTAAAATTTTCTTAATTTAAGCAAATAATAAAATCACGTGATATTTAAATGGTTCTTTTCAATTTTAAATGAAAAAAGTAATTTGATATTTATAACAGGAAGGTTAAAATTATCTTAACATTTTAGAAATAAAAAAGAACGTAACAAACACAATCAAGATGTTTGTTATATACGGATACATTGGCCTATTTGGAGTATCGAAGAAATAAGAAAAAATATGTTAACGACCAATAGTAGGTTTGAAATTTGTATCGTTACCTTGTCGGCGAAAAAATTTCGATAATTTCTTTACCTCCTGGAAATACCCCTTTTGTGATTATTTTAAAAAAATTTTTGCAATTATTTCGAGTACCTATATTTTTTTATTTAATTGGCATGATTGGCAACAATCAAAATTAAATAAAAGGTTAATAATCCTTTTAGCAATTTAACGCTCTCTTCGGTCGGAACTTGCAAAGCTACATAACTACCTTTCACACTAATACACTTTGTCTAGTGTTTTTCTTGAATTCCATCTAAAAAAAATAACCGGCCAATTGCAATTGGTGTTCCGTGCGTTGATTCCTTTTAAAACAAAAATTTTTGTTACGAAGGTATACGAGGCTGGTTTGAAAAGTCCGTGCAAAGTCCGAGAGATGGCACCACCGGCGCGTATCGAGGTCATGTTTAGTTAGTAGCATCTCTAACAGAAAAGCTTCGATTCTCCATGAGTTCGGGCGTTTTTCTCTAATGGCCTACTTCAGGCTTTCAGTCGTCCTTCCGTAAACCTCTCCATTAATTGTGGACCCATGTATTCAATAAGCAAAATTCCTTCGTAACTTCAAAAAACAGTTCCCATTATCTTTTTAGAAGACGATTAAGTTTTAACCTTTTTAGTGTTTCGTGCGGAATACTTATGGGATCACTTAGCTGTCCGACTGTCACACTAGATTTTCTCCAAAATTATTTGGCGTATAAAGTTTAAAATTTGGCACAAATATAGGAATTGATAGCTGTGAAGTTTTGAAAGTTAAATTTTGACTTAGCTTGTGGAGGAAAGTGAAGCAATTTTTTTTCTAAGGTATGAGTGGGGGTGTCAAATGAAAGCTTGTGAAAACACGAGTTCAAAAATACATATGATGTAATAGTAGCGCACATTTTTCTTTGAGTTATTTAAACAAAATGGCCAAAAATTTCGAGAAATACTTATCAAAAAATTTTGAAAAAACTCTGGATTATTCTTCATAAAATGTAGATTGAGCGAAATTATCACGAGTGCATTACATCTGATCATTTATCTGGTATATGGGGGGCGAAATCAGAAGTGAAAAAAAAAAATTACTAGGTCATCTAGTGGGATGTCAAATGAAAGTTTGTGAAAACACGAGTTCCAAAATACATACACTGTAATACTTGCGCACGCTTTTTTGTATAAATTGCCAAAAATCGATGACCCCCTTTATCTCGAAAAGTACTGATCAAAAAATTTTGAGAAAATTCTGGGATATTCTCCATAAAGTATAAATTGAGCGAAAATTATCACGAGTGCATTACGTTTGATAATTTTTCTGGCAAAAAAAAAACTATTTGGCATAACATAATGGTGAAGGTCTGGAATGTTGGGAATTCAACCGGGACTAAGAGATGCGAAATATCAATATGTAGTCGGTGCAATCAGTAATATGATGACTGTTGACCAACGGATAAGTATGGAAGACAAAATAATTTTATTTTATTTGTTTATAATTAAACAAATATTTAGGTAGCAAATATTTGTTTTAAACTTTTCCTATTAGATTCTAGATTAATTATAAAATTCACCATTCGTTAATATTAGGTAGCTAATTTTTATTTTAAAGGTAATCACGTTCCGGAACACTAACTGCGCAAGTCCAATTTGAACTTGACCGGTTATTTGGATATAGAGGGTCATTATAAATCCTCGCATCGACTCCTTTCCAGTAGAAGAATCCTGACGGAACACCCAAGTGTCGTCAGCTATCATAATTGTCAAAAAATAATTCTCATCGGTCTATAAAGCGGTCAAATAAATTTTTCAGAAGAAAAAAATCATAAAAACTGCAAAAAAGCAACGAATTTCGTACTTAGAACAGCGACAATAATTTGACAACAAAGCAATTTTTTTGTATAAGCTTATTTTTATGGCTAGATAACTGAAAAAAAAACACACATTCGTAATAAAAACGATAGAATTAAAATTTTGGTTTTTATGAATATGAAATTTTATTTACGTTGGTAAGAACATACAATATGAAAATGTGAGATTTTTTAAAATTATGAATTAAAACAATATCAATTTACCTACTAGTATAGTAGTAGTTTACAGCGTATCATTTTAAAATTTTCAAATATTATGTCACTCACATAAGAGGTTGAAAATGTATTTAAAGACGCCCTATGTCGTATTCGCATGCAACTCTAAACCCTGTTCACTAATCAGATTTCTATGAGTCGAATAACGTCACTAAGCTTACAAAATAGTTTTTTTCAGTTTGATTTTTATCTTACATAAAATGGATTAATTATTTATTATATAAACTTTTCATAATAAAACTTTATTATTTACATTTATTCAATAATAGCTTGACCTCGAAGCCAGCATAATATTCTGTTAATTTTTCATGCAGCATTAAAATGAAATAAACTAATGTCAGTCTTGTTGATTTATTTTCGATTTTGTTTACGCTATTTAGTGACCAGTAAAGGATCCCACACTAATCTTATGGAAAATGGGGCCTGGCCAATTTTTTTTTATTGCATTTTTCTTGTAGCTTTTGTAGCCCTGATTAAAACTCTCCACGTGTACAAAGTGCGAAATGCGTTGGTTTAAGTGCTCAAGCTTCTGGAAACCCTAGAACTTGCAAGAGATTTTTTATACATACTGTATATATCAGTAAGCTTCAACCTGTGTCTAACTGGTTGCTTTAAAATATTATATTATATTATGTATATACATATATACAATAGAGGTTGGTTAAACGTAGTAGCAGCAGCAAGTGCTCTTGCTGCTGCTACTCGATACTGTGATCTTGCTGTAGTTAGTTCATAGTATCTGGGTATAACAAGATCACAGTATCGAGTTGCAGCAGCAAGAACACTTGTAAATGCTAAATGTGATTTTGGCGAAATGTTGTGCAAATTCATGGTTAGACGACCGGATTAAAACCCGGAATTTTAACATATGTATATGTATATATATATATATATATATATATATATATATATATATATATATATATATATATATATATATAAAGTAGATAATTCAGAGAATTGCTTACCAATATAAACAATACGTTATATCTGTGTATAAATATAAAGATGTATATAACTTGATTTCATACACTGTTTACGATTATTGTGTGCGTGATGTTATATAAATATATATATATATATATATATATATATATATATATATATATATATATATATATATATATATATATATATATATATATACAGTCGACACTGTTTATAGTGAAACTCTATATGTATAGTGAAAAACTCTTTATAGTGCAATTTTTTCCAGACATACATACATAGCAATATATACGGATTTTTTCTTTATATAGTGAAAAACTTTCTATAGTGAAATTTCGGTCAACATTTTGGTTTTTTCACTATATAGAGTGTCGACTGTATATATATATATATATATATATATATATATATATATATATATATATATATATATATATGCTTGTTAGCAAGTACAGTTGTATCGATACATATTGAAGTATCTATGTTTTTGTGTGAGCATATGTGACAGTTTCAGTCAATAAGTATATTCGGATATGTGTATTGGGTCTCTTGCAATTTTAGGAAGAAGGGTTAGCGCTCAAACCAGCGCATTTAGCACTTTATGCTCGGGGAGACTTTTAATCAGGGCTATAAAAGCTACAAAAAAAAATAAACTATAAAAAAAAATTGGCCGGACCCCATTTTCCATAAGATTAGTGCGGGGGTCCTTTGTTTATTGAACATTAAATATACTTCTTACCACCAGTTTTCATAGGTTGATAATTGACGTTTGATAAATTCTTTAGACAAAAAAAGAAAATATATAGTAACAGTCATTAAATTAGACTTTTAATGATATTGTGACTGGCTAAACCATTAGCAAATATTAAAATTTAGAAGTCTGACACTTACATTCAACCAAATCGTAAGACATCGTTTTTTTATTGGTCAAAAACTGACAAAACACGATTCTTGTCCATTATATCTAAAATTTTGCATACTACCATAAAATGAAATTCTAAACCCTTTTTCCTTATGAATATTTTCGATATTTTAACAAACTGATTTTTGGACTTTAAACTTTAAAAAATTCAAATGTCCCGTCAAACGATGAATGACAATCGGCACTGCAAAATTATTTTTTGGGTTTTAAGTGATGCAGAACCACCTATAAACACACTCCATATGTCAATTAACAAGGCACCAACTTCCAAAAATAAAAGTTCCTAAAGATTCGTACTTAATCTGATTTTCATTTTAGGGTAAAAAACTTTTATGCAGGTGCCATGAGAAGGACAGATATATTGACAATATTATTTTTAAATTAATTGAGGTGTAATGAGAAAGTAAAAATAATATATAGTGTTACATTAGCCAAGCCTTGTATCACAGCATTTAAACTAGTCGCAGGAAATGTTATATTGGTATCTTCTAAATGATTTTGACATGACCTCTTACCGTAGTCCCTTCATAAATAATTTTTATCGGGATCTTACGGAGAATCATCAGTCTTCCTGTGTTTAAGAAGGCTGTGACATAATCTAAAAGTGATATATTGGTAAGTAAAGCCATGTATTTCGACAGTGTGTTGGTAAGAGCTGTGCTCGATGACACAATACACTGCCAACTCATTAAGGCCTTAATTTTTGTCGACTGTTGGCAATAAAATTATCGGAGGAAGTTAGACATTTTTTTCTAAAATTTCAAGTTTTCTATTCCTCTACATATTATGAGAGAAGAATGAAATGAAGAGAAATGAATCCATAACTGGTGGAAATCGAAATTCTCCAGTAGAACTGGAGATCTTTAAGTCTGTCAAGTAAGAACGTGTCCGCGATAATATGTTTTTGTTAGATGCGATTGTACCTATTCAACAAAAAATCGGTAGAGGGAACCTTTGTATACGACCCATTTTAATGAAAGTATCAGTCGATTCCGAACTTTCGTCGAAATCATGTAAAATCCAAAATGAGTCACTTGTTTGCGTGTCGGTTCTTTATTCCCATCCAAAAGGGCCTAAAATGACACATTCCGCGGCCGCTAAATATATTGAAAAGTCAGTGTCGTTTGTAAAGAAATCGTTTTAAAGAGACAAAAAATGTCGATGACCTGCCAAAACGTGGCTCGGTAGGCAGTCACTCCGAAAGTCGAAAAACGAATTGTGCCTTTGTTTTCACGGGACCCGACAGCATGCCTTGAAGATGCCAGGCGATTATTGATGCAGGACGCGACTGACAACTTACTAAGGTAATTGCGCCGTTGCTAGAACACCAAAGAATACATTGATGGCAAAAATCTTCACGAAACACATTTTTTCAAGAATACGAGCGGTCACGTTTTTATTTGTTAGACTGTAATTCGGTTGCTCTAATAAGTTTTGGCATTAATTTCTGGATTTAGGTGAATTTATAGATGATTTATTTTAATATAATATAACTATGAACTACAGCAGCGAGGTAGAATACAGAATAGAAAGGCTGGCTTTATTCCAATACGTAACAGATAATATTTTTTTACTAAAATAACAAAAGATTTAATTAAAATCTACCCAATTTGTTAACTTCATGTATACGAGTCCCTACAACAATATCACCATGAAATAGGGTAGTAAAAGAGAGATCACAAAGTGTTTGTGTACTGTTTTTGCATCTTTTTTAAAGCAAAAAAAAAATGTAAAAAATAATATTTTCCAGTAAAGAAAAATTTTGTTCCAGGATTGTTTGACAATAGAAAAATATGAATCCTAACATTTTTAGCAAAATTTTTTTAGTAAAATATATCCTCATAGGAATTTATTCTACAATTTCAAGAATCCATGTAATGCTGAAGAGTTGAGTTGACTCGTTGACATTTAATACTGCAACATTACAGAGATTTTGCAACGCTTATTTTGGCACGCAATTGTCTTTATCTTTATTTGAAGCATGCGCCCACCGCTTGGAGCTTGCGCAGTAGTAAAGGGAAGAAATTAAATATAAGGATTCAGCTGTTATCGTTATTTATAGCATGGGCTTACCGTTTCGAACTTCCGTAGTATTTAAACAAAAAAAAGAGAAGCCTTTGTTAAGGATAACGATTTCCCTTATTTAGGAACTTATAAGAAAGGTTATTTGGAGTTCGTTATTCCTATCGCTATTAAGGTAGGACCTTTTTTCCTACTTAGGTATGTAAACCACTAAGAAAATACAGTAAAATTGAAATTATAATCTTTTAGTGCAAATAACACTGACAATACTTAATTAGTGTTCAGATTATGTTGGGATTATGCAGTCTTTGGCACAATGGCATTATTGTGTGTAGTGCTAATTTCAAATGAAATTGTATTTATCGTAAATTCGTATAAACTTGGAAATATTGAAGGAAGTTCACAATTTCAATTTAGAAACTTGTGTTGACCCATCAAATACTAATAACCGGTTTGCTTAACCCTAAAATGAATTTAAAAAAAAGTTTATAGAAGATGAATACTAACCTAATCTTGCAATTTCTTTGCGTCAATACTGCGCATGATGAGATAACGATAAGCACAAAGGAATGTGAAAAATAAGCGTCGCAAAATCTGTCTTATGTTACGGTTTAATTGAGGGTAAAATAATAATAAATACTCCCGCTATTTAAATAATTTACAATAATACAGAACCAAAATGTACCAAACTTAAATTAATTTTATTCTAAATAAATTTCCCTTTCCAGTAATAGCCGGATAATGTCTCCCAAAAATAATACTTAATCTCTATTAATCTGATCATAAATACCACCAGAATAAATTATATCAAAACAATGGCGACGTTGTAACTAAACGTTAGAATGGAATATTGCCTGTGACATTTATTAGTCGCACTGACATAAGTTAGAATAAGGTCCTGTGTTTCACATGATATTTGCATGAGAATGCAGACAGTGTTGTCAGCTGCATAAAATAATTTAAAATGATTACCTCTACATTTCATACCAATTTTTTGTTTTTTATTTTAGGATGTCGATGATGGCTCCAAATTTCAGCAAAAGTCAAACGCATAATTGAATAAAATTTCTCGATTATTTTTAATGTTCAAGGTATATATATATATATATATATATATATATATATATATATATATATATATATATATATATATATATATATATATATATATACATATATACATATATATATATATATATATATATATATATATATATATATATATATATATATATATATATACACACATAGATCGTAAATTTCGGCAATTGTAAATCTAGAGCACGTTAGTTCAGGTTCTGGAATGGAATTTTTCCTCATGAGAAAGTTTGTTCTTATATGTCCAATCGCACTAAGATGTACTACTAAGGCCACTGCAATTTAATAAAAAAGAAGAAATTTATTCGTTTCCAGTCCTAACTTTAAAAAAATTATTACTGTTTTATTTTTAGTTATGCTTTATTTTTCTTTAATTTATGGTGTGTTTATGGGTGTTGTTCATGTATCTCAAAAAAGAGCACAAAGAAAATATTGAAACGTTAACTAGGTTCTTACTTTTACTCCTTTATTTAATGCCGACATTCTTGTAAGGAGTCAAATTAAAGCCGCCTACACACGATCAAGTAAGTTGGTTCAACCCGTTGTCATGCAAGTTGGTCAAATAAGTTTGACGGTACAAGTTGACTCCTCACATTCAAGTAAAATGGACAGACGGACAAACTTCTGATCAATGTGCTCTGGTTGCCAGTGAAGTGTGGACTACGCCGGACATTGTGACTTATTGTTGAAATATTATTTGTTGTTTTTATTGCATTTCCATGATGGACATAAACCACTTAAAATATTTCTATGGACTGTTATTGAAAGAGAAGAAGGTTAAAAGAAAATCAAACAGATCAAGGGCGAGCAAAGAGTGATTATTTAAAAGAGAATATTATTGCCACATTAATTTATTGAACGAAGTTGGTTAGTTGGGTCGTTTGAAGGCTAGATAACGTCCTACACGATCAAAGTTACTTGTCGAGCCATCAGTCTTTCAACAATTTTTCTGACAAATCCGGAAAACCATCCAACTCGTCATCAAACCATCCAACTCAACAACAACAATTTCGTTCCCACACCATCAAACTTACTTGACTAAATCGCTTGACAAGCCAAGTTGGACCAACTTACTTGATCGTGTGTAAAGGCCATTATAGAATTATACAAATTGATTAGGTTTCTAGTTAAATCATAACATTTTAATAAAAATTATCATTATCCCTTAAGTATCCAAAGGAATCTAGTATATCTGAATTCTGGGTCTTCTAATATGTTGTAGCTAATGTAGTTTCTAGGTAAAATGTAAGGGTAAATCATCCATGCTTTCACCTACTAACCTGAACTAAATTATTAAAGTCAAACAAAAAAATTAAATTTATACAGAGGAGGATAGGTCCATTGGAGAATTGAAGTTTCCACTAAACAGTAGCTGTAGAATCATTTCCCCTTATTTTAATGAAAATTGATCCCATATTATGTACTCAAGAATAGAAAATCTGCTATTTTAGGAAGAGTAATATAATAATAATAAATATAAGAAATGCAATATTGTGAACTTGAATATTAAACTCTGCCATCTTCTCACACTATTTAAGTGCCGAAATTCTGTAGAGCTTCTATAGTTAGTCTATTCTCGTATCGATCTTTGATAAAGATTTAATTTTTCCGATTATTTACTAAGTGCATGGAAGTGCTTGTGCGAATTCCTTAGACGTATTCATTATTAAATTACTTAGGGAATGTGGGTATTTGTAACAAAATTTTAATGGTCCATTACCGGTCTTTAAAAGGACTCTTGTCGAATAAGAATTTGTCACAATAAAAAGCAATGTAGACACAAGCCAAAGATGGCCGTCAAAGACCAAGAATACCGTCCTGCGTCTGCGCCTGTGTTCTCGCATACCGTGATGATTGGCTATAATTTCATTTTTATGGGCCTATTCAGTTAAATATATAAAACAAAAATATGCAATTGGCAACACTGCATAAAAACTCTGCTGTCTACCGAACAAATGTATTGTTTTGTGATTTAAAATACCGGTCTGGTTCGTAATTGATATTGCATTTCTAGGTGTTTCGAATTGGATTTTATGGCTCTTTGCCAGGATATAATTGCTGATGTATGAAGCCTGAAAACTCGTCATAATTTTGTAAGGGAGATTTTGTGAACTGATTAAAATCCGGTTGGAGATCTGTTATGTTTGTTAATATTTTGGAACTTGGACAGGAAATAAAATAAAGAGAGATTGTCGAAAATTATGGTTTTTTTTTACTTTTCACTTTTATGTGAAGCAATTTTCACGTATCTATTTATGATAAAAATACCATAAAGCGATGACAAGGTTTGGTTTGGTTTTGATTTCTTTACAGAGGGCATTTAGATGTGGACTGAAAAAAATCATATAGAGGGAAAAATTGCAGTATTTTTAATATTTTTTTCTGTTTCGTAAAGCAACTGTCACGCATACATCTGTAGTAAAAAGAATATAAAGCTGTAACACATTTTGGTTTTAAATAATCTATTTAGTATATTAGTAGCATACATTTTTTTAGTGTTCATACGGACACGGTGTCCGTCTGTCGCATCCGATTTCCTCCGAAACTATTTGACATATAAAGTTGAAATTTCGCTCAATTATAGGTATTGATGGCTCAATCAGAGCCGTGTAGCAGTGAAAGCTAAATTTTGACTTAAGAGGTTGGCTTGTGGGAGAAGTGAAAGTTTTTTTTTTTCCAAGATCACCGAGTGGGGTGTCACATGAAAGCCTGCAAAAACACGAGTTCAAAAATATAAACGATTTAATACTTGTGCACACTTTTCTTTGTATTGTTTTTAAAAAATTGCTAAAAATCTCTGTCCCATTCCCCACCCTATCTCGAATAGTACTGAGGAAATAATTTCGAAAAAATTCTGGAATATTGTTAAGAAAATGTAGATTGAGCGAAGATTATCAAAAGCTTATTACGTTTGATAATTTATGTGGTATATGGGCGAAGAAAAAAAAAAATTACCAGATCATCAAGTAGGGTGTCAAATGTGAAAACACGAGTTCAAAAATATATATGATGTAATACTTGTGCACGTTTTTCTTTCTATAAATTGCGAAAAATCGACGCCCCCCCCCTTACCTCGAAAAGTACTGATCAAAAGATTTTGAAAACATTCTGGAATGAATTACAAAGCTCAAATTCGACCAACTATGGAATACTGCTCCCATGTTTGGAGCTCCGCTCCACTGCAATTGTTGGACTCTATTCAGAGAAGAGCTGTTCGTCTGATTGGAGACCCGGAACTGACCGGCGGTCTTGATTAGCTGGAACATCGAAGAACGGTTGGCGACTTGAGCCTATTCTACAAATATTTTCATGGAAAGTGTTCGAAGGATGTGGCCCGCTTAATTCCTCCCAGAGCGGTGCATGTTAGAAGTACACGTCGCGCTAATACTTCACATCCGTATGAGGTGCAGCTTGTTACTCCTCGTACAAAGCTTTTCAAGCAGTCTTTTATATGGAGAACATTATCCCTTTGAAATAATTTGCCCAGGACTGTGTTTCCCACCGAGTACAATTTACAGCGATTCAAGAACAACCTGAATCGCTTTTTCCGCACACGTGTCGCTCCTGTAGCGCTTTAGGAACTTCCCTGTAGCACGTGTGCTAGAGCCATAAAAAAAATTCTCTATAAAGTGTAGATTGGGCGAAAATTATCACGAGTGCATTATGCTTGATAATTTCTCTGGTATAAAAAAAAACTATGTGGCATGACAGAATGGTGAGAGTTTGGAAAGTTGGGAATTTAACCGAGACCTAGAGATGGGAAATTTCAATACGTATTCGGGGCAGTCAGTAAAATATCAACGGATAGGTACCGAAGACAAAATAATTTTATTTTATTCGTTTATAATTAAATAAATATTTAGGTAGTATATATTTGTTTTAAACTTTTACTACTAGATTCCAGATTGAGCTAGATTCGTTTATTGGCAATTAGGTAGCTAATTTTTATTTTAAAGGTAATCATTAATTGCATTAACTGCGTAAGTCCAACTTGCGCAATTAATGTTATTTCATTTTTAATTATACAAGTTACCGAAATATGATGCAAACTTTCTGTGTTTAAATTTGATATTTTTTTGAGTTAAAAATGTATTGAATGGAGTATTATCACTTTAAAAAACAAGATTGCTTTGAAATTCTTACTGCCAATATAAACTAGTCGCTTCCAATGCTTGTATCCCGATTTCGAACTATGTTCCAACACAACTGAAGATACACATATAGGTTTAGGTGGGATAAACAACTGAGAAATGATTTCACGGTTCGGCCAATGGATGGTCTGGGCGTTGTTGGGTCGCACTCGCGAATTTGCCCATCTTGTAAATAGTCTGTTTAAAATCGTCTCACCAAAGATAAGGCAAATATATATTTTTTTATTAGAGCACTCGATCATCCATCATTATCATTTGGGGACATAGTTGTTTTCTAGTTAATACTAGGTAAATTAAAAATGTACATCCTAATCGACCGGCATATTCTAAACATTGATATCAGTCTGTCATTATTTTGTAATCTATGCCACAAAGATAATAAACTCCACATCGATTGAGATTGATCTAACTCATTTCTCATTAATGTAACATGGTGTTGGTTAAAATAAATTGAAAATTAATGTTGGTTTACGGGCTAAACATTAATTGAGGAACTTTATACGAGTATATTAGTGTCATGCCTAATGAAGTCATAGCAGCTAATTGTAATTCTTAGTGTATATACCTGGAATTATTAGATATATATTCCTGCAAAAATAGGTAAGTTCGGTAATTGTTCCGAGAGGAAAAAGATGACAAATCTGACAGTTGTTCACATATTATATGATTTATAACCATAAAATGTATTTGTTAGCTCTATAGCCTTTAATGAAGACTTTAGCTTTATTCCCGTAAGTTGTATATAATCATAAAAATGTTATATTTTCATATCGATAACCTAATCGAAAAAATCGGCTGTTAATAAATGCACAGACTAATATATAGACATATAGACGGTTCTTCATATCTTCCCAAAATTACGGAATATTTACAAATATACTTTCAAGTTTAATCCCTTAAGGCAGGGGTCGGCAACCTGAGGCCCGCGGGCCGCATGCGGCCCTTTGAAACTTTTTCGCGGCCCGCCAAAGCACCAATATAATTTTAGGAAAAATCAACAAACTTAGAGCGTGAGCGTACCGAAATGTGGCCGGTGACAAAAATGTGCGCTAACAGAAGCATAGTGGGAAACCTATTTTACTGCGCAAGTTCAATCCCCACTCCCCAGCGAATACGACGGCTCGCGTAGCAAGTGTAGCATTCTTTCATTTCGCCAGTTTGCTACTGTACGTTCATATGTGCAAATTGCACATAAACACGTTCATATTGATAACCGTATGACGTTTCACTACAATAGGTAATGAGAAATACATGTTATTTTTAATTTATTGGTAATATTTTATCGTAGGAAAAATGAATAAAATACCAAAGACAAGAAAAATTAATGAGGAAAACCGCGAATTTAATGAAAAGTGGACTTTTGATTATTTCTTTATTAATAATTATAATAAAGCACTATGCTTAATTTGCAAAGAATCTATAAGCGTATGCAAAGAATTTAATTTGCGTCGTCACTACGACACGAAACAGAAGTGTGAATATGATAAATTTGAATCTCAATTCAGACAAAATAAAATTGATTTTTTACAAAAATCATTAGAAGCACAACAAAACGTTTTTAAAAAATGTAAAGAACAAATTTCAGCATTGGTCAAAACGTCCTTACATATTTCGAAATTAATTGCTGAACATAACAAACCATTTACGGATGGAGAGTTCATTAAAAATTGTATTTTAGCTGCTGTTAACGAAATTTGTCCGGAAAAATTTAAAAAATTTGAAGATATTAGTTTGTCTGCACGTACAGTAGTTCGACGTATTGAAAATATATCAACTAATATGTTTAATAAATTAAAAGAAAATTCTTCACAATTTGAGTATTTTTCACTAGCACTTGATGAAAGCAACGATATAACTAGCACCGCTCAATTGTTGATTTTTATCCGTGGAATTGATAAATAATTTTGTGTAACAGAAAAACTTGCTGCATTAAAAAGCCTCCATGGGAATACAAGAGGTGAAGATATATTTTTGCAACTATTAGATGTTTTCAATATGTTCGATCTCAAGTGGGAAAAATTTAAAAATGTGACAACTGACGGTGCAAAGGACATGACGGGTCACAATACTGGTTTGGTAGGCATGATTAATAAAAAATTGAAAGAATTAAATATTACACAGCCTCCTCTACAACTTCATTGTATTATCCATCAACATGCACTTTGCGTAAAAGTTGTAAATTTGAAAAATGTTATGAATATTGTAATAAAGTCCATCAATTATATTCGCAAAAACGGTATGAACCATCGAATATTCCGGAATTTCTTAAATGAAATTGACGCAGAATATGAAGATATCATTTATTTTTCTGAAGTAAGATGGCTCAGCCGTGGGAAAGTTTTAAAAAGATTTTTCGAGTTGATAGACGAGATCGATATGTTTTTTGACAAAAAAAGGAAATAATATACCAGAATTATCGAATTTTAAATGGATAAGCGAGTTAGCTTTTCTTGTGGACATTACAACTTACCTCAATAAATTAAATATAACACTACAAGGCAAAGGAAAGTTAATCAACCAGCTATTTACAGAAATCAAAAGTTTCCAGCTTAAAATAAAATTGTTTATTTCTCAACTTGAAAAGAATAATTATTGTCATTTTCCTACTTTGCAATCGTTTTTAACCAAAAACGACAAACAGTGTCCTTCGAATATTTTTATTGAGTCACTAAAAGTACTGGATGAAAATTTTCGTCATCGGTTTCAAGATTTTTATGCAAAAGAAATGGACTATTAATATTTGAAAATCCTTTAAAATTTGATATTGTAAAAGCACCAGACAATTTACAACTAGAGTTAATTGATTTGCAATCTAACAATGTATATAAAAATAATTTTGAAGAAAATAATTTAATTGCATTTTATTCAAATCTACCAGAAAATAAATTTCCCAACTTAAGAAATTTCGCAAAATCAATGATTTGTATTTTTTCAAGCATCTATTTATGCGAAAAAACATGTTCAAGAATGAATTTCATAAAATCAAAATATAGAACGAGGTTGACGGATGAAAATTTACAAAACTTGTTGAGGATCTCAGTATCCCAAACACAACCGGACCTAAATGAATTATCAAACAATATTCAAGAACAAAAAGCGCACTGAATTTTAATGAATGAATAAAATGAAAGATAAACTATTTTCCTTAATATTTTATTACTCAGTATATATCACCACTACACCAAACACTTTATTTTTGCACTCGACGCGCGTTTCGCTAACCATGTTAGCTTCATCATCGCTCCTGATGAAGCTAACATGGTTAGCGAAACGCGCGTCGAGTGCAAAAATAAAGTGTTTGGTGTAGTGGTGATATATACTGAGTAGTATCATTGTGCCAAAGATTCCACATTCCCTACTTAGTTAATATTTTATATATTTTATATTTACATATTTATACATATGTAATTGGAATTTTATTTTCTTTTTTTTCCCTTTTAAGAATTGTAAAATTTTTGTTCTCTGACATTATTGTTATTATAGCATGTCAATAAAAAATAAATTTTTTCTATATTTATTTTTAATAATATTTATACTCGTATATGATATAAAAGCACTATTTAAGTTACATTTGAATGTGCGGCCCGCATAAAAAATTTTATTTTGAAAATGGCCCGCCGTCCGAAAAAGGTTGCCGACCCCTGCCTTAAGGTATTATCATTATTTTTAAACGAATTTCAGTTAATTATTTTGTATTTGATACGTCATTCCATAGTTAAGCTGAAATTATATGTAAAATTGTAGAAAATTAAATAGTATACTAGTAATGTCAAAAAAGGTTCTGTCCGAAGTTTACGACTTAAAATAAAATAAATCCTTACCTAGGCTAAGTTAGTTGGGTCCCTGACATCTTAAGATCCAATATTTTTTTAGGCAATAATGTATAATAATTATAGCATCATAGCTACCTAATAACCAATAAATCAATCTAGCCTAATCTAGAATCTATTAATAAACGTGTACCAGGTGTAGAAGTATGATTTCAGAGAACAGATGGTGTACCAATGCAGTTTGTGCTATAAAGATTTGACACTGCGCAATTTTGTTGTGTCATCAACAAGTGTCAGATGCGCACGAGTCATAAATTGGAAAAGTGTGTGCATAGTGTTGTGTTGTTGTGTTCAATATGTCGAAATTTATACTGAACAAAGATCATTCGCGGACAGCATTAATTCTTTGTTCTCATTTGAAGAAAACTGCTGTTGAATCATACCGATTACTTCGAGAAGCTTATGGTGAACATGCTCCATCGCAAGATACGTGTGAACGATGGTGTCGGCGTTTCAAAAGAGGTGACTTGGATGTTGCAGACAAGGAACGTGGAAAACTGCCAAAAAAATACGAAGATGTGGAATTGTAAGCATTGTTGGACGAAGATGATTCGCAATCACAAGAACAACTCACCGAGCAATTGGGCGTTAGTCAACAAGCTGTTTCCAAACGGCTACTAGAGATGGGAAAGATTCAGAAGACCGGGAGATGGCTACCACATGCGTTGAACGACAGGCAAATGGAAAAGCGCAAAAACACGTATGACATTTTGCTCGCTCGGTACAAAAGGAAGTCGTTTTTGCATCGTATAGTTACAGGGGATGAAAAGTGGATTTATTTTGAGAATCCCAAGCGCAAAAAATCATGGGTAGACATAGGCGCACCATCCACATCGACCGCAAGACCGAATCGCTTCGGCAGAAAGACGATGCTCTGTGTTTGGTGGGACCAGAGGGGCGTGGTCTATTATGAGCTGTTAAAACCTGAGGAAACGGTTGATACTAAACGTTATCAACAACTATTGACCGATTTGAACCGTTCGCTACTTGAAAAAAGGCCAGAATATCGAAAGCGGCAACACAAAGTCATTTTTCTTCATGACAATGCTCCATCACATACGGCAAAACCAGTTCGCGACACGTTAGAAGCACTCAACTGGGAAGTTATACCTCATGCGGCTTACTCACCAGACTTGGCTCCTTCCGATTACCACATGCTTGCATCGATGGGTCACGCACTAGCTGAGCAGCGTTTTGGTTCGTACGAAGATGTGAAAAAATGGCTCGATGAATGGTTCGCAGCAAAAGGAGAAGATTTTTACTGGCGTGGTATTCACAAATTGCCCGAAAGATGGGAAAAATGTATAACAAGCGATGGAGCATACTTCAATAAAGCACTTTTTATCATTCTTCCGAATTTTTTTTTTAGAAAAAAAAATCCGCATTTCATACTTGCACACCTGGTAAAACAAATATTTACTACTAAATATTTGCTTAATTATAAACAAATAAAATAAAATAGGTCTCAATACATAAGCAACCCGCCACTCGATAGCGGTAATGTTCTGAAAAGTACATTAGAAAAACCTTCAGCATATTGTCAAGGAACATAATTTCGTAGTTTTTTTTTTCAAACGTAATGCATTGGTGATAATTCTCGCTCAATCTACACTTTATGGAGAATATTCCAGAATTTTTTCAAAATTTTTGATCAGTACTTTTCGAGATATGAGAGGGGAACAGCGATTTTTGTCAATTTTTTAAAAATAATACAAAAAAAAGTGTGTGCAGATATTACATCACATATATTTTTGAACTTGTGTATTCATAAGCTTTTATTTGACATCCCATCCGATGTCATGGTAAACAATTAATTTTTTTTACTTCCGATTTCACCCCACAAAAATTAACCCCTTAAGTCAAAATTTAACTTTCAAAACTACGTGGCTTTGATTGGGTCGTCAATTCCTATATTTGTACCAAATTTCAGCTTTCGACGTTAAATAGTTTCTGAGAAAATCAGGTTTGACAGACAGTGATCTCATAACGGAACACTAAAAAATAGATGTATTGTTTTGTGGTGGTTGGTGTCTCTTTAAATGTGTCGCTCAGGTCTCTCATGAAATTAATCCGTGTAGGGCAGAGTGCAGTGTTTTTAATGATGACATACTTTTTTATTATTATAAGAAAGAGAATGCACTTTGGCACGTCTTTTTAATTAATCGAATTAAATCAACAATAAAAATTTTTAAAATCATTGTTTATTTTATAATAAATATTATTTTTTGAAGTAACTTTTAAGGAAACAAGTAATAAAGAAACGCATCTTGACCAGGAGTAAAAAATAAATAACTTTGTGACGAAGAGGAGTCTTCGAAGGCCAAAATAACAAACTAAATTATCTTACTTCTTTATTGCCACAGATTGAATTAAAACTGAGATTAAACTACTTAATTTTTTATAACTTCGTGTAGATTCATTACAAAATTACAAAATTTTTCAAATGTTCAGGTTAGTTCAGGTTAGTTCAAGATACGTGTGAACGATGGTTTCGGCGTTTCAAAAGTGGTGACTTCGATGTTGCAGACAAAGAACGTGGAATACCGCCAAAAAATACGAAGATATGGAATTGCAAGCATTGTTGGACGAAGATGATTCGCAAACACAAAAACAACTCACTGAGCAATTGGGCGTTAGTCAACAAGCTGTTTCCAATCGGCTACGAGAGATGGGAAAGATTCAGAAGACCAGTAGATGGGTACCACGTGAGTTGAACGACAGGCAAATGGAAAAGCGCAAAAACACGTGTGAGATTTTGCTCGCTCGGTACAAAAGGAACTTGTTTTTGCATCGTATAGTTACAGGGGATGAAAAGTGGATTTATTTTGAGAATCCCAAGCGCAAAAATCATGGGTAGACCCAGGCGCACCATCCACATCGATCGCAAGACCGAATTTTTATTAATTATTGCCACAGATTGAATTAAAACTGAGATTAAACTACTTAATTTTTTATAACTTCGTGTAGATTCATTCGTAAATTACAAAATTTTTCAAATGTTCAGCGTGTGCAGTCACAATTACCGAATAAAAATAAAAAAAAAACTTTTACTGCCAATTAAATTCCTGCGATACTTTCTACACCCCTAAAAAGCAAGATTAAAATTTTGTAAAATGGAAAATTCACCAAGAAGATTCTTTATAAACACAGGAAGCATTTTAACCCAGTTTTAAAATCTACCAATCAACTTCCCATATTTTATGACTTTTTAAATGCGAGTATAAAACGAAGCTATAATATTTCACAAGCTTATCCAGTGCTTTCTCGATAAACTATACCGTTATGAGCTGGCACCATTTATTTTTATCGCATAAACATTGCTCTGCTGACACCAGGAATCGGCCTGAATGTTTACATTTCGAAAAGGTGTTATTTTATATTAGTCACCGTTTGCCATTTGCTTAGTTTAAAAACGAACGATATAAAAAGGAAATTCCATATAAGGAATGCGGTTGTTGGTTAACGTAATTTTTTTAGTTACAAAAAAAAAAAAAAAAAAAACCTTAAATTTAAAACTTTATTAATTAGCGCAGTCGCCAGGGATTTTGAGCTCTCATTAAATGCATAATAGTACCACGTGAAAGAGCGGGAAATTTTACAAAAAATGGTACAGTAGAATCTCGAAAAAGTTAACTCGCGTAAAAGTTAATCGCTCGGGTAAGTTAACCGTATTTCAGCATCCACGTGCCGCTCTAAAAAGTTAACTCTTCAGTTAACTTTTCAGAGCGTATGAATTTTTCAAAACAACGGTTTTTTCCGTTCATACACGTAAAAGTGGCAATTTGGTCACTTTTAAAAAATTCTCAGTGGCAAAAACTGAGCTCTAATTTTTTGTTTGTTGGATTATGGTATTCCCCGAACTTCTTTTCTATTTTGAGCTGCGAAAACCTATGATCATCTTCATCATCAAACAATATTGATTTAGTTAGTCGTCGTTAGCGTTTGAGTTTGTGAGTTGTGTATTGTTTACTTAAAAAATGTCAAAGCAGAACAAATCATCACAAATCAGATTAGATTTGCAGCAGAAAGTGGAGATTTTAAAAAAGATTGATCAAGGTATTCACGGAACACGATTGGCGTTGAATTATGGTGTATCTAAAGTAGTCATCTCAAAAATAAAGAAAAAACGCCATGAAATTTTAGAGGCTGTGGCGAACACATATGAAAAAGCACACAAGAAAATACTACATAAACCGGAATATGCTGATCTTGAGGCAAGGTTGTATGAATGGTTCTTGAACCAACGTAGCGTAATTGTGCAATGACTGGTCCAATTTTAAAACCAAGAGCTAATCACGAATTCGCCATACTGCACCCTAGAAAAAAATTGAATGCCAGTGATGGATGGCTAGCAAATTTTAAGAGAAGACATGGTATTCGCCATCTCAAAATTTGTGGGGAAATCCTTTCAAGCGATACGTCGGATGTGACATCTTTCATTCATAATTTAAGAGCAAAAATTAATGAGTCCATTTCAACTATATAACGCGGATGAATCTGGACTATTTTATCGTTTTTTTACCGGATATAACATTTGTCACAGCAAACGAAAAGACCGCACCGGGCCGAAGAATTGCAAAGGAAAGAATCACATTTTTGTTGTGTGCTAACGCAGATGGTTCGCACAAGTTAAAGCCGTCGGTCATTGGTAAAACTGCAAATCCACGTTGCTTTAAGGGATTTGAAAACCCATTGGAACACGCCAATTCGAAGAAGTCGTGGATGAATTCAGAGTTATTCTTCAACTGGTTCCATCATTCATTTATAAAACAAATTATTTTTTTAGTTTCATAAAAAATTTTGCAGGTTATTGCATAAAAATTTTTGCAAGTTCGCCAATTTTCTGCTAAAAATAATTTACCACCAAAGGCATTGTTGCTGATTGATAACTGTACTGCCCATAAGCCAATTGACATGCTACAGTCTGATGATGGAAACATTGCTGCAATGCTTTTACCACCTAACGTAACAGCGGTTTTGCAACCCATGGATCAAAATCCCATAAGATTGGTCAAGTTAGGATATCGAACTTAATTGTTATGCAACATTGTCGCCCAAGAAAACGTTCCGATTGAAAATATTTTGAAGGCACATACAATTCGCGATGCTATTTTGCTACTTAAATCAGTGTGGAAACAAAAAATAGTGCGTACCAAAAATATCGGTTATATAAACATCATTCTAAGCAATATATGGACACATATTAATAACATAAAAATAAACTCGATTGTGCCGCGATTTGATACAGTAAGTAAATAGTCACTTAAGTATAATTTAATCTACGCTATGTAAACAAGCCAGCCTGCCTGAAAACAATTAATAATATGCTTCTTATGTTACATCTTTTCGGCCTATCTCAGGTAATATGAGTCGCATCGGGCTATACTTAGAGTCAGTTGAAAGCTGACATTTGACAGTAGTGGACGTGCAAAGAGTGTAAGAATTCGTTTATTCAAACTAATTTAGAGCGTCTTAAAAATGAGTGAAATTTCTACAAAAGTTCGCTATATTTTACAGTTTTATTCCAATGAAGAAATTTGTGCTCAAGATACGTCACCAAAAGCATTTTAGGTATTAAAGATGCTCTTCGCACTGGTTGACGAATGACAGAAAAGATTAATAGAATTTTACTGACTAATAATTGTAATAATAATTACTTAATTACTAAAGAAGAGATCGAAAGAGAAGGATAAATAGATCCATATCTTTATATCCCTGAGTTATTAATTAACTTTACTGTCATTTAAAATCGAATACTAGAGATTGCTGAACATAAAAAGAATAAATAAGCAAATATCTTTAAATCCATAAGTTCTCATTTTAAAAGAATTACTCGTATATATAAATAATATAAGTGAATGTTTTATTAGACTGAACCACTCTTATATAAAAATAAAACATTTTAAAGTAAATTAGTTGCTCAATTATTTTTTCTTTAATTTCAGATATGTCATCTCGATCTCGTGTATATATATATATATATATATATATATATATATATATATAGAGGGTGTTATAGATATCACTGAAAATATTGACACATGTACAAGTACATTCAATACTTTTTTCTTCAAATTCAAAAATTTTTAAGAAAATAAAAAAAGACGAAACTGGATTTGACCCCAAAACCTACCTACCCCTGAGAGGCCGTCATTGTACAAACTAGTTCTGGCGCAGGCGCATTGTTGCTGTTCATGCAATGCGCATGCGCTGAGTTATATCTCACCAACACTGTAAATGTCACGTTCTGGTTAATCGACCATATTGTTTAGTTGTTTTATTTACCAGTGGCGGAGCAAAAACAATATCTTCATTTTTTAGGGCCGATTTTTGATTGTATTATTGAGATTCGCTATTTAAGGTGAATTTTCTGCTACCGGTCTTGCTACAAGGAGGTGTCAGTTCCAATATATGAAGTAATTTCCATAATAACCTTTATATATACAATATTATATTTTTCATGTCGGCTTAACAGTAAAGATTTTACAAAATAGTATCATAGATATTCCATAGGATCACCTATGACAATAATAAAATAGGCCAAGTGCAAATTGGACTTGCGCAATTAGTGTTCCGTATGTTGATTTCTTTTGAAATGAAAATTTTTGGTACGAAGATAAAATGATCAATGAGTTCACAAACACCACAAATGAGGTTTTTCCGATCTTTGTTAAAAACTGATAACCTTGAAATTTGTGTTTTTTTGTATACCAGATGAATTATTAAAGTCAATGCAGGCGTGATAATTTTGTTCAATCTACACCCTGTGGAGAATATTCCAGAATTTTTTAAAATTTTTTTCGTGTTTCGAGCTCTCATTTTCACCCCACTCGATGTCCTGGTAAAGTTTTTTTTTCGTTTCCGATTTTACCCCCCCAAAACTAACCCTTAATTTTTAAAATTTAACTTTTAAAACTACACAGCTCTGATGGGGCCATCAATTCCTATATTAGTGGGGCAAATTTCAACTTTTTATGTCAAACAGTTTCGGAGAAAATCTGGGGTCACAGACGGACTAACAGATGGACAAACAGATGGTCAGACAGACTTCGAAGGGATCTTTTAAGATAAATATGTTGAATTATTATTATTATAAAAAGTTTATTAAAAAATCACGGATCAGTTAGGTTCTAGGTAAATCACTTTTTAAACATAAAATAATTTTCCAAAAAATTGACCAAATTGTCCCGATATTCTTTCTAATTACCTTTGAAAATACCCAGCAACACAAACTTCTGCGTTGTAAACTGTTGTTTAAATAATAAGTATTATGTTAGTAATATTATGATCGTTTATAGACTGCCGTATATAATTTCTATTTCTAAATTTTTGAATGTTATAGTGACCTGGAAACCTAAAAGTTGTAAGTTATAAACGCTTTAATATGATTTTTAAATATTTCATACTATTTTAAATTTTATTAAAGCCTACAAAGGTCCTTTTTTGTATGTTCATCTGTCAATCATCTATTTAATCTCGTTGGTGAAGTATAATTGGGTTAACCCTTTGATCTTTTTGCCAGCGTGGCTTTTCATTTATGAGTACTAAACCTAGTGACATGTTAGTAATGTGAACATAAAGACGGCTTATTGGTGTTGTTATAGAGACTATATTAACTCGATATTATTAAACTAGATTTTCAAAATCGGTCCACAAAGGTTAAGTATATTTCCCATATTCGTGAATTTACAAGCAAGATAAGCTCACCATAGAGAATCATCTAATTTAAATGATACAGATCTTTTGTATGACAGTATCTATTGATATAATAGGAGGGTTGTAGGAGAAACACCTGATCTTGACAAGAAAAAAACATTTTTATGTGTAAAGTTTATTTTATTTTTCAACATAGTTTTCTATTAGCTCATTCTATACTATATACCGGCTGACCACGAATTTATTATCCAGGGTTTCATTTAAACAAATGAAATTTAAAACGATATTATAGCTGAAAAAACGATACTCATTCTAGATAGAAAAATAGTAGACAGTCGCTTTCAAAAACTTGGCCAATTTTTTAATTCTAAAGAGAGCACCCTGAATTTTAGTAGAATTTTTAACTCTATCGAAAATTGACTTGCATCTCTGTGCTGAATGTCAATAGTTTTTGGAATAATGGTATTTGGAAATCAGCCATATAAGATTTTTTATGTTACTTTCCATTTATTAGAGAAACAACAGATAAATATTTTGACATTATTATTTCCCGTGCTTGCACGTTTATCTAACAAAATATGTTCGTAGGCATTAATTAGTATGATAACTTTTAATAAAATGACAAAAAAATAACATGTCTTGTTATAATATTCTTGGTCGCCAAGACAAAATGTGAAATTTTTGGCGTCAATTATAAAATTTGCAAATATTTTTGATTTAGCTTCAAAATATGAATCTAATTCTAAGTATAATTTGTTGTTTTTATTTACTGGTCGTGTATTATTAATTTTACTATGAGCATTTTGTCTTTATGTTTTTGATTGATGTCTGAGCTTAGCTTAGTCTAACGTTTTTCTATATTTCAAATTTCACCTAAAAAATATCGTGTCTCCAACTTTTCAAAATAGGCGTTTGTTTCAGTAATCTCTCATCGTTTGAGCTATTTTTTTTCTGCCGAGCCATTTTTTCTTATTCGGAAATGGGAAATAATCGCTAGGAGCTAAATCTGGCGAATATGGTGGATGCGGAAACAATTCGCATCCTAACTCATGGAATTTTGCCGTGGCGATGACACAAGGGTGCTCGCGTACATTGTCTTGATGAAAGATAATTTTTTTCTTCGCCAAATGCGGACGTTTTTCTTTCACAGCATGGTTGAAACGATCCAATAAGTTGACATAATACTCTCCGTTAATCGTTTAGCCCGTTTCAAGGTAACCGACGTGGATTATGTCGCGTGCATTCCAGAACATTGTAGCTATGACTTTGTTTGCCGATAAAGTCGCCTTGGCCTTCTTTAGTGCTGGTTTGCTACGGAAAACCCACTGTTTGGACTGTTCTTTGGTTTCTGGTGTGCTGTGATTAATCCATGTTTCGGCAATAGTTATGAATCGACGCCAAAAATCATTCTGATTGATATTTAACATCGCCAAACATTTGAAGTTGACAAAAGTGCGTGTTTATTGTTAATTGTGAGTAATCGCCGAACTCATCTTGCGGAAAGCTTTCTCATATCACAATGAGTTTTTAAAATGTTTTGAATACGTTTAGTTGAGATGACTTCATTTGGACGACCTGGACGTTCTTGATCAAAAGTGCTTGTACGGCCGCGTTTAATTCAGCTGTTCAATATTTTATTGTCGTTAACGAAAGTGCAAAGTCCCCATAAACATCGCTGGGTTCCACTTTTATCTCATCATTCGTTTTCTGTTTCAAAATTAAATATTTTATCACTGCTCGATATTCAATTTTTTCCATTGTTGTAAAATCACAAAAGTTGTTCTATTTAAATGGTCGCGACTCACAAACTAAAAATCACGCAGCGACTTGAAAATTTGTCAGGATTCTTGTGAAAGGTTATGATTACAAAAAATATAATTTTTTAAATAGCGCCATCTCTGGCCGAGGCCAGGTAGTTATCATAAAACCTTCGTAATAATGAAGCTCAAATAAAACTACGAGGCTGGATTGAAAACTCCGTGCAAAGTCCGAGAGATGGCACCACCCACGCGTATCGAGGTCATGTTTAGTTAGTAGCATCTCTTGAATGAACGCACACCAAGTTTCAGCTATATTGGTCTATTTCTTTGTGTTTGGCATTCGTGTGAATCAAGGAAGTCGAGTGATTTTCAAGAAATGGACGAAAAAGAATTTCGTGTGGTGATTAAACATTACTTTATGAAAGGCAAAACGCCTCAGGAGACTAAAGAGAAGCTCGATAAACATTATGGTGACTCTGCACCTTCGATTAGAACAGTTTATAAGTGGTTTCAAAATTTTCGGACTGGCTATATGGGCACAAGTGACGCTGAACGTTCTGGACGGCCTGTGGAGGTTACGACTCCAGAAATCATTGATCAAATCCATGATATGGTGATGGATGACAGAAGAGTTAAGGTGCGTGAGATTGCTAGTGATGTGGGCATCTCGACTGAACGGGTACATAATATTTTGAATAAACATTTGGACATGAGAAAGCTATCCGCAAGATGGGTGCCGCGATTGCTCACGCTTGACCAAAAACGGAATCGTGTGAAGTGTTGCAAGGATGGTTTGCAGCTGTTCCAGAAGAATCCGGAGGACTTTAAGCGTCGTTTCGTCACTGTGGATGAAACATGGATACATTACTATACACCTGAGACCAAACAACAATCTAAACAATGGGTTACAAAGGGGGAATCTGCACCAAAAAAGGCGAAGACCTTTTGGGATTCGCAAGGGATAATCCTCATCGACTATCTGGAAAAAGGTAAAACTATTACAGGTGAATATTATTCATCGTTATTGGACCGGTTGCAAACCGAGCTGCAAGAAAAACGCCCGCGATTGGCCCACAAGAAAGTCCTTTTCCATCACGACAACGCACCAGCACACACCTCAGCAGTTGTGGTCGCAAAATTAATGGAAATAGGATTCCAACTCGTTTCACATCCCCCCTATTCTCCAGACTTGGCTCCCTCGGACTACTATTTGTTCCCCAATTTGAAGAAATGACTGGCGGGACAAAGATTTTATTCAAACGAGGAGGTGATTGCAGACACTAATGGATATTTTGCAGACTTGGACAAATCCTATTATTCGGAAGGGATCAACAAACTAGAACATCGTTGGACGAAGTGTATAAGCCTAAAAGGAGACTATGTCGAAAAATAAAAAAGGTTTACCCCAAACACATAAGTAGTTTTTATTTTTGCACGGACTTTTCAAACCAGCCTCGTAGTTAAAAACACTACTGTCGTATCTCTAAATAAAAATATACTAACAGACAGAAAGAAAGAATAATAAAAACCCTGGATACTAACGAACTATTTATTTTTATATCTTCTCTGGCTCATTTAAGAAGTCTTTGCATTTTATTAGTAGTTATGTGATTGCAGTGTTAGTTTTGTGTGAAAATTACTTCACATAAATATGGAGAATTATGTGTGTTGTGAGGGTAAACTAGAATCTGTGGAAAAGTAGTGTTATTTAGATAAGACATAAAATAAACTAAAAATAGTTACGATCGTATAAAACATAGGCGCCCTAACAAACTTTTCAGGTTAAAGGATCTATACAAATTTTTATTGGTAGAGTCCTTGCGTATGTTTTTTTTATGTCAGTTGCACTGCTGGTTTCTCCTCCTTACAACATCACATTGAGTTCAACCACGTACAGAGAAGAGCAGGGATTTTAAGCCTCTCCGGACTCTCTTGCATTTAGAACCTCCTCTTAAAATACGGTGGAAACTTACTCCCTTCTTTTTTTTTATGGGTCTAGCACACGTGCTGCAAGGAAGTCCCTAAAGCGCTACAGAAGCGACACGTGTGCGGAAAAAGCGATTCTTTCCAACATACCACTACTTTTTCCGTCGCAAGAAGATCAAAACCGAAAATGAATTACAAACAATGATCAGCTTGAGGAGGTTAAAACAAAGTTTTAACGAAACTCCGATTTAATAAAAATCTTTTTCACCACCGCATTTTGAGTTCAAGAACATAATAATTGTAAGGGATAGCTGAGACCTGATTCATGTAATTTCCGATTACGACCAATTTTTGGGATCTCGTTATTTTGATCGATTTAAACATTAGTTATACATGTTACTTGAGCTAGTCATTTCTCGCCTTGAATATGCTAGTAAAATAGTGTATGGAAATAAACCAAGACCTCTATGTATGCTTCATTGAATATAGCTAAGCTTTCGACAAGATAAGTCATGATATTTTCATTAAGCTTCCTAAGGATAGAAAACTTGAGACTAAAGACCTATATTACACTGAGCTTCTATTCCACCGTGCCACTAACTGACTACGCGTCATCCCTGGAAACCATCGACTCATTTAAAATTGTAGCAGCAGCCGCGATGCTTTCAGAGGACCACGTCGCCTAGTCGGCTGCAGGCTTTTCGGCTACTGCAATGATTTTAAATGGGAGGACGACATCCAGCGGTCGCGTACTGCCACTTAGTGGCGCGACAAAGTGGTCCGTGTGTTAGCACACTAATGAAGATGAAGCGAGTATTTTATACAATAAATAGCAGTCTAGAGCTGAATATAAAGTTAGCAGGGAGATGGCTTAAGCTTTCAGTATTGTTCTATGGTGCAGTGGCTTGGTGGGTAAACGATTCTCGAAAATTGAAAAGTATTTGAGCTATGTCTGTACTGCTGATTTTTATTTTCTAGAGTCATGAGAAAAATGAAAAAAGGATATTAAACCATGATTACAGGAAAGAAACGGAAAACTGCAATACTTTAGAGATGTTATAAGGGAAAAAAAGTACTATTTGCTAGAGCCGATAATGTTATGTAAGTACACAAAACTTTAAACTCGTTTTTCTCGAAATCACTTTTTTCAAATTGGCTACCGTGATATCTCAAAAACCAGTTGAGCAATTGAGTTGCGCTTGTGAACAAACCTTAAAATCTTCATATATATGGCTATAACCCTCACCATGATAAAGTCAAAATTTTTTGTTTTGTATTTTTTACAGCCCTTCAAATGTGAAAAAAATGGTCAAAAATCGATACTCAATTTTCTACATGGCGCCATTTTTTACGTTTTCATGAGTTTTGTTTCATTCTGGTACCGGCTATAGCAATATTTATATTAATTAAGAATATATTTGTTTTTTTTTTGTTCAGATGAATAGAACTGCTGAAAAATATTACATTGAGTTCAACCACCGTCGAGCTCCGTTTTTTCTTCGCGCTCTTTTCATATATTTTTAACATTGATTATTTGTAATTGTTTAGTAGTACCAAAATTTATATATATATATATATATATATATATATATATATATATATATATATATATATATATATATATATCAATCGGTTTTATAACGTCTTCCGTCTTCCGATGCCTAATTTCCGCTCCTCCCGGTTTCTCCATCCCTCCTCCTCCAGATCTCTCTCTAGTACTTCCTTGTTGATTCCTGCTCTCCAGCTTTGGCGTGGTCTTCCACGCTTTCTTTTTCCATGAGGGTTCCAATTTAAAATCTTTTTAGGCGGTCGGTCTTGTGACATTCTCTGTACATGTCCGTACCATACCAACTGTTGGGTTCTGATTTCGTCCACTATATCGTGCCTTATTTCTAAAGCTCGCCTTATCGTGTCATTTGGTATGCGGTCTTTTCTGGATTTTCTGGCTGCTCGTCTCCAGAAATCCATTTCTGTAGTTTTCAGTATTTTTTCTGTTCTTTCCTTTAATGGCCACACCTGGGAGCTGTAAGTTATTATACTAGTACCAAAATTTGCAAACGTATTTCAAACATTTATAAACTTATTGTAAAAATCCCTTATAATTTTCTACACAAAAAATCGCAAAAATAGCATAAAATTTCGATCCCTAGACCAGTATACCCCCTTAAAGTACAAATTTTGAAAATATTCAGATCTTTCTTATAAATAAAATGTTACTTTCTTTTCTTTTGGTTAAAATTATGCACTTCATTAGATCGAAGTTTTATTGGCACTGAGAAAGCCAGTGATTTTAAATTTTGGAAGTATCACAACACTATACATCTGATCTATTCGTGTATATACTATCTAGTCAGCCAACTTGCAAGTCAGTTTAAACGTCTGATCGCGTTTTAATGTACACATGCTGAGCCTTAATTGCCAACTTTCATAAGAAAGATATCACTTCAAGAAGAAAACCTTATTATCGGATAAAAGTAGGTAATTAGTGTTCCGTACGGAACAGTTATGGGATCACGTCGGTGTCTGTTTGTCTGTCTGTCACACTCAATACAACACACAAATATAGGAATTGATGGCCTAATCAGAGCCGTGTAGTTTTTAAAGTTAAATGTAGATTTAAAGGATTAGTTTTGGGGGAGGGTGAAGTTGGAAGTGAAAAGGAATATTTTTTACCAGGACATGGAGTGGGATGTCAAATGATAGCTTGTGGAAATACGAGTTCAAAAATATATATGATGTAATACTTGCTCACACTTTTCTTTATATATTTTTTTTAAAAAATGTCAAAAAATCGCTGTCCCCCTATCTCGAAAACTACTGATCAAAAAATTTCAAAAAAATTCTGGAATAGTCTCGATCTATACATTAAGCGAAAATTATCACGAGTGCATTATGTCTGATAAGTTATCTGGTATAAAAAAACTATTTGGCTTCACAATATAGAGGAGGTTTTTAATATACTTTTCAGTACATACAATGGTGTCTAGGTAACGAGACAAAATAATTATATTTTATTTGTTTATAAATAAACAAATATCCAGGTAGTAAATATTTGTTTTGCACTTCTGTTACTAGATTTTATATCTAGATTGAGCTAGATTGATTTATTCGCTATTAGGTAGCTAAAATGTTATAACTATTATACATTATTGACTAAGAAAAAACGCGAAAATATTGAAGATATATACATGTCAGGGACATAATTAACTAAGCCTACGTAAGGATTTTTTTTAAAAGCAATCACCGTACGGAATACTAATTGCGCAAGTCTGACTTGTACTTTTGCCGTGGCCGTTTTTTTTTTTTATTTTATATAGGTCTCATGTTTTTATTTATACGAATTACCTCGGTAGTTTATAAAAATTAGGTTTATATTGTTATTGTTTTTTTATATCACGAAAATAATTGCTGATATATATTTTAATTGCTTTTCTAGTTTTATTGCTTTGCCCTTCACCAATTATTTTTAACGGTTGTAATAAAATTAAGAATTATAGCTCAAGTTAAGTACTGTTAGTAGTTTATAAAAACTGTTCCCATGAATTCTTTAATTCTACAACCACAAAAAAGATAGACCTCAGCAGGTACACTGCTAAAGTAGCAAGCCTGGGAATTAATAAAAAGTCTTCCAAAGTTCACGTCTAACCTGTTTTGTATTATCACCTAATTTAAAGCGTATACCACTATGGTTAGAAAACGTGGCCAACATACATATAATTATAATTATTTTATATCACGGCGGCGGTCACCTTATAAAAAATACCTTTGTCTTATCAGATTTCTATCTGATCATGGAGTAGCATTATACTGGGTTTATAGCGTTAGCCGCTCATAAACCTGTACAAGGACTAGTCATTATTGGATCAACCAAACCAACTTTTAAATAAAGTAGATTAAAGTTATCAGTTCAAATTAGCGCGCATAAAAGTAAATAAGAATAATATTTCATATCTAACAGATAAAACTAGGAGACAATCCATGATACTGTCCCCAACGGCAGAGAGGCTCAATGCGTCGGAATAGTGGGGGAAGGCTGAAGGAAAGTTAGAATGAGTGTACGAAAATTTTTAATTTTATTTAATGTTCTCAATGATGTTTTTAAACATCTAGTTATGCATTTTCCTCTTTTACATTATGATTTATTTTTTAAGATTAAGGAGGAAAAACCAAGCTAAAAAATGACCAAAATAAGGGCAGACTGATGTTTCGAACTTAGTACATGTCGGAAATTGTGCCTTATACGCACATGCGCACAGAGTACAAGTTCTCTGTTAGAGAATTACCTCATTTGTCCAAATTATTGTATAATTTTGGGAGATTGTTAAAAAAAATAAGAGTGTGTGTCTTTCTCTTTCTCCAGAACTAAGGAGATAGTTGGGTGATCATAAAACGAGATACATACCTGTGCCGATAATAAAAATATCATTCTGCATTTATTACCTCCCTCATTAACCTTCTACTGTTGTATTTAAAGTGTTATAAAGTGTTAACACGTAGACCGAAAAGTTTTTGGTCTGACACATAGATGACGCCCTTTTCAAAAAATCCATATGATTTTTAGGAAGTATCAACCTTCAAACGATACGTGTCAAAATTTCATGACATTTCGACGATTAGTTTACATGTTACAGTGGTTTAGTGACGCTACTTTTGATATTTTCAAAACAATAGAAAAAATCGAATTTCGTGTGTTGATTAAATACTTTTTTTGATAGGAAAAAATACCGTTCAGGTAAAGCAATGGCTTGATAAGTGTTACGGGGACTCTGTCCCTGGAAAAATCACTCATCATTTACTGGTATGCTGAATTTAAACGCGGTGGTACAGATATAAATGATGCTGAACGCTCTGGACGCTCAACTGAGGTGGTTATACGGGAAAACATAAAAAAATCCACAAAATTGTTTTGGATGACCGTAAAGTGAAATTGCGTGGAATAGCTGACGCCCTAAAGATATCAAAAGAACGTGTTGGTCATATTTTGCATGAACATTTTGGCATGAGAAAGCTCTGTTCGAGATGCGTACCTCGTGTGCTCACAGTAGACCAAAAAACATGTTGATGATCCTGAGCGCTGTTTGGACCTGTTTAAGCGCAATAAAAAGGATTTTTCATGCGATAGGTGACAATCGATGAAACATGGATCCACCACTACACACCGGAATCAAATCGGCAGTCAGCTGAGTGGACAGCAGCCGGCGAAAGCCGACCGAAGCGACCAAAGACACAACAGTCGGCTGGGAAGGTTTTGGCCTCTGTATTTTGGGATGCGCATGGAATGCTGAGAAGGGAAAAACCATCAATAACGAATGTTATATAAAGTTATAGGTGCGTTCGAAGGCAGAAATCGCAAAGAAACCGCCCCAAATGAACAGGAAAAAAAGCTCTTTTATCAAGACAATATACCGTGTCATAAGTCAATGGTTACGATGGCAAAATTGCATGGATTGAAGTTCGAATTGCTTCCTCATCCACGGTATTCTCTAGATTTGGTCCCCAGCGACTATTACCGATTCGCAGACCTCAAAAAAATGCTCGTCGGAAAGAGATTTGGCTTCAATGAAGAAGTTATCGCCGAAACTGAGGCCTATTTTGAAGACAAAGACAAATCTTTCTAAAAGAAAGATATAGAAATGTTAGAAAAGCGTTGAATTGATTGTATCGTTCTTGAAGGAGACTATATTGATGAATAACGTCGAATTTTTTTTTTAAAAAAAAAGTGTTTTAAGTAGCTAGACCAAAAACTTTTCAGACTACGTGTTATATAGTGTGCTGAAGTTATGAAATTTGACAATACTATTTTGTAAATTTACTTTAGATTTCACTCCAACTCGAACCCGGTAGATTTGGAAATCGAAGTTAGTATCTGTTTTAAAACGTAATAGGCCAAACACCCGTTCTGAACATGTGTCTGAGTGTGTAACATCTTGATAATTTGGGCAATTCAGAGAGACAGATAGAGAGATACAGAAAGAGAGATACAGAAAGAGCGATACAGAAAGAGAGAAAAAAAACTTACCAATCAAGAGTTTTCATCCTAAGTAAACTATTTTTCAATTTTTAGAATAAATAAAAATGTCGATCACTCTTCGTACAATAATAAACATTCCTGTCAGGTATCTCGCATTACAGAAGCAAGACTGACGAAAATTCAAACACAATTTAAATGAAGTTGTACTGTTCAAGCTTGTTTGTAAAACTAAATTAACTGTCTTTTTTTCTGAGGGTCCTTTGAATATGGAAATTTTATTGATTTATTTGACCGCTGTGCCTTGTTTTTCATTTGCATTTTAATCTGGTTTAATACACGTCTTAAAAAAACATTAAAATGATCAGTTTTCATCGGTATAATCAGAAATAAAATACTAATATGAAATTGCTGCAAAATATACATTTTAGTGTTCCGTACAGAACACGTATAAGACCATTTCGCTGTCTGTCTGTCCGTCTGTCACATCCGATTTTCTCGGAAACTATTTAACATAGAAAGTTTAAGTTTGGCACTAATATAGGGATTCTGGGAGATAAAATCGGAAGTAAAAAAAAATTACCAGGTCATCGATGGAGTGTTAAATGAAAGCTTGTAAAAACATGAATTCAAAAATATATGTAACTAGCCGTGCCCGCGGCTCCGCGCGCGTGGAATTGATTCACCTTTATCGTCACTGTTTATTCGTTATATTTATATTATTATATAGCTCAAGAGGCCTTAGGCTTGGCCATGGCTTGGTTGCATACTTGTCTCCACTTCTGTTTGTCTCCTGTTAGCTTTTTCCAGTGCGGGATTCCCATCAATTCCGGATCTTGTTTTACTGCCTGAATCCATGTAGATCGAGGTCTACCCTTGCTTCTTCTTCCAACCACTCCTATTATTAGGGCTTGCTTTGCCTGTCTTTCTTCCTTCATCCTTGCCACGTGTCCCAACCATCTTAATAGCTGGCTTATTATGATTTGGCTTATATAGGCATTTTAATTCGTAGTTTGTTTTTCTTCTCCACAGTCCCTCTTTTTTCCTTCCTCCGCAGATTCTTCTCAAAGCTTTCCTTTCCCACACCTCCAACGTCTCCGTTTCTCTTGCATTCAGTTTCCACATTTCGCATCCATATGTTACCGTGGATCTGACAACTGTCGTATATATTCTTTCTTTTGCTTTTCTTGATACATTCTTTGATTTCAATATTGGATTCATTGCCCCCAAACATCTCTGTACTTTCGCTATTCTTTCTTGTATCTCCGTTCTTTCTTGTCCACTCTCTGTTATTGTTACTCCCAGATAATTAAATTTGTTTACTTTTTCAAACATATATCTTTGCCCTAAGTTGTTTATTATATCTAAACTTTTGTTGTTTTTATTATCCTTCTGCTTTGTAATTTCCATGGATTTTGTTTTTTCCTCATCTATCTTTAGTTCTCTCATCCTTCCCCTTTCTTCTATCCTACTTTTTTGAGGTTCTCTTTTGCTCTTGCAATCACTGCTACATCATCCGCATAGGTCAAGCATTGGCAGGTTTGTTGGTATACCGTTCCATTTGTGTTTATTTCTGACTCCCGGATTATCTTCTCTAGTACCAAATTAAATAGACATGTCGACACTGGTTCCCCCTGTCTTAATCCTCTCTTCACCTTAAACTTGTCTGATACTTTGCCCTCAACCAACACTCTATTTTCTGTGTCATTCAGGGTCATTCTTACCATGCGAATCAATTTACTTGGAATTTTTAGTTCTTCCATTATCTTGTAAAGTCCTTCTCTATTTATAGAGTCATATGCTTCTCTGAAATCCACAAAGACTAAGTGTAGTGCCTAATTTTGTTCTAAGCTATTATCTTAGATTTGCTTAATCGAAAATATCTGGTCCTGAATCCACACTGGTATTCTCCCAGAATAGATTCGGCTTTCTCTGCTAGTCTGTTTTTGATAGTCAACACTACTATCTTGTACACGACATCCAGTAAGGCTATTGGTCTATAATTAGCACATATAGTTTTTTCTCCTTTTTTGTATATTGGACAAATGAGCGACTCTCTCCAGCTCACTGGCATCTTTTCTGTTTCCCATATTTCTTGCACCAACCGGCATATTTCATTTTCTAGATCTACTCCTCCAGCTTTTATCAGTTCTACAATTTCCACCCGGGGCCTTATTTTTTTGGGTTCCGAGTATTTCTCTTATTTCTTCTTTGCAGGGTTTTATTTGTCCCCTCCTGCCCTTCAGTTAATTTTGTTTCCTATTTCTCATTCAACTCATTTTTATCTCCATTTAGTGTCTCTTTAAAGTATTCCCCCCATCTATACAGTCTTTCTGCGAAGCTTACTGCTAAACTTCCATCTTTTTTCCTACATATTAGCATTTTGTCTCTGTTTATTTCCTTTGTATTTTATTTAAAAAAAAAAATATGTAAATCGGATAAGAGGTTCTTGAGTGCTAAGCGCAGTAATGGATAGACAGACAGACAGAGAGACGTTACGTTTTATATATATTATAGATTTTTTTCACATATATTAAATTAAGAAACAAAAAAAATCACGTAAATCGGATGAGTGGTTCTCGAATGATAAGCACACTAACAGACAGACAGACAGAGAGACATTGCGTTTTATATATATTATATAGATTACAAAAAGTTCTTCTTTCTCACATTTGATCAATGTGGTTCCATGTTTGGCTGACGGGCCAAAACCAAGTCAGCACAAACGCTATTACCATTCCGTATTAAGGAATGACCTGACAATGTTACATGTTTTCAAAATCACTGACTTCTGAATGTTTCTGTGTATGTCCGTGTTGAGTCCCAATTGCACTAAATGTGGTGTGAATGTTATTGGTGTAAGGCCTGTGGCTGATATAATGAGGGGGACAATGATGACTTTTTCCTGTCTCCATAGCCTTTTTATTTCCGTTGCAAGGTCTGTGTATTTGGAAATTTTTTCTGTGTATTTCGCTTGGATGTTTGTGTCGTTGGGGACAGCTATGTCAATCAGATAGGTGACTTTTCCTTTTTTGCACTGAAAAGTAATATCGGGTCTATTGGCGGAGACTGTTTTATCTGTATGGATACCGATATCCCAGTAGAGCTTGTAATCTTCATTTTCAAGTATGGATGTTGGCGTGTATTTGTAGTAGGGATCTGTGTTTTCTATGAGTCTGTATGTTGTGGCTAGTGCTTGGTGAACCACTTTGGCAGCTGAATCATGCCTGGCTGTGTACTCCGTTCCGGCCAATATTTTACATCCGCTCGTTATGTGTTCGATCGTTTCTTTCTGCTGGTGGCATTTCCTACATCTGTCCTCTGCAATAGTCGGGTCTTTGATGATATGCTTTTGGTAGTTTCTGGTTAATATGACTTTATCCTGGATGGCAAGTAAGAAGCCTTCAGTCTCAGGGAATAGCTGCCCATCCCGTAACCAGGTGTATGATTGTTTTTTATTTACGTGGTCTTGTTCTATGTGGTATCTGTGTTTTCCGTGGAGTGTTTTCTCTGACCACGTTTTCATCTTTTCCTGTTGTAATTGGGTGTGACTGTGTGTGTCTGCTGAGTGGTCTGCCCGATCTAAGTCGAGAGGTGTGTAGTTTTTGTCTGCTTTCACTGTCGCTGTGTGGAGGCTGGTTTGCTTGCTGTGAAAGAATTTCCTAAGTGTTTGTATTTGTTTTGTGTGTAATGATCTGATGTCTATAATTCCTCTTCCTCCTGCCTTCCTCTCGATGGTAAGTCTTTCTTTGCATGCGTTGGGGTGTAGTTTCCTGTATTTGGTGAATTGAGATCGTATAAGGATGTGAATATTTTCTATGTCTGTTTGTGACCATTTGATGATACCAAATGAATATGTGAGTATAGGTATAGCGAACGTGTTGATGGCTTTAGTGAGATTCTTAGAGTTGAGTTTTGTTTGCAAAAGTTTCGTCAGTCTGTTTTTGAATTCGGTTCTGAGCTCTGTTTTGATGTGAGTGTGGTTGAGTTTGGTGCTTTGTTGGAAGCCTAGATATTTGTATGTTTCTTTATCGAACATGTTATCGAGCGTTTCATTGTTGATGGTTTCTGTCTCATGGTGGTGCTTCCATTGGCCTTTGTTGATGTGGAGCACTTTGCATTTACTTATACCAAATTCCATATTGACATCTAAGGTGAATATTTCTGTGATTTTGAGGAGTTCTTTCAGCTGTGTTTGTGTGGCAGCGTAGAGTTTTATGTCGTCCATATATAGGAGGTGGTTTATTTTATGTTGATTCTCTTTTTGGTGTCTGATATTGAAGCCATGCTCTGTTCTGTTTAGTATATTTGAGAGTGGATTGAGACAGAGGCAAAACCATAGAGCACTGAGCGAGTCTCCCTGAAATATACCCCGTCTGATGTACAGCTCTTCTGTTTGGATCCGTTCGGTTTGTGTTTCTAGGCGTATTTTGGTTTTCCATGTTTTCATAATTTGCGCGAGAAACTGCCTGAGGTGTTGGTTGATTTTATAGATTTCTAGGGCCCTGATTAACCAGCTGTGGGGTATGGAGTCTAAGGCTTTTTTATAGTCTATGTAACCGATGTGAAGGTTTCTGTGTTCTTTTCTGGTTTGTCCCATAATCACGCTATCTATAATCAGCTGCTCTTTGCATCCTCGACTATTTTTCCTGCATCCCTTCTGCTCTTCTGTGAGGATATTGTTGTCTGTTAGGTGTTGTTCTATTTTCTTCGATATTGTGGCTGTGATGATCTTGTATAGGTTGGAAGACAGGTGATAGGTCGGTAGTTTGACGGGTTTATGGTGTCTGAGCTTTTGGGTTTAACGTATGTTATTCCTTGTGTGAGGAAAGTGGGAAATGTGTGTGGTTGTAGAATGGCTTTGTTGATTTGGTGTGTGAGTGCTTCGTGTGTGGTGGTAAACTGTTTGTACCAGAAGTTTTGTATATTGTCTATTCCAGGACATTTCCAGTTGTGTGTGTGTTTGATAGTTTCTGTAATTTCTTGTGTATTAAATGTGGTATTTTCTTGTTCTGTCACATGTTTATGTTTGTCTTCTTCGGCTTTGATCCAGGGGGTGTTATTGTTGTGTTGTTTGGGTTCTGACCAGATACTTTTCCAATAATATATATATTTATATAGATTATTATTATTATTATTATTATATAACCTGGTCAGAGAACATATGTATGAATTTAAAAAATCACGTAAATCGGATAAGTGGTTCTCGAGGGATAAGCTCACTAACGGACAGACAGGCAGACAGAGAGACGTTGTATTTTACATATATTATAGATATAGATTCTAGTTATTACTATATAACCTGGCCAAAGAATATATGAATGAATTTAAAAAAAGACACGTAAATCGGATAAGTGGTTCTCGCCTGATAAACGCACTAATAGACAGACAGACAGACAGAGAGACATTGCATTTTATATATAATATAGATTATAGATTATACATATTCTCTGTTACGCAATATTGTTCCAAATTTAATGGTTTACGCTGTGTACTACAAGGGAACACGCTAGCGGCAAACTTTTTTCCGACTTCATTCACTATTATTGACACTGCTCATTCCCTATGCTAGCTATCGTAATAAAATATAGCCTATAACCTGGCCAGAGAACATATGTATGTTTTAGAAAAAAAAGTACGTAAATCAGATAAGTGGTTCTTCAGTGATAAGCGCACTAACGGACAGACAGACAGACAGACAGACAGAGAGACGTTGCATTTCATATATATTATAGATGTAGTAGTTGCGCACCGTTGTCTTTCTTTATTTATTAAAAATTGTGTATGCTGTACCCCCCTTATCTCGAAGAGTACTGATTAAAAAATTTTGAAAAAATTCTGGAATATTCTCCACAGGGTGTAGATTGAACGAAAATTATCGGGAGTGCATTACTTTTAATAATTTATCTGGTATATTAAAAAACAAAAATGTCAAGGTCATCAAACCTTTGTTGAAAACTTATTTGGAGTGTTCTGTGAAGTCACTGATCATTTTATACCTCGGTAACAAAATTTTTTATTTTAAAAGCAGTCAACGTACGGAACACTAATTGCGCAAGTCTGACTTGCACTTGGCCTGTTTATTTTTGTCATGAAATGTGCATTATTAGCCAATTTCTCAACATGAGTAATAAAAGAATTTGAAGAATAATTAGTTCTGCAAGTGAGAACATGGAAAAAGTATACAGGGTTATTGATTATAAATGGACTGCCATTATAACTTGCTTATTTGAAAGGTTAGACAAAAATGTTAAAAAATGAGCGATGAGTTGTAGCGTTTTTAAAGAATTTTTTTACGGAATGAAAACAGAAAAAATTACGTCTTGTGTTTTTGACATATGACACAAATTTTATATTTTTTAAATCAAACACCTTGTATATTATTTTTCTATTTTAAAAAATTCTTAATTCTAAAAATGCCTTATATAAATCTTTTTTTTTTTTCGGAGAGTGGAAACGGGATATATACGAAATATTTATTTAAAATAGTCATGATGTCAGGGAATATACTGGAACCAAAAAGAATCTTCAGCCTAAACATATTTCAAAGAACATATAACCACATCTTAACTGAAACAACGTTTTAACAAAAGAAAATGGCTGCACAAACACGAGCAAAATACGAAAATGAAGAAAAATTCGACAAAGTTCGAAAAAATGATTTTTCTTCTTATTTTGCAAAACAACACTGAACATTAAAAATAAAATATATGTTGGAGTTTCTAGAATTAAATTAAAAATATAAAGTTTGTGTTATATACAAAAAAATGCGATTGTTTCAGTTTTACTCCGTAACACACCTATGCCTCTGTTGAAAGTAATGAGAAGGAGGGAGGTTCTAATATAGGCGGAGTGTTAGTTTTAAGAAGTTAAATATTCGTGTTGAATTTGCTCTAATCTTCGGGGCCATTGTAACATGGGAAGTAAGTACTGGAGAAGTGAGCTTAATAGAGCTTATATTCTAAAAATCAACAATACTTTTGGAGGGGTTTGGAAAATATAGAAATATTGTAGATATATGGCGAATAAAGGACAAATAGCTGTCAAATGTCAGATTTAAGTGTTTTACTGCGAAACTAATTGAATAAAGATCCTATTCAATGAATTCTTACAAATGAAATAATAGTTTTCATTAAATCTTGGAATTATAGGAAGCCAGAATTCAAATTTATTAAAATGTATTTTGGTTTTAGAGCATATTGCTTTTATTGAAAATAATATCGGTGCTGTCAGTCTAGATTTCAGTATAAGATTAAACGGTTTCGGTGCTGATTAAATTTCTCAATAAACTTGTCGATATTAAAATAAAGTAAGCGTTCTGTGCTTCACACTCGATAAAATAAAGTATTTTATTAAAGCATAATTAAATTGGGTGTTTCGGTAGCAAGAAAATTGGTAAATTTTGAATATAAGGTAACAAAAATCAAAAGTTAAAATTAGGTAATTTTTAAAATTTATATTCGAATTGAAAGCTTTCGCCTTTTAAAGAATCCATTAAAATAATTTGGTTTAACTTCGTGAGTACTTAAGAAGCTCTGTTCCTTCCCCCTTCAGAAAATGTCATCACGGTTAAATCTTTGTTACTACTGTTTTAGTATAAAATTTCTACATGTTATTTTTTCGACATTTCCGATTTTACTGAACCAATTTTACCTAAATATAGGGGAAAACGTTTACGTTTATGGTGAATAGTATATAATATACACTCATATATTATATAATTATATACATATATATATATATATATATATATATATATATATATACATATATATATATATATATATATATATATATATATATACATATATATATATATATATATATATATATATATATATATATATATATATATATATATATATATATATATATAATACTGGAACTGGCACCTCCTTGTAGCAAGGCCGATTTCACAAAATTCACCTTAAATAGCAGATCTCAATAATAGAGTAAGAAATCGACCCTAAAGAAATGATGCCATGAATGAAATGAAGATATTGTTTTGGCCCCGCCACTAGTAAACAATATGCCCCATTGTTAACAAGAACGTGCCTACGCCTGAGCGATTTCATACAACGGCGGCCTGTGATGTGCGGTTTGGTTTGGCGGTAAAGTCCAGTTTTACCTTTTTTTTTTTTAAATTTCCCAAAAATTTTCGAATCTGAAAAAAGTATTGAATGTCCTTTTACATGTCCCCACGAGTCACCTGTTTTAATATATGGAGTGATTTCCATAACACCCTATATATATATATATATATATATATATATATATATAAATTTAGGACAGTTTTTTGTTCTTGGACTGGCGGTCAATTTTTAATGAAACAAGTTTACTTTTGGTTAACGTTTCGGTTTATTTTATTTAAACCATCTTCAGAAATACAAGAAAGAAAAAAAAATGTGAACCTTTTAAATTTAGTATTACGAAAATTATGAAACTGTTAACATGTAAATCATTTAAACCAAAAGATCCAACTAGATATAAGGTAGGAAAAATATAATTAAACACTAATATTTATTCTCTACATATATTTCTGTATAAAACAACACTAATTATCAATTTTACATCTTAAATATTAACACTAATAATTTTTTTTTTCTTTCTTGTAGTTCTGAAGATGGTTTAAATAAAATAAACCGAAACGTTAACCAAAAGTAAACTTGTTTCATTAAAAATTGACCGCAAGATCAAGAACAAAAAACTGTCCTAAATTTATTCATTAACGGTCAGGAAAAACATATATATATATATATATATATATATATATATATATATATATATATATATATATATATATATATATATATATATACATATATATATATATATATATATATATATATATATATATATATATATATATATATATATATATATATATATATATATATATATATACATATATACATATATATACATATATATATATATATATATATATATATATATATATATTATATATTCAAGAAGAGAAGGGCATATGGTTCCAAAGGGCGTTTTTAAGGTAGAAAAAAGAGAACACTGAAATAGCTTTTATAGAGAAGAACGATATATATATATATATATATATATATATATATATATATACATATATATATATACATATATATATATATATATATATATATATATATATATATATATATATATATATATATATACATATATATATATATATATATATATATATATATATATATATATATATATATATATATATATATATATATACATATATACATATATATATATACATATATATATATATATATATATATATATATATATATATATATATATATATATATATATATATATATATATATATTATATATTCAAGAAGAGAAGGGCATATGGTTCCAAAGGGCGTTTTTAAGGTAGAAAAAAGAGAACACTGAAATAGCTTTTATAGAGAAGAACGCCAAACGACAAATGGGGAAATGGCGCCAACAGACAACCGGTTACGCCTTAAAGAAAAAAAAAACACCACTTTTGCATTGGAATTTCAAAAGCTTAGATTCTTCCCAACACAGTAAACTCAAAATCGGGAAGTAAATTTTACCCAAAAATAAAATTCTTTTATATAGAAATTACAACAACTTATACTCAATTTAAAAACCGGGGTGAGATTTTGTATAAAAAATAACTCATACAACACAACTTTAAAATTTAACCATCAATGACTAGAAAATAGAGTTTTTTCTACAAAAAAATAACGTCCCCTAGCCTCTTTATCTACGTCATACAATTTTTTTATCACATTTACATGAGTATATATGACTTTAGCGGTCGATTCAAGGATTTAGTACCCTTTCGTCGATTCCCGTTTTGGCGACTTTAAGAGAAATTCCCGTTTTGTTGACTGGCCTTTTAACCTATACATCGGTGTCATTAACAATTCCCCTTTCGTCGATTCACTAAACCTCTTTATCTGTTATGGAAATCTATGTTAACGGTAAATATTAATTATTTCTTAAAATATCTATAGAGGAAAATTCTTTCTTTCCTTCAAACTTTCTACAGACTTAGGACTGTCAAACCTGAACCTGAACTAACCTGAACGCCTACAATAATCTAACCGGCCGCACCCTTATATTTTATGAAGATAAATATCTAGGTAAAACTACCTGTAGAGGGTTGAAGGCCACCTACAGCTTTACTTGGTAGCTGTAATTCGGCAAGTTGGCAAAAAAGGAACGGTTTCATATGGTCAACGGTCAAGCAGTCTTAGTCGATGAAAGGGTAACAAAACAGGTAAAAATGCCCAGTCGACGAAACGGACAATCGACAAAATGGGAATTTACCGATTCAAGCTTTTAATTTTTATCACTTTTTTTAGGATTTGCGAAAATTCCTAAAAAACAAAAAACCCTCTGATCGTATCATTTTTATAAGTAATCTCATCGCGATATTACATTTTTAACCTCAGTGTTGTTTAAATATACACTAAAATATCATCGATATATCTGACATGATGAGTTTATATAATGTCATACTTTACTATACTTTTTTCATATTAAACAAATATTTTAATAAGAAAAAATAAAAAAAAATCGTCAGTCCGATCTACGTACATAATAAAAATTCAGGAATAAATAAGCTTTCATTGTTACACTGATTTAAAAAAAAATAAATGTGACTATGCTTTTTCTAAAAGTATGCGGATGTGCCTTAATAAATTTTTACTATTATTAATATTTTGGATAAAAAATTATAACGTTGTTTTATAGGAAAAACCAGAACTACGAAAATTAAATAATTAATTAATATTAAATTTTTTGAGTTTTTTATTCCATTAAGGTTCCTAAACAGTATAGATACATAATGCTGCTTGATGAAATTTTTATTTATTCTTATATTGACACTAATTTAATACAGAACAAGTGAGTTTGATCCAATTTGTATTGTAAATTATTGACAGCAGGTGAACTTCATATTATTTCAGAAATTTCAAGTGTTATTTTAATATGATAAGGGGGCAGATATAGTTTTTTTTTAAAGTCGGAGAATGTAACAATACGCATTTTTATACGATAAATTTGGTGGGTTTTAGGTCTTAAATGCAACATTTCGATTGAAATATGAAACTGTTGAATAACGAAAATTCAGTTCAATGATTGGTTAGAGATTCTTCAGTAATGAATCACTTACTATTATATCCTTGTGGAAAAAGATTAATGATTGGATTTTTTTGTACCTATAATCTTAATAAACTTTAAGTTAAAAGTGCATGCCCAGAATTTTCTTTTCCTCTATAATTTTCTAATTTAAGCACTCACGTCGTAAAGAAGTTATACTGTGATTCGTAATGGCAAACTTCCCGTTATGCGTATACGTGAACATATAAAAGTTCATAAAACCGGCTCTTTACGGATCACGGTTAAGTTTACGTCATTTCTCTTGCACTCGAGCAATTTTTATTATTTTCCACCTCATATGCTTCAAACCGGCCGTTCTCTCCGAGACAAATCTACTGCGTGTACACGACATGCCCGAAAGCCTTTTGGCACCCTATAAATGGTGTATTTATAGCTTCTTTGTTGTATTTATTACCCGATAGTTATGAGAATATGGCACAATACAACATCCTGTTTGCCTATCTAAATACAGGGTAGTTAGTAAGTTTGTAACAAATAGGAAACTACTATAACCAGGTGGTGATATGTTGGTTTTCATCTGAAGAACTACAATTTCTCGTTAGAGCGTTTCGTCTATATAAAATACTAGCAGGGCCCGCGGCTCCGCTAGCGTGGACTTGATTCACTACTATCGTCACTGCTTATTCCTTATGTTACCCAACGTAATAAAATATCTCCCATTATTTCTCCTTATCTCTCAATATTTCTCCTTATTTCCCATTATCTCTACATAATTTCCATTATCTAGGCTTATCTCTGCTCATCTCCCATTATTTCTCCTTATCTCCCATTATTTCTCCTTATCTCCCATTATTTCTCCTTATCTCCCATTATCTCACCATAACTCCCATTATTTAGACTTATCTCTGCTTATCTCCCATTATCTCTCCTTATCTCCTATTATTTATACTTATCTCCCATTATCTCACCTTATCTCCCATTATCGAGGCTTATCTCCCATTATTTCTCCTTATCTCCAATTATCTCACCGTATCTCCCATTACCTAGGCTTATATCGAATTATATAGAACATATGTATAAATTTATAAAAACACGTAAATCGGATAAGTGGTTCTCGAGTGATAAGCGGACTAACGGACAGACAGACAGAGAGACGTTGCATTTTATATATATTGTATTCTTTGCTACATGATATTGTTCCATATTTAATGCTTTAGGGAGTGTATTGCAAGAGAACGCGCTAGCGGCAAACTTTTCTCCGACTTAATTCACTATTATCGTCACTGCTTATTCCTTATGTCACCTAATAAAATGTAGCCTATAACCTGGCCAGAGAACATACGTATGGTTAAAAAAAAGCACGTAAATCGGATAAGTAGTTCTGCAGTGATAAGCACACTAACGGACGGACAGACAGACAGACAGACGGACAGAGAGACATTGCATTTTATATATATTATAGATATTCTCTGCTACATAATATTGTTCCATATTTAATGGTTTGGACTGTGTATTGCAAGAGAACGCGCTAGCGGCAAACTTTGTCCAACTTCATTTACTATTATTGTCACTGCTCATTCCTTATGCTACCTATCGTAATAAAATATAGCCTATAACCTGGCCGGAGAAGATATGTATGTTTAAAAAAAAAGTACGAAAATCGGATAAGTGATTCTCCAGTGATAAGCGCACTAACGGACAGACAGACAGACAGAATACGTTGCATTTTATATATATTATAGATGTAATAAAATATATACCTATAACCTGGTCAGAGAACATACGTATGAATTTAAAAAATCACGTAAATCGGATAAGTGGTTCTCGAGGGATAAGCGCATTAACGGACAGACAGACAGACAGACAGACAAACATTGCATTTTATATATATTATAGATATAGATTATTTTTATTATTATATAACCTGGCCAAAGAATATATGCATGAATTTAAAAAAAGACAGGTAAATCTGATAAGTGGTTCCTGCGTGATAAACGCACTAATGGACAGACAGACAGACAGAGAGACATTGCATTTTATATATATTATAGATTATACATATACAGATACATAATATTGTTCCATATTTAATAGTATAGGCTGTGTATTGCAAAGGCACGCGCTAACGGCAAACTTATTGGCGACATCATTCACTATTTTACGTCACTGCTCATTCTTTATGCTACCTATCGTAATAAAATATAGCGTATAACCTGGCCAGAGAACATATGTATGTTTTAAAAAAAAAGTACGTAAATCGGATAAGTGGTTTTTCAGTGATAGGCGCACTAACGGACAGACAGACAGACAGACAGACAGACGTTGCATTTTATATATATTATAGATGTAATAAAATATATATCTAAAACCTGGTCAGAGAACATATGTACGAATTTAAACAATCACGTAAATCGGATAAGTGGTTCTCGAGGGATAAACGCACTAACGGACAGACAGACAGACAGAGAGAGGTTGCAATTTGTTTATATTATAGGTATAGATTATTATTATTATATAACCTGGCCAAAGAATATATGTATGAATTTAAAAAAAGACGTAAATCGGATAAGTGGTTCTCGCGTGATAAACGCACCAGTGGACAGACAGACAGACAGAGAGACATTGCATTTTATATATATTATAGATTCTAGATATTCTCTACTACATAATATTGTTCCATATTTAATGGTTTAGACTGTGTATTGCAAGGGAACGCGCTAGCGATAAACTTTTTTCCGACTTCATTCACTATTATCGTCACTGCTCATTCCTTATGCTACCTATCGTAATAAAATATAGCCTATAACCTGGCCAGAGAACATATGTATGTTTTAAAAAAAAAAGTACGTAAATCGGATAAGTGGTTCTCCAGTGATAAGGTCACTAACGGACAGACAGACAGACAGACAGACAGACAGACAGACAGACAGACAGAGAGACGTTGCATTTTATATATATTATAGATTATAGATAAATATATACAGAGTACTTAATGAAATTTGCAACTTTTTTGTTTTTAATTTTCCAGAATTCCAGTTTTCAATAAAAGTTTGTTTATTAAGAAAAAATCAAGATGCAAAAAAAGTAAAAATATGGGAGTGAAATGAAAACCCCTGACATTTTGCAATAGTAAAATTAAGGGTTACAAGAATGCAATAATTGTTAAATCTGAAGGCAGTGGAATTAATTGCTGATAGTTTTTTTTGGACTTTAAATTTCCAAATAGTTTAAATAGATTGTTTCCATTTTTTTCTAAAGATAGTACTTCTTTTCTATTGTAGGCACCTTCTCCCGCCGAAGGTCGGCAATAATTAAAGAGATTTCTATTTTTGACACTTCCGCTCGGAAGAATGATTCGGTACCCTTTTGGTGCTTGTTTTTTTAACTCTGATATCCTTCGTCCCCCAGGCGTCCTCTTGCTTTCGATCTTTCCCTGTATCATTAGTTTAAGGATCCAATCCAACTGTGTCTCATACCATGCTCAAAATACTTAATGAAGAATTTTGCTCAGATTTCACCTCTTATCATATATTTTGTTTTTTGCAGTTTAGGTTAATACCATAGTTACTACTGGCTAGTTGTACGACGTCTACGAGAGGTTGCAGATCTTCTACGTTATCGGCAATCAGAACTGTGTCATCCGTTGATTTTATGATTGTTACGATGGTGTTTTTATGAGAAAAAAACTTCAGCATAAACGTTAATAGACCAAGAGGGCGACCCGAAATTTTGACCTGTCAACTAACCGTCTGCCTAGTTGTTTATTCTATCGGGCGAGTCAAATAAAAGCCTGCTACATCCAAAAATGGACTGTCGTTTAATCACTTGAATCAAGTACCATAACATTTGTCGACGTTGAAAAGTCGAGCGCCTCAAAGGGCAGACGCATTTTCGAAGTATATGCCATGAAAAATCTATATTTATATATTTAAGCACGTTACTAAATCGGTCTCTGAACGCTCGTCTCTGCACGTGCGCTCGCTCTGCCCCTCTTACTCACTTTCTACTTTCCGAAACAGAGCTGCTCCCTACTGTAATTAGAAACTGTTATTTACAGTATGAGACTTTTCTATTGAATTTTTCGGAGCAAACATGACCTTGAGGCCTCTCTAGACTGTTATTTCGAAGCGTGTTTCGAAGTAGTCTTGAAACGGGTTTTTCTCGAAATAACGTTTTTGCTTGCGGCGTTAAAGTTGTTTCGAAACTGTTCAACCGATCTTTACGAAATATTTACCACATATTCAGCACATGTGTGGCTATGCTCGGAACGAGAATAAAATTGTCATTTTTACTATTTTTTTGGCATAAAAAATGGCAAAAAAAAACACATTTCCACATTTTTTTTTTTAACACCCGCCATTTTGTTATTTTTGCATAAAAGTGAATAATTCTAGCTCGGGCCATAGTCACAGTCCTACAGATTGTAAATCTTTTCGGTTTTTGTGTTTCAGAGCAGCCGAAAATGAAAAAAAAACGTCAACGTCATGGACACACCTTTTTTTGACATACTATGTTTGCCTCGCATTTTTTCATAAAAAAGCTATGTAAAATGAACAAAAAAATGTTTTCTTGTTGTGTATTAATACAGTTCAAAAGGAACTACTTCAATATTTACAACAGATATCGCTCGAAAAATTAGCAAAAATACCTTTTTTCTCAGGCGTCTAAAGTAGACTGACCCCTTAAATACTTAATAATCTACTTCTACTTGTTTCTTACATTACCCATGTCGCCATATTTCTTGCATTCAGAAGATGTACTATAAAGCAGGATGTAATTACTTACCTGAAAAAAAAAATTAAAGATAATCATATATAATAGTTATAAAGATAATAATTAAACATTCATTTATAAAAGATCATTAATTACGCTTTGCTTAAGTTAAAGAAAACCAGTCAGAAGGCACTATTCTAATAATGGATTGGAAACTCGTTTCAATGAAACTTGCCTTGATTAATAATTCCGTTCAATGACGATCCATTTATCAAGGCTTTAAGTTATAGAACGGCATTTTTTAAAGGGAAAATTTACATAAAAAGCGAATAAAGTTTCGCCAACTAAGGAATGCTTTATTAAAAAGTGTAGTTTCCTTTGAATTTCTTTTGTTTGAGTTTACTCAAACTAGCACACGGAAAAATATTTAAGATTTTAGATTATGAAATTACTAGTTCCATAAAGTTATTTAATCACCTAAGTGTCTTCATTACCAATTCGTTAGTATTTTTATGTTTTAAATTTACAGTTCTTTAAATAAAATGTTTACTAAGGATTAGGAATTTGAAACTAATTTAATAATAATGTACACGGGATTTTACTGCTACTAATACAAAACCGGTTTCATTTTATACATAAATTAAAACTAAAAACACAAATTAAACCTATTTCAAAAAAATGAAAAATACAGTATATCTGCTTTTAATTCTAATAACCGGCCAAGTGCAAGTCGAACTTGCGCAATTAATGTTCCGTACGTTAATTGCTCTTAAAATAAAAAATTTTTGTTAGGGAGGTATAAAATGATCAGTGACTTCACAAAACACACCCCAAACGAGTTGTCAATAAAGTATTTTTCCAACCTTCACTGAAAACTGATGACCTTGATTTTTTTTTTTTATATACCAGATAAATTGTTAAAGGTAATGCACTCATGATAATTTTCGTTCAATCTACACACCCTGTGGAGAATATTCCAGAATTTCTTCAAAATTTTTTTGATCAGTACTTTTCGAGATAAGGGGGGGACAGCGGTTTTTCGCAATTCTTTAAAAATAAAACAAAGGAAAGTGTGCGCAAGTATTACATTATATATATTTTTGAACTGGTAATTTTTTTTTTTTCTCTTCCGATTTTACACCCCAAAACTAACCCCTTACGTCAAAATTTAACTTTCAAAGCTACACGGCTCTCATAAGGCCATCAATTTCTATATTAGTGCCAAATTTGAACTTTCTATATCAAATAGTTTCGGAGAAAATTGGGTGTGTAACAGACAGATAGACAAGCACCGAAGTGATCTCATAAGTGTTCCGTACGGAACACTAAAAATTAGTACTTACCTGCTTATAAAAAAAAAATATAATTAGTAAATGAAGTTTGGCTGTTGACATTCTAAACGAGAAATGCAAGAAATATAAGCAATATATAATTTACATTTAATATACAAAAACCCGATTGTAGTGTCGCGACACTGCACGCACGCCCTACCCACCGTGTGTTTCTGTGGAGGCTGAAGTATAGTTATAAGGCCGCATTAATCGATATTTCATTCTAGGTTTTTCGAATCATCGCGAGTTACGTATCTCATGTGATTATTGCCTTGTTCTTTTGAATATATATATATATATATATATATATATATATATATATATATATATATATATATATATATATATATATATTTGAGGATTTGAAAGAGAGTGTGTTAGGTACTTTCCTAATAAGTTTTTTTTTTTTTACCGTTCACCTCCCCGCCTGAGTAGGGATTTTACCCTTTTCGTATTTTAAGGATATCGGCGAGGATGTCGTAATACCCGTCAACGTTGTCCAAGTACTGAAACATACATTTTTGTATTTCACAGCACCTTTTAGACAACGCGGTAGTGCTGCCACGGACGTTATTGCATTTCTGCGAACAACTACTACCTGTGTACGGGGCCAGGCCAAATATACTTAAATAAATTAATAAATAAGTATTGGTATACTATCCTGAGGGATTGAACCCTCGACCTTCTGCACCGTAAGCAAAGTAGTACGCTATGGAGCCACGGGCCGCCACAAGTTTGTTACTACTAATTTGTTTTCGACATTGCCTTAATTCATAAATTCTTTCTTAAAAATTTTGCTTATTTTTGTGTGTTTGAGTATTATATTTTGTGTACGAGTTATTAACACATATTGCTTTTATTTCTTGTATTGTATTATATTTTTCCTTTAAAAGCAGAGAACTTAAGATTAAGAAGAAATACCGTTTTGTGTAATGTATTAATTTTTTGTTTTTTTTTTAATTATTTTATTTTATTTCTTATTTTTTAGTTAAGAAAGATAAGTGAGGTAATTCTATATATATATATATATATATATATATATATATATATATATATATATATATATATATGTAGTAGTGGTTTTTTCGGGTATCCCGTGTTAGCTTAAAGTTCCTGGATGGATGGTTTCGCTGACGTTTCGATGGAATCTCAGCCATTCTTTTTAAAGTGTTGATCACTGGTCGGTGTCTTGGCGTTGAATGTCGAAACTGGCTCCGAAGGCGCCGGTTTTATGTGCTCGGGACGTGGATCTATTGGTCGGAGGGATCCGACCAATAGAGGCTCGGCTTTGACTGCGAGTTGTCGGTCCTGTGGTTCTTTGTAATGTTTGTGTTGGTGAAGTAACATATGGTTGAATTATTGTTTCTCTTGGATGGACTTGGTATTGGGATAGAATATGTTTCCAAGAGTTTGGTAAATGTTGGCCTGCCAGAAGAGACGAGCACAAAAACGCCGTAAAACAAAAATCCACCACCTCTTCTCTAGCACAACATGCACACAATACCGGCCACAAAATCGATTTTGACAAAACCAGAACCCTACAAAAAAGTGATAACCTATCCACTAGGGTAATCAAAGAAGCCATAGAAATAAAGAAGAGGCCCAACAACTTAAATAATCGGAATGATAGCCAATACCGGAGGGTGAAGCTGGACCAACCTTATCCAGCCAAAAACGGTCGTTTTTCGAGTTTTTGAATAAATAAGGCCGTAATTCCCAAGTTTTGAGTCCTATGCGTCTGTCCAAATTGTTTTTGGAAAATTTGGGCCTTAATTAATAAGTATCACGAGGGCAGAGGCTTCTTGAATCCGAACAAGCCAAGGCATTTTCAAAGTTCAGAAAAAAAAATTGAAATTCTGATAGTATAGATGCTATTATAGGTTCTACATAAAATTCGTACCTGATGACTGAAATTATTATTATTAATTTTAAAGTATTTACTTAAAATTAAATATTTGTTAGATTTTTGAAGCGTTTACTAGAAATTTCAAATAAAATGCTTTTAAATGATGATGATGTTGTTATTGGTGTCTGGGCGCTTAACTACTAAAAGTTATTTAGCGCCCCTTGTTCTATTTACAGTGTATTTCTAGGAGGAAGTTATGAATATTTACTCTTATGTGTTCAAATGATTCAATTATTTGTTTCATGCTAGATGGAATGTTATATCTGTTTCTTTTGTCTCTGTAGTGAGCTGCCTCGCAAATGTGTGACGTTGTAAGGGGTGCAACACAGTCTGGACATGTGGGCTGTTGTTCCTTGTTCATAAGGTAACTGTGACTGGAGTACGTATGTCCTGCCGCTAATCTTCTCCTGTGTACGTTGTCGTTTCTGTTCATGTTGACTGAATGCAATCATGGATAAACATTAGGTTTGATGGGCCATAATTTATTATTAGCATTTTCCAGATCCCATCCTAGTTGGAAAAGGGATTCACAGATCGATTTTAGGTATATATTAAAGTCTGAGTAATGGTTTTCTCCTATGATTACGTTCCCCTTTTCAGTGGCCATTTTGGCATAGTCCGCTCTGTCATTTCCCCTATTACCTATGTGACTAGGCGACCATAGTAGCGAGATTGAGTAATGCTTTAGAGAGGCCGTATACATGAGAACTGTGATCTGCCTGATATAGTTGTAGTCTAGATGCTTTTAAATTCTAATATAAATCTAGCAAATTACTTAATTTTAAGTAACTACTTCTAAGGTGTAGTGTAGTCTAATAATAATAATTTCAGTGTAGTCTAATAATAATAATTTCAGTTAACCGATACGAATTTTATGTGGAATCTATAATAGCGTCTATACTATCAGAATTTCGATTTTTTTTTTGAACTTTGAAAAGGTCTTGGCTTGTTCAGGTACAAGCGAGGCGTCTGCATTCGTGATATTTTATTAATTAAGGCCTAAATTTTTCAAAAACAAGTTGGATAGACGCGTAGGACCCAAAACTTGGGTCTTACAGTCTTATTTATTCGAAAAACAACCGTTTTTAGCTAGAAAAAGCTGGTTCAGCTTCGTTTTTTGGGTCCTAAAGCTGGGTCTGGTCTCGGTGGCGTTTGCCTTTTGGGGCGCTCGACTTTTCTAGTGTCAACAAATGTTATGGTACTTAATTCAACTGGTTAAACAACAGTCAATTTTTGGATGTAGCATTTTGGGCCTTATATGGGCATTCCAGGGCACAGGGTTCGCAAAATCAACGTTAATTTTTTATTCGACTTGCCTGATAGAATGAACAACTAGGCAGACGGTTAGTCGAAAGGTCAAAATTTTAAGTCGGCGTCTTGGTCTATAACGTTAAAAGTTTGCTTAGGAAGATGGTCGTATGGAATAGTATGTCTAACTCATCACTCGATAATACCGCGCCAAAGTTAATGTAGTTTGCATTACTATAACAACAGCTTAGACAAAATACCACAATTTAATTCCATATAAATATTATTTGGATTTAATAACCGATATTAATCAATTACCTATAATAAATTTTATTCACCAGCGGTACCATTCTATTCCATTATACTATTTTAAATTAAATCCGGATATATAAATCAAATTGATGATATAATATTGATGTAACATAATAACTTTATAATAAGTAATAGCAAGGAAACCATTAAACTTCACCATTCTATAATTTTCAACTAATAATTTTTCGATAAATGATTACTAGTCGATTATATTTTGACATTTTCAATTTAAACTGTTATGTTTTATTGAATTACAGGGAATACGAGTTTATTTTATATTTCTTGTTTTTTTGATTAATCTGAGCTACATACGGGTTTTTACAAACAATGGATATATACAATTACCAAAAATATATTAATTGAAGAAATGTCGAAGAGTCAGTGAGGAAGTAAGTCTGTTCATTTGTTTCATTCCGCGTGGAATCTCGTAAACGTTTCGTCAACTTTAAACTGTTGACTTGTCGAGTTAGGTGCTTAACTGGAGGCTTACGTAGCTGCCGCGAGTATGACATCTGCGCTGGAGGTTGTACAAGCTTTGATTGGTTGTGTTTGGCTACACAGGCTTGACCGTCATTCCAGTGGTATCGGTTCTTGCTATTTGTGTTGTGTCCGTTTTGTTTTCAATTGTCGTCTTCCAAGAGTAGAGTAAGTTTAGTGCATCTCCTCTCTTGTTCAACTGTCGGATTTTTTTTTATATGGATGGCATCTCGGATTGGTCTTGTCTTGCAATTTTCTATTTTAGCTGTATGTTTAGAGCTATTAAAATCCATTTTGTGACCTGTCTGGAGTTGATTTTGAAAACGAGGAGATGTAGTTTGTGTATTTTCGGTCGTTAGTTTATGTACTTCCAGTAACATGATACCCTGTAAGAACCAATTCTCCAATAGAAAATTATTTTTGGGATCTTATTATCCGTAGTGGTTTGCATAAATTGATGGGTTTTATTTCAACAAATCTAATCTAATCCTGTCGGTGGTTCTCTTAATGTATTGTAAAATGATTTTCGTTCAGCTGTCCTAATCGTCATTAAGTTTTCTTCCAGGTTTCTGTTGGTGTTTATATACTGCCATTCTGCTTTAGGACTGAGATAATTATTTTTAGCTCCACTTGTTATTTAGCCTGGCTTGCACGGCAGATTGATCTGGAAATTAATGTGTTCGCCACTATTTGCAATTGTAGGTGATGGTATTGGGATTGCACATTCAGATATCTATGTATATGTGTTGGTTTCCTGTACACCGAATGTTTTAAATAATAATCATAATCTCTTATGATCATCATCATATAGTATATAAATGGCGTAGTCGAAGCTAAGCTTCGTCACTTAACTCAGTTATTTATTATACAGTAATACTGAACTTACATTAACATATAGAAAGTGTAACAATAGTCTGTCTGTCTGAGAAACATTTATGAAGAAGTTGATACTCTACGGGTGGCATTGAAGCCTCGGAATATTGTTATTTTCTTAAATACTATTTCTCGTTTGAGCAGGTTAATTGTATTTGGAGGATGACCCATTTTAGATATGGTGGGACATTGTTATATTTTTGAGAAATTTTGTAACTAAATCATCCATCATATAGAGTTGCATTGTGGGATGGTGGAGTGTTTGTATATATAATTTAGTATCACCTGCTTTTTTGAGTTCTGGTGACATATACGTCTTAAACAAGAGATGTGATGCACTAAAGTTGCCCTACACGTAAAAACTGTAATTAAAAAACAAACCGATCATCCCCCGAATAGAACACAGATGGCAAGAACGGAGCCACTGAAACGCTGGTCAAGGAGATAGAGGCATTAACTACATGTTAGAGCGATTACAATCTCAAGCACAGATATTAAATACCAGCAGCAACGTAAGCATTGAAAATGCAAAGTGAGACGTTGGCCTACAAGAATGTAATAAACGAACGAATGTATTCCTGGATTAACACTTTTCGGATGCAAGCAATTATTGCAGATAAATTGCTAAAATGATTCAGCAATCGACGGACAAACTGAAAACGAATTGGAGCGACTAACTTTGTACAACGTAGTTTATTAATCCTTTGGGAAATATTATGACTGAACGGGATTCTAAAATTATCAAATTGTAATATCTCAAATGATTTTCATTATTCAGAAAAATCCCTAGAGCTTGAGGTTTAGGACTTGTTTCAATATATATATATATATATATATATATATATATATATATATATATATATATATATATATGTATATATATATATATATATATATATATATATATATATATATATATGTATCTATATATATATATATATATATATATATATATATATATGTATATATATATATATATATATATATATATATATATATATATATATATATATATATATATATATATATATATCAGGTCTGGGACAAAATTCGTGGCGTTTTTTTAGTAAAATTCAACTGGTTTTCTTATAGTGTGAAAATGAATCTATTTAAACCAAGTATGCTCCATTAATATCGACAATATTTCGCCATTTTTCGGGTAGAGCCATGATGCTATCGGTGAAGAACTTCTGTGGTTTCTGGTTGAAAAACTGAATCAAGTGGTTTTCACAGACTTCTTTTGAAAGCAGCTTAATTCCATTGAGAGAGTTCTGCAGAGATTGGAATAAGTGATAGTCAGAGGGTGCTATGTCTGGACTATACCGTGGATGCATCAAAACTTCCCAACCAAGCTCTCGCAATTTTTGACGGGTCATCAAAGAAGTGTGTGGTCGGGCGTTGCCATGATGGAAGACCTTTCCTATTAATGAATTCGGGCCGTTTTCTTTCAATTGCCTAGCGTAATCTCTCTAGTTGTCCACAGTAGAGTTGAGAATAAATCGTCTGACCAATTGGAAGTAGCTCATGGTGGACGATTCCCTTCCAGTCCCACCACACACAGAGCATCACCTTTTTCGACTTCAATCCTGGCTTCGCGAATGCTTGTGACGGCTCACCATCCCTTGTCGACGATCTTTTACGCTTCCGATTATCGTACGTGATCTATTTTTCATTACCGGTTATGACACGTTTCAGAAATTGCTTGATTTCATCGCGTTTCAGCAGCGCATCGCAGGTGTTAATTCGGTCTATCATGTTTTTTTTCGCGCTCAACTCATAAGGAACCCATACATCGAGCTTCTTTTTGTAGTCAGCTTTGTGTAAATGGTTCAAAACCGTTTTGTGGTTATTGCCTAGCTCCATACCAATATCGACACTGCTGATATGCTTTTCTTGCTGGACTTTCTCAGGAATTTCATCAGCTTTTTCAGTGATTGGACGATCAGAGCGTGACTCATCTTTCATATCAAAACTACTAGAACGAAAGCAAAAGAACCATTTTCGCGCAGCAGATTTTGATAAAGTACCTTCACCGTTCAAAGCATAAATTTTTTCACAAGCCGGCGCAGCGTTCTTTCCTTTGTCGTAATAATATTGTAAAATATAGCGCAATTTTCTATTACTTTTCTCCATTTTCAAGCGCAAATAACTTTCCAACCACTGCACCAATTTCGATGTTTATACACTGAAAGTAACGCTCGAAGTGACACCTTTCCAACGAGCATTTATTAGTGTCGCTGCGATCTGTGTTTCTTGAGTTATTTGCAATTGACGCCATCTATCGAGAAAAACGCCACGAACTTTTTCCCAGACCTGATATATATATATATATATATATATATATATATATATATATATATATATATATATATATATATATATATATATATATATATACAATGTGGGATGACAAATAGCTCCAACAAAGCTATAATTAAAAAAAAGCTATGTGCAGCATCTTGTGACCTGTCTGGAGTTTGGATGAAAAATGGCAGATGTGGTTTCTTTATTTTTGATAGTTAATTTAAACTCTTTCAGTTTGGCGAATATTCTTCTGTTAGTTTGCCAAAAGTATTCTTTGCTGGAAGTGCCACATGATGTGTTATAAACATGTTATCCAACTGGATTTACTCTTTGAGATTTCTTGCACTAGATCTTATTATCCGTAGTGGTTTGCATAGAGAAAAGAAGGTTGTGCCATCATAGAAGACGTCCAGTCATTTTACTCTAGTCCATCTGGACAGTGCTCATTTCAAAGAGATCCTGGCATATTGGATCTCATTGTGCAAATGTTTTGTCATTTTAGTTTTTTTATTTTTTTACATTTCAAACTATACAGTTTTACGCGTTCCGCTACACGGGTTTTGAGCTATCAAAAGAAAATTAGTTATTTTACTGTCTTTTCTCATGAAATAAAAGAAACTAATTTAATCTCTGTTTCAGATTTTATCGGATTTTTAACGATGCTATTTTTCCTTTAATATGGGAAGTTCTAAGGTTTTTATGTCTTGGCTATATACCCAGTTTAATTTTGTAAAAACTGTGATTAACGGGCTTGTTCTAAATAAGGATAGGAAAATATAAAAGTAGGTAAATATCAGGCAATATAAAATTGCCTAACTCAAATTCTTGCCTATATTACATATCTATATTATTTTGTAACTCCTTTTAATTAAGGATTTTTTAATCAAATTTAATAAATATACGAAATATATAAATTTCAAATTATGGATAAAACTGAAAAACAAATTAGGAAAATATAACCTAGCATTAATATAAAACAAATTCGTATTTTTTTTTTGGATGAAAATTTATCGTTTATATATTCTTTTGGGTTGACAAATCGCTTTTATTTTGTTTCCGTTCACAGTTTTTCATTTTATGGATTCGTCTGTCTAAATGATAAAAAAATTGCTTTAATAGCATTATTTTTTGGGCCTTGAAAATATGGAGAGAGATTTACACTATGACAGAGGAAAACGAATTTAATTGCGTCTTAATCAAAAAGAAAAGGAGATTTTTGTCTTAATGATGAAAAATATATTATAATTTTATAAAAATAAGCCGCTGAAATTAATTCTTGCTTTAAAAACCTCCAAAACAATAAAATAAATATATACAGGATGAAATTTTTCGATGAAAATAACATAGGACATTTTCGAATCCTGCGACCAAACTATACTTTTTAAAGGTTTTTGGTGCACTGAATCAAAATCCTAATTAAGAATTGTTCCATCACACCAGGTTTTCGAGATATCCTAACCTAAAAATGCAAAAAAAAAAAAAAAACAGTTTTTCGCTCTATTCAGGAATATATTACACCGCGAACTAATTTTTCTCCATAAAACTCATTGCGGCATTTGAAAGTACTACTTACTCTTCCCCTTCAAAATGCATTTTGAATTTTTCAGATATTTTATTTCTTCTCGGAGAAATAGTCCGTTGAAATTAATTAATTTGGCGTTTTCCTTACAACCAGCACGATGAAACCAGTGATAATGGACAGAGACTGGTAACCCTCGCAATGGAAAAAAATATGATAATTAAAAGTACCGAGTTACAACGGAAAGAAATACATAAAGGAACATGGTCCTCGCCAGATGGAAAAACAATCAACCAGATATACCACGTTTTGATAGAGAGGAAACATAGAAGTTTTATTACAGAGGTAAGAAGTATGTGGGGAGCGGACTGTAACTCCGATCATTTCCTAGTGAGAATTACATGCAAGGGAGAATATAAGGAGAAAGTCATAAAAGTCACAAACAAAAAGAGAAGGGCGTATAATGTGAGTAGTCTTCAAGATCAAAAAAAAGAAGGAAATGTACAAGGAAGAAATAAGTAAAGTTTTACATCAGCAGGAACCAAGCACGCAAGTAGAGCGAATATGGGAGCAAACAAAAACAGCAGTGAAACTAGAGGGTGATACAGCGTTAAAAAGGAAGGAGAGACAAGTAAACACCAAAGACTGGTTCGACGGCGAGTGCAGCGCACTAGCAGAGGCCAAGAAAAAAGCACGGCAGAAAATGATAATGAACCCAAATGAAGATAATATTCAGGAATATAGAGAATTTCGAGGAATGTTCAAACAAACATGAAGAAGACTGAAGAGACAATACAATTGAAAAACATAGAGGAAAGATTTGTTAATGAGGAATTGAGAAGCTTCTATCAGGAGGTAAAGCGAATGACTAAAGGATACCATAGCCGAACCAGCTACCTCAGAACTAATACAGGATTACTAATAAATGAGCCAGACGAAATAATGGATGAGTGGAAGGGGTATTTCGAGGTATTGTTGAATATTGTTGGATGGGGGAGAGACAGGAAATGAGGTAGAAGAGCGAACAATGGACGATGATGTGAATATGGTGAGTAAGCCAACAAGAGGAGAAATCAAAGCTATAATTAATGAAATGAAAAACAACAAAAAGCCAGGTGAAAGCGAAATAAGTGCTGAAATGTTAAAGGCAGGAGGCGAACAACTGCATGAGAAACTATTTCTACTAATAGAGCAAGTGTGGGAACAGGAGGTAATGCCAAAAGAATGGTCCAAGGCTCTTATAAGTCCACTACACAAAAAAGGTGATAAAATGCTATGCAAAAATTATAGAGAAATAGCTTTGCTAGATACACGCTATAAGATTCTCGCAAAGGTAACAGATCCACAACAGATCAGATATTCACTGTTAAAGAAATTCAAACTACGTGTTATCAGCATAAAATAGCGTTTCATATCCTGTTTATAGACTTCCGGCGGGCTTGTGATAGAATTATAAGAGACATAATGTATCAAGTATTGTTCCATTTAGAAATACCAACAAAACTAATCAGATTAGTTAAAAAATAGTGTCGAATGGCCTGGAATCAAAGGATCTTATAGTGGAAAGCGGACTACGACAGGGTAACCCACTGTCTGCGCCGAAAAGACTAATAAGAGAGGCAAGTAAGTATGGATTAGAAATCAACTCTGAGAAAACGAAATATATGATATAATGATGAGCATTTATACCTACTGTCACCTATGGATGTGAAACATGGGCAATGGATAAATTGGAGGAAGAGACGCTAGAGAGGTGGGAAAGAAGGGTGTTAAGAGTGATCTGCGGAGGAAGAAATACACCGGAAGGGTGGGCTAGGCGGACAAATCAGGAACTGGAAGACTTATATGACGGACCTAGAATCACAACTTTTATAAGAGCGCAAAGAATGAGATGGCTAGGACACGTACAACGTTTGACAAAAGAGAGACTGCCGAAAATGGTGCTGGCGATGAAGCCTGTGGGTGCGAAAAGGAGGGGAAGGCCGAGGAGGAGATGGTTGCAACATGTTGAGGAGGATTTAAGAGCCATAGGGGTCAGAGACTGGAGGACGAAGGCGCAGAACAGAATAGAATGGAGACATACGATCCAACAATACCGAATGATGGAAGACGGAAGGAGGAAGAAGGACACAAGTTTTACTAAGCCCTAGGCCTTCATGGCCTGTAGTACTTTTATATTATTACTCACTCTTCCCCTTCAAAATGCATTTTGAATTTTTCAGATATTTTATTTCTTCTCAACCATATCAATTTGGTTAACAGTTTGTTAAGTTTGCCTTTCTGTTGTGCTAAATTTTGATTCTTTTAGGATTTGAGAATGTAATCTCTTTTATTAATTTTCACGCCTGAGGTTATATTAGGTTCATTTGCCTTTATGCTTGTTTGGGGATTAAGAGTGTAATGATTTTTATCAATGAAGTATTGAAGAACGAAGTATTATCTAGAAAAAATTTTCGAACAAAAGTTGTCATAAAAAATATGGGTTCCTATTTAAAAAATCAAAGTTGAGCTTGAAATGACCTTCAAAATGATCTTCCAAGATCATCACAATTACATATATCATTTTGTTGCCCTTACAGCCCTTCAACTTTTGACTGAAACTTTTTTTTACTAAAAGTTGGTATAAAAAAATTAAGAAGCTTGGTACACCATGTATGATAACAAATAAAGAATGTTGCTACTAGAAAGATGATTTCTTCGAGAAGAAATAAGATACATCAGAAATTCAAAATGCATTTTGATGGGGAAGAGTAGTATTTTCATATGCCGCAATGAGTTTTGTGGAGAAAAATTAATTCCTATATCCTATAAATGCGAAAAATCGCATTTATAGGTTAGGATATTTCGAAAACTTGATGTGATAGACCAATTCTGAGGTCGAAATTCGGATTGAGCGCAACAAAAAACCTTTGGGAAGGTATATTATGGTCTCAGGGTCTGGAATTTCGTCCATTTTTGTCGGCCTGTGTAATTGTTTGTCCAAATTACTCCATTTTTTGAATTTTGAAATTGCCTTTTTTTGAAGGCGCATCTTTTGGTGATATTAGTTTGATTGTAAAGTCGTCTTTGTTGAGCATATGATGGTATCAATATATATTTTCAAATAGAACATGCTATTTTACATTAAGTATTTCAGTTCTATGTAAAATTCTATCTTGAAAAGTATCTGTGTTTCGGTTACTTCCAGTAACAGTTGGTATGCGTGAAAATCAGTGGTGTTTTATTAAATAACGACCGATATGTAGACAAGACACGAGCTGTCTGTAATAGCATCGAACATTTTCAACGACTTTTGAACGGAATCTACTCAGCCATTGAAACAATCACGGTAAATATCTGGTCTGGGAAAAGTTCGTGGCGTTTTTTTAGTAAAATTCAGCTGGTTTTCTTTTAGTGTGAAAATAAATTTATTTAAACCAAATATGCTCCATTATTATCGACAATATTTCGCCATTTTTCGGGTAGAGCCATGATGCCATCGGTGAACAAATTCTGTGGTTTCTGGTTGAAAAACTGAATCAAGTGGTTTTCACAGGCTTTTTTTTGAAAGCAGCTTAATTCCATTGAGAGAGTTCTGCAGAGATCGGAACAAGTGATAGTTAGAGGGTGCTATGTCTGGACTATACGGTGGATGCATCAAAACTTCCCAAACAAGCTCTCGCAATTTTTGACGGGTCATCAAAGAAGTGTGTGGTCGGGCGTTGTCATGATGCAAGACAACACCTTTCCTATTAATCAATTCGGGCCGTTTTCTTTCAATTACCTAGCGTAATCTCTCTAGTTGTCCACAATAGAGTTGAGAATCAATCGTCTGACCAACTGGAAGTAGCTCATGGTGGACGATTCCCTTCCAGTCCCACCACACACAGAGCATCACCTTTTTCGGCGTCAATCCTGGCTTCGCGAACGCTTGTGACGGCTCACCATCCCTTGTCTACGATATTTTACGTTTCCAATTGTCGTACGTGATCCATTTTTCATCACCGGTTATGACACGTTTCAGAAATGGCTCGATTTCATTGCGTTTCAGCAGCGAATCGCAAATGTTAATTCGGTCTATCATGTTTTTTGCGCTCAACTCATGAGGAACCCATACATCGAGCTTCTTTTTGTAGCCAGCTTTGTATAAATGGTTCAAAACCGTTTTGTGGTCAGTGCCTAGTTCCATACCAATATCGATACTACTGATATGCTTATCTTGCTGGACCTTTTCAAGAATTTCATCAGCTTTTTCAGTGATTGAACGACCAGAGCGTGACCGATCTTATCAAAATTACCAGAACGAAAGCGAGCGAATCATTTCCGCACAGCAGATTTTGATAAAGTACCTTCACCGTACACAGCACAAATTTTTTCACAAGCCTGCGCAGCGTTCGTCCCTTTGTCGTAATAAAATTGCAAAATATAGCGCAATTTTTCATTACTTTTCTCCATTTTCAAACGTAAACAAGTTTCCAACCACTGCACCAATTTCGATGTTTATACACTCAAAGTAATGCTCGAAGTGTCACCTTTCCAACGAGCGTTTAGTGATGTCGCTGCGATCTGTGTTTCTTGAGTTATTTGCAATTGACGCCATCTATCAGGAAAAACGCCACGAACTTTTTCCCAGACCTGATATAATGTAAACAGGCGCAAACTGTTAAACAAGTGCATCAGTTCAAGTACTTCGGTTATGTATTTACAGAAGACCTGTACTGAATACTAATAATATCTTTGGAAAAATGGCTTCATTCTATTGTACTTACATCTTAAATCGGAACATACGACAACTAATGATTCAGTGCTACATTTGGTTGATTCTAGTATACGAATGATCTATAAAAGTGAGTTCATTCAATCGACTGGGGGCTTTTAAAATGTGGCTCCATCTCCTGGTACTTAGGATAACCCGGATCGCCAATACTGAAATCCTGAGGGGTGTAAACACAGAATATCTATTAATAACTAACATAAATACCGAATAGTCGGGTATTTAGGATACGTCGGGGATGGAGAAAAATACAAGCTTCTCTAGTGCACGCATGCAGAAAACAAATATCCTGGTTAAAAAAGATATAAGACAGAAGGGGTAGACAAATAAACACAATCACCGCAATAATTATCAACGTTCATGGCACTTAAAAGGTACTTTCAATATTAAACAACTACAAAAAATTATTCTCTATAATACGAGTAGAAATTGTAAAAAAATCTTACTGCACACCACAACAATGAATTCTAGTATTCACGTTCTCGATGGTGTAATTTTATCGAAGCGATAGCTCCCTATCGCTTAAAATAATTACTGGTATTAATCTATTAACTGTGCTTATCTGTTGGTTCATTGTGCATCGTTAACAAAATCACAACATCGTTTAAAAACAATGACTTATTTTGTTTATAATATATCTATTGCTGTTAGGAAATGCATTTGGTGAGTGTTTTATTTTTTTAAATTGGATCGTTGAACCATAATGATTTCGTCAAAATAATACTTCTTGTTCGATTTGTAAGCTGTAGTTATTTTGTTGTTTATTATTGTTACGTAGAGAATACTAATGGGATAGACACAGAAAGTTGAAATTTGGTACAAATATAAGAATTAATGGCCCAATCAGAGCCGTGTAATTTTCAAAGTTAAATTTTGACTTAAGGGGTTAGTTTTGAGGGGTGAAATCTGAAGTGAAATTTTCTTTTTTGCAAGGTCATCGAGTGAGGTGTCAAATGAAAGCTTGAGAAAACATGACTTCAAAACTATATGATGTAATACTCGTGCAAACATTATTTTTAAAAAATGGCCAAAAATCGCTGTGCTCCTAAAAGTACTTAACAAAATATTTAGAAAAAATTCTGGAATATTCTCCATAAAATCGAGATTGAGCGAAAATTATCGTGAGTGCTTTACGTTTGATAATTTATCTAGTATAAAAACAAATTGACGAATAAGTACCGAGACAAAATAATTTTATTTTATTTGTTTATAATTAAACAAATAATTAGGTAGTAAATTTTTGTTTTAAACTTTTTCTACAAAGATGTCTCGCTTTTTATATATTCTTGGTAATTCTTATAATGAAGATGAATGTGTGACTGAATTTCATAGAATACTTCAGCAATCACGGTACGGACCACTAATTGTGCAAGTCCGACTTACACTTGGCCGACTTTTTTTACTGGCTCTTTTCATTTTGTTGAAAATGGTGGAATTTCCTGTGTTCTTCATTGCTATCCTTTAATGGGGAGTCGAGGCGTATTCTCTATCTCTAATTTCTGAATATAAATCCTTTTGGATTCGTTATATATGCTAATATATAACCAGCTGTTAATTATAAATATAATATTATTTACATTTTTCTCTGTTAGCTAAAATTAGGTTAGATTAGCACTTTTCTAATAAATCGTCGCTACGTAATGAGTTGTAGATGGGTTTAATTGCCGTTTGTACTATCTCAGGTAATGGGGCCTTATGGGCAAAAGTTGTTAATGACCCTTCTGCTTTAACTTTCTGCCAATTACACCAACTGTCACTACCTGGAGGACAATAAGAATGCTGAGGATTCTTGTCTGCAGATATTTTATGGTAATAGTTCGCCCATATTGCGTTCTTCATATCCTCCAAAGAATTTATATTATTTCTTATTACCAGTCCATAATAAATGGTTAGTTCATCTATTAATTTCGCGTCAGACTTTTGTTTTAGTAAAATCGATATTTTACTGTCATTTGCTAATTTTCGGAGTTGTGAACCCATACGTTTCTGAACGTATCCAATACACTACTTCTTTTTCACTTCTATGTCGTTGTAAGGCTCAGCTTTTACGATCGCAGAAAATGTTTTTGAATCGCCATCTCCGATGTAGTAGTGGTAGTTTACACCAAGTAACTTTTCTGACCTTTGAAACATAGTTGGTACGGCGTTGGACTCCATTTTTTCTGCGCCCCCGTTGTCATTTGCAGAACACGATGCTTTATGTTGATCAAACACGATTCATTATCTGCAGTATCCTTATCTTTTTCATGACTTTCACATTCTTTGCAGTAACTTTTTTTTTTATAACAAAGTCTACTACTTTTCCAGTGAAATATCAAAAAGAAATGAAAATCCTCTTTTTATCCACGTGCCATCGCCAGATACAATTATTCCATCACTACATAATTCTGAATTTTTTTCTTTTGCAACTTCTAATTGTTTTCGTGGCTTCTTCTATGTTACTCATAAACATACGATAAGTTCTCTGGGTGATAGAAGTTGGTAGATTCATAAGACCACAAAAAAGATACATGGCCTTCAATCCTTTGCCTAGTGGGGATGAATTTATGCTTTTAATATCTTTATTACATTTTGTATAAAATAAAACAAGTTTAAACCCAAGCCCAGGTATACTTTTTTTCAACAAATTTCACATCACCACCACATTCTCGGCAAACAAGACATTAAGCGATTTCCAAAAATTTGCAGCAAAATGAATAATGCAATATGAAACAGTTTCATCACACGAAATATCCACTTATTGTTCCCGTAATGGCTTCGCAGCTGTCCTTGTAAATTGAGTCTCAGACTCCATTATTGCAGCTGTAGGAAGACCTCGCTTCTTCTTCGTACGAATATGTCGTCGACCTCTTTTTTCTTTGAGATCAATGGAACGATGTTTCAACATTTTCAAAATATGCGAGAAAATAACACGTAGGCTAAAAAGTTTTTGGTCTAGCTACTTAAAACACATTTTTTTTTTTGCAAAATCGACTTTATTCATTCAATATTGTCTCCTTCAAGAGCGATACAATCAGTCCAACGCTTTTCTAACATTTCTATACTTTTCTTGTAGAAGGATTTGTCTTTGCCTTCAAAATAGGCCTCAGTTTCGGCGATAACTTCTTCAGTAGAGCCAAATCTCTTTTCCGCGAGCATTTTTTGAGGTCTGCGCATAGATAATAGTAGTTGGGGGCCAAATCTGGGGAATACGGTGGATGAGGAAGCAATTCGAACTTCAATTCATGCAATTTTGCCATCGTAAACATTGACTTGTGACACGGTGCATTGTCTTGATGAAAGAGCACTTTTTTCTTGTTCATTTGGTGTCGTTTCCTTGCGATCCCTGCCTTCAAACGCATCAATAACTTTATATAATATTCGCTATTGATGGTTTTTTCCTTTCTCAGCATAATCGATGAAAATTATTCCATGCACATCCCTAAATATGGAGGCCCAGTTTCATCCATTATCACATACCGCATGAAAAAATCCTTTTTATTGCCCAAACAGCGCTCAGAATCATTAACACATTGTTGTTCTTGGTCCACTGTGAGCAGACGCGGTACCCATTTCGAACAGAGCTTTCTCATGCCCAAATGTTCATGCAAAATTTGACCAACACATTCGTTTGATATCTTCAAGGTGTCAACTATCTCACGCAATTTCACTTTACGGTCATCCAAAACAATTTTGTGGATTTTTTTGATGTTTTCCGGTGTAACCACCTTATTTGGGCCTCCAGAGTGTTCAGCATCATTTGTATCTGTACGACCGCGTTTAAATCCGGCATACAGTAAATGATGAGTGATTTTCCAGGGGCAGAGTCTCCGTAACACTTATCAAGCCATTGCTTTGCTTGAACGGTATTTTTTTTCCATCAAAAAACTTTGTTTAATCAACACACGAAATTCGACTTTTTCCATTGTTTTGAAAATATTAGAAGTAACGTCACTAAAACCACTGTAACTTGTAAACTAATCGTCGAAATGTCATGAAATTTTGACACGTATCGTTTGAAGGTTGGTACTTCCTAAAAATAATATGGATTTTTTGAAAAGGGCGACATCTATGTGTCAGACCAAAAACTTTTCAGCCTACGTGTTATACTACTGTATACTTTCAAAGACGACAGTCAACTAATATTAAAATCATAAACTCCACTAATGGATGCAAAATCCTAACGACTATTTTTCCGGTTGATAAATGGAATCCGAAACGCAGCTGCCGAGAGGCGCGGCGTTGAGACAGGTAGCGGTCCCAATCCGACGCCAGGTCACATTTAATGCTATAACTTTGTAATGGAATGAAAGTTTCTTAAAAAAAATTTCCGAATAATTTTTAGAAGTATAGAGAATAAAAATCCGTAAAAAAAATCGAATTTTTGAAAATTCGAGGTGTATGTAACCCCTCACGAAATCGTGAACGTAGTTGAACCACCGAATCTTCTAAATTTTGAAAGTCTGATACCCCCTGTAAAATTGATCCATATGTTACTCTTCGATGTAATCTACAAGTTTTAACGGAAGTTTAAATGATGAATTGTCTTTTTATATAAATATATGGAGGCTTGGCGTATTATGAGGCCACGATTCCTTTGAACTGACTTTCGAAATTTTTGCCGCTTGATTTTTATAGAATTATTAGTTTTCTAGATCTCTTGTATACAGAAGGCACTCTATAACAACCCAATTTTTTTTTTATGGGTCTAGCACACGTGCTGCAGGGAAGTCCCTAAAGCGCTCCAGGTGCGCGTGTCTGCGGAAAAACCAATTCACGTTGTTCTTGAATTGCTGTAAATTGTACTCGGTGGGAAGTACAGAGCTGGGGATGATGTGCTCCATATAAAAGAAAGCGTTGTACGCGGAGTAACAAGCTGAACCTCATACGAATGTGAAACACCGCGACGTGTATTTCTAGTATGCACCGCTTTGGGAGGAATTAAGCGGGCTACATCCTTCGAACACTTTCCATGAAAATACTTGTAGAACAGACTCAAGTCGCCAACTGTTCTTCGATGTTCCAGCGAATCAAGGCCGCCGGTCAGTTCCGGGTCTCCAATCAGACGAACAGCTCTTCTCTGAATATAATCCAACAAATGCAGTGTATGTTTGGGAGCGGAGCTCCAAACATGGGAGCAGTATTCCATAGTTGGTCGGAGGGGAATGGAGTGCTTCGACATAACTATGTCGGGTTCAGCAACGTTAACTTTTTTAGAAAAAACTGACGTCTGGGTTTTTGTAGCGTTAAATTCCACTAGGTTACTGTCACCCCAAGATAGAATTTCTTCTAGATCTTTGTTAAGTTGAACGACCTCCTGCTGTTTGCGGATATTCGCCTGAGCAGCCGATGTCCAAGCGTTCAAAGTGAATGAAGAGACAAGCGTACTGTCGTCTGCAAAGCTGTAGATTGGATTCCTGGTCTTTTCCAGCAGATCGTTAATGTAAATGAGAAAGAAAGTAGGAGACAGTATGGGGCACACCGGCGTTGATTGTGAAGGTATTAGAAAGAAATCCGTCGACCGCCCCTCGTAAAGAACGCTCTCTGAGGAAACATGAGAGCCACAAACAGAATTCTTCAGACATACCACAGGAGCGTAGCTTAGCCAACATCGTGCCAAACACGGTCGAATTTTTTTTTTTTATGGGTCTAGCACCCGTGCTGCAGGGAAGTCCCTAAAGCGCTCCAGGAGCGGCATGTATGCGGAAAAAGCATAGTGTAACTCATGCGTTGCTTTGATTTTCCCGCCTTGGTGGGCGTCGGCTTACTCGCACAGCATTTTTGGCAGGTCCATTTTCAGTTGCCCGGTCTTCAATGCCTTGGAATGCCTTGGATATGTCAAGTCTAATTAATAATAATAATAATTTCTAAACACCTTGCTTTTTGCGCAAGTTGCCTTCACGAAATAAGCCAAACAAATTATAATTTATTTATGAGACATCCTGTACTTTACACTACATGACAACAGTATAGAATTACCATAGTTGTGTCTCTATGGCACCATGCAATTTTATTTGTAGGTCATAAACTGATTTTATTGATAAATAATTACCCAACTTTATGTTTCAATCGATAAATTGTTTATAGCATAAACAAGAGATTTGAATTATTTCAGTTTTACTGTTGGACCATCAAATTCAATAGCGTTGTAATTTGTGTAAATAAAAATTATACATTAAATACAAAATTAACGAAAGCAAAAAAATAACAATCAAAACTTCAGTGAAAATTGCTAAAACTGAAAAAGTCTTCAAGGATTTTACGGAAACGTTGGTAATCCTTCTTGTATAATAGGGGCATAAAAACTTTTAAAAAGCAATTTAAATTTGTCAAAGTAAGGGCTCAGTTGAGTTTCGAAATGAGGTTATGGCAGGACAGGGAAAATATTTTAACTTCTTTGTAAAATTTTCTTTCTTTTTTACTAAAGTTTTAAATTGTTTTATATCAATAAGGGCCAACTATGGTATTCGGGGCTTTTTATATTATGTACGTTCTGTTTATGGCTTTCTCACCGTTCCTGTTACTTTTTCTTTTTTTAAATTTCAGTCCTATATATTTTAACCAGTTTGTTATGTTTTTCAGAAACAATTGAAGGTAATGTATTTATAATGATAAAAATCTACATACGCTTTTCTAATATCTTGAGTAATTAAATGATTTGTTCCACAGAACTATATTAGATGAAGCATACCTCACAAACTTAGAAAAAAAAATAAACCTCCGTTCAAATAAAGCGAGATGAGCAGAAACGGAATGCCTCAGCCTGTTCTGATGCACCGAATCTCCAAAAAGACCCATATTCTCCACCTCTACTACTCTAATTTTAGTAAACAGGATGCTATGTTTTACAGTATTAAATGAATTTACATTTTTAGAGAGAGGATTTGTCTAGAGATCATCACTTCAAGTTCACCCGATTGATATTTTCACGTCCACTCCGTCTAACAAACTGGAAATAACCACTACTGTTAGTTCTCGGAGCAAATGATGACGACATACTGCAACTTAGTCTGAATTGGGTTTATCATTTTCTGAAAACCATTGACATATGGATTTTTTTGTGAAAAATTTTCCTTCTCCCCGGTAATCGAATTTTAAATTGAGGAAGGGATCTAAGCTTGTAAAAGTTCCAGTGTAAGAAGGTCTTTTCAACGAAGCTTTTCTCTCACCGATTGTCGGTCGTTTAATGTCTCCTTTCTTCCGGCTTTGGTGCTCTCTTTTTTACTTGAAGAATGGCCCCTTGTATCCATATGCCCACAAATATTTTTGATTTATACGTTTAATATTTAGTTTTATTTCGCCTTTTTTAAGCTAAAGTCGTTTTTAAAGGTTTAGAATTGATCAGAGGTACGTAATTTCTTAGGTCATTAAAGTTAAATGAGATGAAAATTTCAGTATCATTACATTTTTAAAGGCAAAAACGCCCTCTCACTAACTGAGCGATGATTTCGGTTGACCCAGCTACGATAATTATAGTTATTAAAAATTCCCTCGCACGAATTATCATCCGCAGGCGTGCTATTATACGTTTTTTTGTTATTTTCTTCTCTCTATACGTAATTATTAATCTTCCACAGTATACTGCATTCTTTGATTAGGTTTATTCAATTATTTGTGCAACTTATAATTTAGTTTCCTTATTCAGAATATTTCACAAGAAGTAATATACAAGTTTTTATGAATGCAATTTTGAAGTAACCAATAAAATACAAGGGTTATTATATATGTATGTATGTATATATATATATATATATATATATATATATATATATATATATATATATATATATATATATATATATATACGTTACATACATTACAATAGAGGTTTTTAGGGATGGTGGAATGTAATGGTCTTGCTGCGACAGCAGCAGCAAGAGCACTTGAAAATGCCAAATGAGATTTTGGCGAAACGTCGTGCAAATTCATTGTTAGACGAACGGATTGAAACTCCGAATTTTAATGTATATATATATATATATATATATATATATATACATATATATATATATATATATATATATATATATATATATATATATATATATATATATACATATATATATATATATATATATATATATATATATATATATATATATATATATATATATAAATTGACGCCTCTGAAACATGGATCTACAGAAAAATGTTGAAGATACCCTGGGCAGAGCACTGAACTAATATCTCTATTCTAAACCAACTGAGTATAAAGAATCGTCTATCCATCAGAATAGATCAGTCGTATTTGCGATACTTTGGGCATATTTTTAGAAGAAACGATCTAGAAAAGCTTATGGTGGAGGGAAAAATAAATGGGAAACGCCCAAGAGAAAGAGCTTCTAATCGATGGGCAGATCAGGTGAAGACGCTCATAGGACATTCCATGCACGACGCTCCTGTCGTTCAGGACCGTGATTCATGGAGGGGTACGATCCTTGCAATCGAAACATAACACCACTAAACTATATGTATATATATATATATATATATATATATATATATATATATATATATATATATATATATAAATATTTATTATGAGTAAGGTCTTACCATATTGTTAAGATAATGAAATTGAAAAAAGACGAAATTCTTTGGTTATACACCTTCTGTCTAAATTGCTGTGTTGTAGTAATAATATTGACAATATATTTTGATAAACAGAAAATTTTATTTCAATTAGAGCTACGCTATTCTAGACCGAATAACTGAAACTCAGATACAAAACGAGTAGACAGAGTATCGCATTAATAGTATCGTTTCTCGCTAAAACAATGATCCATTAGAAACTGCAGTGAGTGAGGTATGGACAAGTGGAAAACACTGGACAAAATTCCAACGCTGTCTTAGAAAAAAAATTACCATATCTCGCGTCCGTACAGCGCGGTTAAAAAACAGAGTAATCGTAAGTGGTCTCGTAATAAAACTTATTGGAAATGTGTACAGTTGTTTTCACTTGTATTATATTTGTTAATTTTAATAGCAGTCTACATTAGGTTATATATAGCTTATAAAAGTACTAATTTAGAAATAAATATATATATATATATATATATATATATATATATATATATATATATATATATATATATATATATATATATATATATATATATATATATATATATATATATATATACTTTCTTTCTCCAGATTAAGCTTTTAATAATATTGCGAAAGTTGGTGAATATTTTAAATTTTCGATATCTGATAACTTACATTCAACCAAATCGGAATTTACCGCTTTTTTTTGAGTTCATTGTTAATGTTGGATCGAATGTAAACAAGTGGAACATTGAACTGAAATGTATCACATGCTCACAAGCATTTTCGGTGATGAGTGTTTAACCCGTACTCACATGTATTAGTGCTGTGAGCAATTTCAAAGTGATTGTGATGTGATTAAGGATAAATTGACAGACGTTTTGAGTTGTGAGAACGTTCCTGAGCAAATACTAAGTTTGGGTATTGCCTTACTGTATTTGTTTGATTCAGCACCCTGTGACTTCTATTTCTTCTTTCAATTTCATTTTCCGATGAACCGATACGACACTACTGAAATGTTCAAGCAACAGTGACCACAAGCCGTAACAGTATCCCAGGAATTGTATTGAAGAAGACGGAAACTACATATTAAGACGTTGCATTGAAATCCACTGTTTTTGTGTTTTTTGAATATTTATTTTTAGAACGAAATATGTACTACGTTAGTTAAAGTATTTACTCTTGGAAGCTATTATATTTTCCCACCTTTCGGGTTCTATCAATTAATTTTATCTACTTAGCCAAACATTTTTCGACTCACTTATAAGTATGGAAGTGGGCATCTTCCAAGCGTCGAACAAACAGATGGTAATTTAGCTATTAACAAGAATCTATTATTCTTGTTAACAGCTAAAGTGTTATGAGATCGAGCTGTATTAAAGAAGAATCACTTTTGGGCATTTCGATGCAGTGAATGATCGTTCTGGCTTCAAATTATCATTTAAACGCTCCAGTTGTTTATAACGTTCGGGAGTGGTTGTTTGCCTAGGTTCTAGCTGTACGAAATAGACCCTACGTTTTATAACAGCGTTAATGGTTGCCCAGGAACAACCTATTATTCGTTTCAGATTGGCAAAATATATCCATTTTTCACCGTTCGTTACGATACGACACAAGAAACTTTTCTTTTTTTACTCTGCGAGCAAAGAAAATCAGTGCAATTTGTTAGAACAACTTATCGCGTTATATTATAACTTGTCATAAGGAAATACCGGTATACAGAAAGGTGGAACAAAACATCACTATAAAATGAAGCGGGCTGGCTATCTCCGGATCGTTAAAATGTGCTACATCTCTGAGAAACTAAAGTAAAAGTTGTATTACATGTAACAATAGAGAGATTTTGCAATGTTTATTTTTCATATGCCTTTGTCCTTATCGTTATCTCAAGCATGCGCAATATTAACGCGAAGGAATTGCAAGGTTAGGTTAGTATTCATCTTTTATAAATTTGGGGGATTTTTTTTTGATTTATTTCATGGTTAAGTACATCGGTTATTAGTACTTGATGGATCAACACAAGTTGAAGTAGCAGGTTTCTATCATTTCCCTCAATATGTGCGATAAGTAAAATTTCATTTGAAATTAGCACTACATATATACTAAAGCCACTATCCCAACGATTGCAAAATCCCAACATGATCTGAACTTTAGTTAACTGTTGTTAGTGTTAGTTGCAATAAAAGATTATTGTTCTTAGTGGTTTGTATAGCTAAGTAGGAAAAAAAAACAGGCACTACCATAATAGCGATAAGAATAACAAACTTCAAATAACCTCTCTTATAAGTTCTTAAATAAGAAAAATCGTTATCCTTAATAAAAAAATTATTTTGTTTCAAGACTGTGCAAGCTCAAAATGGTGGGTGTATGGTGCATGGTTCAAATAGCGATAACAGCTGGGTCCTTATATTCAATTTCTGCCCTTTACTACTGCGCAAGATCGAAACGGTGCGCGCATGCTTCAAATAAAGATAAAGACAATGGCCTACCAAAATAAGCGTTGCAAAATCTCCCTAATAATATGCAAAATTATGTGTGGCATTTCTGAGAGACACGGAGAGGCATATTTCAACAATCCGGCGGTAGCTACCCTTCATTTTGCGGCGACGTTTTGTTTCATGTATTTGTTTTTCTGTAGCAATAGCTGTTTTCTGTGACATAACTGTCTGTAACTGCCTATACTGGAGGCAGCCAAAGCCATTTACATATAAATAGCGGTTTTCAATGAAACTACCTAATAGATTTCTGTTTTATTTTCTGTTAGAAGGTTGGCTTCTTTTTACTTTCTTTTAGAAAGAACTATAATAATTAGGTAAATATCCTTTATTCAAATATTTTGAAAGAGGAGTAATATCGTACCGAATGAAATTATAGCTTAAATATTTGAACATAATTAAATTAATACTTAAAAAAACTCGTAGAACTTGAACAGCGATTTCTCCTTGTATCGCCTCGGTGCGGTTTTAAGATAAATTTATACAATTAATACCTTACAAATTACTTGCCGCGTTTATTTAAGTATCTTCGCGCATTTTAATTTCTTTAATCCGCTCGTTTAGCCCCCAGTGTGTTATTTTTCCACTTTAAACGGACCCATTTTATTTTACCGCTCTTAAAAAAACGTTGAAATTAATTATAGCGTGTACAAAGAAAAGAAATATCGTTGGGAATTACGAAAGATAAATGAAATCGTGCACTTTTTGCCGCTCGCTCTTTTCTAAACTGTTCAGAAAAACAACATGTCTGTTTTAAAGGGAAACGAAATTAAGGCAAACGAAACTTTCACATTAAATACGTTTGCACAATGCACTGATGTTAGTTTAATTACATTAAAGAAGTTATCCTAAAACTGCAGGAACTAACGAAATAAAAACAAATCCTGACGTTTTATTAGTTCTTACAGGTAATAGTTGTGCATTTTCTTCTGTGTCGTTTTCTGTGTTTTAACTACAAATTTAGACTTCTTCCTTTGAGAATGAAACAATAAAACTTTCCTTTACGAGAAAAGTTATATGTTTGCACATCCCGGAAAATGTTACTTTTTAAATAAACTGCTTTAAAGGGTATTTCAGGAATTTCTTTTTGCCTAAAATATTCAGATTGTTTCTTTAACAAAATTGATTTTAACTGTATATCCAACTACAGTCCCTATAGACCAAGAGGGCGACCAGAAATTTTTACCTGTTTACTGCCTAGTTGTTAATTCTATCGTGCGAGTTGAATAACGTTGTTTTACGGCCCCCGTGCCCTGGAATGTCCAGATAAGACCCAAAATGCTACATCCAAAAATGGACTGTCGTTTAACCACTTGAATTTTTTTTTTTTTATGGGTCTAGCACACGTGCTGCAGGGAAGTCCCTAAAGCGCTCCAGGAGCGGCACGAGTGCGGAAAAAGCGATTCATGTTGTTCTTGAATCGCTGTAAATTGTACTCGGTGGGAAACACAGCGCTGGGCAAATTATTCCAAAGGGATGAAGTTCTCCATATAAAAGATTGCTTGAAAAGCGTTGTACGCGGAGTAACAAGCTGAACCTCATACGGATGCGAAGCACCAGCGCGACGTGTATTTCTAACATGCACAGCTTTGGGAGGAATTAAGCGGGCTACATCCTTCAAACACTTTCCATGAAAATACTTGTAGAACAGACTCAAGTCGCCAACCGTTCTTCGATGTTCCAGCGAATCAAGGCCGCCGGTCAATTCCGGGTCCCCAATCAGACGGACCGCTCTTCTCTGAACAGAATCCAACAAATGCAGTGTATGTTTGGGAGCGGAGCCCCAAACGTGGGAGCAGTATTCCATAGTTGGTCGAATTTGGGCTTTGTAAAGAATTAACAGTTGCTGTGGGGTGTAAAGCTTTCTGGTTCTAAATAATATTCCCAACTTTTGAGAAGCTCTCCTTGCTATGCCTGCAACATGTTCATGCCAAGATATATTTGCTCCCAAACTAACGCCCAACAAATTGAGCGACGATGCTAGGGGAATGGAGTGCCCCGACATAACTATGTCGGGTTCAGCAACGTTAACTTTTTTAGAAAAAACTGCCGCTTGGGTTTATGTAGCGTTAAATTCCACTTGGTTACTGTCACCCCAAGATAGAATTTCTTCCAAGTCTTTGTTAAGTTGAACGACCTCCTGCTGTCTGCGGATATTCGCCTGAGCAGCCGATGTCCGAGCGTTCAAGGTGAATGAAGAGGCAAACGTACTGTCATCTGCAAAGCTATAGATTGGATTCCCGGTCTTTTCCAGCAGATCGTTAATGTAAATGAGAAAGAGAGTAGGAGACAGTATGGAGCCCTGGGGCACACTGGCATTGATAGTGAGGGTGTTAGAAAGAAATCCGTCGACCGCCACTCATAAAGAACGCTCTGTGAGGAAACATGAGAGATACAAACAGAACCTTTCAGACATACCATAAGAGCGTAACTTAGCCAACAGTCCATCGTGCCAAACACGGTCGAATGCCTTGGATATGTCAAGAGCAATTGCTCGAGATTCTCCAAAGTGTTCAAGCGTTGTTCCAAACATGTGTTAAGTCAGAAGATCTCCTGTTGATCTATGTTTACGAAAATCATATTGGTGATCGCTAATAATATTGAATCGTTCAAGATATTTTAGAAGATGCTCAGTGATAACCTTTTCCATGACTTTCGATATTATTGAAAGCAGTGCAACTGGTCGGTAGTTATTTGGCAAGGTCTTCTTACCGTTTTTAGGTATCGGCTGAACCGTGGCACATTTCCAGCAGGACGGAAATATTCCCTTTCTGTAGGATAGGTTAAAAAGTCTACAGAAAACTGGCGTTAGTTCCCTTGCACAGTTTTTGAGAACTATGGCAGGTATTCCGTCAGCGCCAGAAGCCTTCTTGGTGTCTAGCTTCATTAAAATACGCTTTATGATGCGCTGTCTGAAGACAACATCGGGCATCCTTCACTGCAGTATGGGAATAGTAGGTGGTGTTTTTCCTTGGAAATCGACAGTAGAATGTGAAGCAAAGAGTTCAGCCAACAAGTTCGCTCTCTCAACAGGTGTGGTTGCAATGGAATTATCTGGCCGTGTGAGTGGACACTTGAATTAAGTACCATAACATTTGTTGACACTAAAAAAAGTCGAGCGGGCAAAAATCATTTAGCCATGTAAAATCAATAAATTTAGTTTGTTCTTGACAAAATAAGAGGGAATCTGCAAAAAGTAGACGCCGCCAATACCGGAGTATGAAGCTGTACCAACATTTTCCAGTCAACAACGGTTGTTTTTCGAGTTTTTGAACTCGTTAAGATACTTTTGACATAGTTTGAAGAGTGTTTAGGGCCATTATGTTGTTGAAAGTTAAAATTGCGACCAATAATAATTAGTCGAGATGGCATGACATGCTCGTGCAGGATTTTCAAGTATATTTATGTTTCTAATTTCACGTTTATTTTCATGTCTGTCAATTGTGTGTAACAGTTGGTATAGTGCAACCTTCCGAGGCCTTTTCGTAAGTTGAGTGGCGCACAGATATTTTTATGAGATCTGAAAATTTGGACCTTTTTTCGGCATCATTGATTTCTGTTGAAGTTCGTTCAGATATATACCGTTTGACTAATTGCCTGCAATAATATTTGCAATAAGTCCAAGAAAATAGTATTTCTTTGAATATTAAATACCCTTTTCTTCCAATGAGGTCTTTTTCACTTTGATCCACGCTTCGTTTTACTTACATCATGTCGAGCTTTTCTCGCTAATCATGGCACTGGCATTCTTATCTAATTCTCTCAAGCAAAAGTTGGCTGGATGTCTGAACTTTTTCAGAACTTTTACAAACTGAGCTTGATTTCTCCTAACCCCTTGTATTAACCCTATAGTCATTATTTTTATTTTTATCTTGCCTGATTATGCCTAAGGATTGAATACGGGCAGGCCGGTGCGTACGAGCCTGCCATTGTTTGGTAGTAAAGGCAATAATGATTAAGAGTCTGTGAAAGGTGTAGTATACGTCTTTATTTGAAATACCGGTTTCTTTGCAGTATGTCTTTCACTATAATCTTCCTTGTGTAAAGTTGAGATGCCACTTCGATGTTCGATATTGAGTTGCATATCACTGCGAGCTAAGCTACAGGCTAGTAAATAAATTATAGTTTTAATATGGGTCTCTTGGCGGTTTTGACTGGAGGCACTAGGGGATTAACAATTTAAACAATAGATTTATTAACTAGCCAGATCAACTGAAAATATTGCTGCTGTAGCTGAAAGTGTTGCGGAAGACCCGCGTATGTCAATTCGAAGACGTTCTCAGTGATTGGGCGTATCCACAGCCTGCACCGTATTTTGCACAAAGATCTTGGTCTAAAGGCTTACAAAGGCCAGCTGACACAGGAATTAAAACCGACAGACCATGTACAACGCCGTACGTTTGTTAATTGGGTGTTGGAAATGCAAGAAAATGATCCCAATCACGAGGTTCATTTTCATTTGTCTGTCTACCCAAATAGGGAAAACTGTCGTCTCTGGGGTTCCGAAAACCCAAGAGAAATGGTTGAACAACCTCTCCATCCACAACGAGTGAAAATGTGCGACCGTTTCTGTGAATATTGTGCGTTACCGTGAGATGCTTTTTTTGGTCTAAAGTGGATGCTTTGGATGCGTATGACCTTTATTTTTAACAAGATGGCGCTGCATGCCACACAAGTGGTGAAACAATCGGATTATCACGCGAACAGTTTGGTGGCCGTGTAATATCTCGAAATGGTGACGATTAAACACCTTTAACTTTTTCCTTTGGGGCTATGTTAAAGATAAAGTCTACTCCAATGCTCAGCTGCAGCAACGATTGAAGCGCTTAAATAAAAATATCATGAAAATTTCAAAAAAAAAAACTTCATTTTTCCAATAATTTGAAATGAGTGGGTTATTAAAAGAACGACAACAGGAATTTGAACGAACTAATTAGTTTCTCCTAAACATGAGGAGCTTTAGTGATTAAACTGAAACCGAGTTTTTAATACTGTATTATCATCTATAATATATAAAAAATGCAACGTCTCTCTGTCTGTCTGTCCGTTAGTGCGCTTATCACTGGAGAACCACTTATACGATTTACGTACTTTTTTTTTTAAACATACATATGTTCTCTGGCCAGGTTATAGGCTCTATTTCAATACGATAGGTAGCATAAGGAATGAGCAGTGACGATAATAGTGAATGAAGTAGGAAAAAAGTTTCTCGCTGGCGCGTTCCCTTGCAATACACAGCCTAAACCATTAAATATGGAGCAATATTATGTAGCAGAGAATAATCTATAATATATATAAAATGCAATGTCTCTCTGTCTGTCCATTAGTGCGTTTATCCGATTTACGTGTCTTTTTTAAATTCATACATATATTCTTCGGCCAGGTTATGTGATAATAATAATAATCTATATCTATAATATTTATAAAATGTAACGTCTCTCTGTCGGTCTGTCTGTCCGTTAGTGCGCTAATCCCTCGAGAACCACTTATCCGATTTACGTGATTTTTTAAATTCATACATATATTCTCTGACCGGGTTATAGATATATATTTTATTACATCTATAATATATATAAAATGCAACTGTCTGTCTGTCCGTTAGTGCGCTTATCACTGGAGAACCACTTATCCGATTTACGTACTTTTTTTTTAAAACATACATATGTTCTCTGGCCAGGTTATTTATCTATAATATATAAAATGCAACATCTCTCTGTCTATCTGTCTGTCTGTCCGTTAGTGCGTTACGTGCTTTTTTTTAAAACATACATGTGTTCTCTGGCCAAGTTATAGGATATATTTTATTGCGTTAGGTAACATAAAGAACAAGCAGTGACGATAATAATGAATCAAGTCGGAAAAAAGGTTACCGTTAGCGCGTTCTCTTGCAATACACTGCCTAAACCATTAAATATAGAACAATATCATGTTGCAAAGAATATAATATATATAAAATGCAACGTCTGTCTGTCTCTCTGTCTGTCTGTCCATTGAGAACTACTTATCCAATTTACGTGTTTTTATAAATTTATACATATGTTCTATATAATTCGATATAATTCTATATAAGCCTAGATAATGGGAGATAAGGTGAGATAATGGGAGATAAGTATAAATAATGGGAGATAAGGAGAAATAATGGGAGATAAGCAGAGATAAGTCTAGATAATGGGAGTTATCGTGAGATAATTGGAGATAAGGAGAAATAATGGGAGATAAGGAGAAATATTGTGAGATAAGTCGAGATAAGCCTAGATAATGGGATATAGGTGAGATAATGGGAGATAAGGAGAAATAATGGGAGATAAGGAGAAATAATGGGAGATGAGCAGAGATAAGCCTAGATAATGGAAATTATGTAGAGATAATGGAAGATGAGGAAAAATAATGAGAGATAAGGGGAAATAATGGCAGATATTTTATTACGTTAGGTAACATAAGGAATAAGCAGTGACGACAGTAGTAAATCAAGTCCACGCGAGCGGAGCCGCGGGCACGGCTAGTAGTATGATATTATTAATGAATATTGTTTGAGACCAACGTTTTAAAAAACACAAACGCGCTTCAGTGTTTGGAAAATAAGAAAATCCGCAAACTTTACCTCTTTTTCAAAAGTTGATTATTTGACATTACTATAGTTTCCAAGCACCTGGAAAAATGTAACAACTGATAAATTACTGGGCTAACTCAGTGTTTTATTTGTTGTCTAACTGTGAGCAAAATACCTAAAAAGTATTTTAAGAGCACGCCAGTTGGTCCATATTACCGCCGGATAGACAAAGTGTATTTAGACACGATAGATGATTTATAACGTATTATAAGAGGTTTTTGCTTTAGCTCTAATGTGAAATATTGCTTTGTTCCATACGGTGTTTAGCGGCACGCAATCAGAACTTTTGATATAAAATATCGCGAAATTTAAAAATATTTTCTTTCTTTAAATAATGTGTTTATAAAACATGGGTAAAAAATTGAATAAACCTTACTGATTATTCTAAGAATAAAATAACCGGCCAAGGGCAAGTCGGACTTGCGCTGTTAGTGTTTCGTACGTTGATTGCTTTTAGAACAAAAATTTTTGTTAGGTAGGTACAAAATGATTTTATTGAAGTTTTTTTTTGATCTTTACTGAAAACTGATGGCTTTGATATTTTTTTAAATACCAGATAAATTATTAAAGGTAATACAGTCGTGATAATTTTCGTTCAATCTACACCCTGCGTATAAGTACTTTGCGAGATAAGAGAGGACAGCGATTTTTCGCAATTTTTAGTGTTCCATACGGAACACTTATAAGATCACTTCGGTATCTGTCCGTCCGTCTGTCTGTCCGTATATTTGTCTGTCACACTCGATTTTCTCCGAAACTATTTGATACAGAAAGTTAAAATTTGGCATTAATATAGGAATTGATGGTCTCTTCAGAGCTATGTGGTTTTGAAAATTAAGTTTTGATTTAAGGGGTTAGTTTTGGGGGTCAAATCGGAAGTGATAAGAAAAAAAATTACCAGGTCATCAAGTGGGGTGACAAATGAAAGCTTGTAAAAACACAAGTTCAAAAATATATATTATGTAATACTTGCGCACACTTTTCTTTGTATTATATTTAGAAAATTGTGAAAAATTGATGTCCCCCTTATCTTTAAAAAAACTGAAATATTCTTTACAGGGTGCAGGTTGAACGAAAATTATCACGAGTGCATTATCTTTAATAATTTATAAGGTATGTAAAAATACAAAAAAATTCAAGGTCATCAGTTTTCAGTACAGATCGGAAAAAACTGAAAACTCATTTGGGGTGTATTTTGTGAAGTCATTGATCATTTTATACCTCCGTAACAAAAATATTGAAATCACTCAACGTATGAAACACTAATTGCACACGACTTGCACTTGGCCGGTTATTTCAAAATAATACAAAGGAAAGTGTGCGCAAGTATTGCTTTAAATATTTTTTGAAGTCGTGTTTTTACAAGCTTTCATTTGACACCCCACTCGATGACCAGGTAAAAAATATTCCTTTTCACTTCCGACTTCACCCTCCCCCCAAACTAACCCTTTAAGTCAACATTTAACTTTAAATGTGACACCCCACTCGATGACCAGGTAAAAAGTTTTCTTTTCACCTCCGATTTCACCCCCAGAACTAACCCCTTAAGTCAAAATTTGACTTTCAAAACTACACGGCTCTGATGAGGCCATCAATTTCTATATTAATGACTAATTTCCACTTTCTATGTCAAATAGTTATGGAAAAAATCGGATGTGACCGACGGACAGACAGACACCGAAGTGATCTTATAAGTGTTCCGTACTGAACACTAATAATAGGCCAAAGTGATTTACCCAACTTCCCTTGCAATCGTGTAGTTCTAAACTAAGTAAGGAATCTTACTTTTTCACACTAAAAGTTACTGATATTAATCCTGAAAGCTGTTATTTCCTTCTACATATTAATTCTATAAAAACTGAAAACATGGTAGAAATAACGCAATTTCCTTTAAAATTTTAAAAAGGGCATATCACCTACCTTAGAAATCCTTACACGATATTTACGAAGTGACCCTCCCTCATCACTTTAAGCTCTTACATGGTTGGGGATAAATAGTTATGCTTAAAATGTGTTCATTATCTGAACCAAAAACCAAGAAAAATGTCCATATTGTTATTGAAAATATACAAAATTTATCGATCCCCCCCACCTCTTTTACTCGTTCCCTTAGTTAATTTTGTGGATAATGGTAAGCCACAAAATTAACATTTTAGAAACGAGGATACAAATATTTTCGTATGTAAAACATATCTTTTTTTGTTTTTAAATTTTATTTGGAGGGCATACAGATGAGAGAGAAAATAAAATTTGAATGCGAGAGTCGTAGAAATTATTAATTTGAATAAAATTGTGTGGCTTATCACGTTGTTACGTCAAAATTGAACAACAGTATACAAAAACAACGATTTGACTTTTGATGCAGTTTTAGCTGTAAGGCTAAAAAAGTACTGGTGATTTCAAACATTATTGAAATTATAAACTTGTGACAAGAATATAATTTTGAAAACCAAGGATTGAAAGCTTTAAGTAACCATTTTTTCTTCTTCCACTAATCATTTTCTATCCTTTGGATATAGACTCCGCTAATGTGTTTCCATGTGTCCTTCTTTTGAGTAATTTGATAACAACTGAGTCTGGCTAATTTTTTAATATCGTCATACCAACGTTGTTGATGTCTGCTAGTACTTTTTTTTTGTTCCTATGGTCTCCATCTGGGCACTTTTCAGCTGCAACTATCAGTATTTGTGGCCACATAGTCATTTGAGGGAAGATATTCTTGTAATTATGTCCTAGACCCTTGTTTTATTCTTTATCCAATCGTTTGGTTTACGGTCTCTTCGTGATATGCCTAGCATTTTCTTTCCAATTGTTCTCTAATAACTTTCCTCGTCCGAATCCATATTTCGCTACCATATGTTGTTACTGATAGAACACATTAATTATATACCTTACTTTTATGTTTAAAAGACAATTTGGACTAAAAGACTTCCTTCATTTTACCGTAAGCGCCCATTCCAGGCGTATCTTTCGACTGACGTTCAGTTTTTGATTCACTTGTCTGATTGTAACTTCCTGTCCTGCATATACCTACGAATCTACCTTTTCCATTAATTGCCCGTGCATGGATAGTGCGTTATTAATGATTGTTTGTTCGTTCCGCATGAATTTGGTTTTTGTAATGTTCGTCCTGATCTTTTTTGCTATGATTTGTAATTCTGTCCTTCTGTACATAACCATTAGAATGCAATAAATATTATTTAAGCTAAAAATAACACGTAGGCTGAAAAGTTTTTGGTCTAGCTACTTAAAACACATTTTTTTTTTTTTAAATTCAACATTATTCATCAATATAGTCTTCTTCAAGAGCGATACAATCAGTCCAACACTTTTCTAACATTTCTATACCTTTCCTGTAGAAGGATATGTCTTTGCCTTCAAAATAAGCCTTAGTTTCGGCAATAACTTCTTCATTGGAGCCAAATCTCATTCTTGGGAGCTTTTTTTGAGGTCTGCGAATAGATAATAGTTCGAACTTCAATTCATGCAATTTTGCTATCGTAACCATTGACTTGTGACACGGTGCATTGTCTTGATGAAAAAGCACTTTTTTCTTGTTCATTAGGTGCCGTTTCTTTGCAATTTCTGCCTTCAAACGCACCAATAAGTTTATATAATATTCGCTATTGGTGGTTTTTTCTTTCTTAGCACAGTCGATGAAAATTATTCTATGCGTATCCCAAAATACAGAGGCTAAAAGCTTCCCAGCCGACTGTTGTGTCTTTGGTTGCTTCGGGCGGCTTTCACCGGTTGCTGTCCACTTAGTTGACTGCCTATTTGATTCCGGTGTATAGTGGTGGATCCATGATTCATCCATTGTCACATATGGCATAAAAAAATATGTTTTATTACGCTTAAACAGGTCCAAGCAGTGCTCAGAAACATCAACCCGTTTGTTTTTGGTCCAATGTGAGTAAACGCGGTACCGATTTCGAACAGAGCTTTCTCATGCCCAAATGTCCATGCAAAATATGACCAACACATTCTATTGATATCTTTAGGGTGTCAGCAATCTCACTCAATTTCACTTTACGGTCATCTAAAACAATTTTGTGGATTTTTTCGTTTTCCGTTGTAACCACCTCATTTGGGTGCCCAGAGCGTTCAGCATCATTTGTATCTGTACGACCGCGTTTAAATTCAGCATACCAGTAAACGATGAGTGATTTTCCAGGGGGAGAGTCCCCGTAACACTTATAAAGCCATTGCTTTGCTTGAACGGTATTTTTTCATATCAAAAAACAGTGTTTAATCAACACACGAAATTCGATTTTTTCCATTGTTTTAAAAATATCAAAAGTAGGGTCACTAAAACTACTGTAACTTGTAAAATAACCATCGAAATGTCATGAAATTTTGACACGTATCGTTTGAAGGTTGGTACTTCTTAAAAATCATATGGAATTTTTGAAAAGGGCGACATCTATGTGTCACACCAAAAACTTTTCAGCCTACGTGTTTATATTTTCTTGGTTTATAACTTACATTTGAAATGACACACATATTTGAGGACCAAATAAAAATAAATTTGGGGTAATAAATTAAAAATAAAAAAATTTCACTTAAGTAGACAAAAAATAGGGGTTTGATACAAGTTTAAAATTGAATACTTTGTTAAAAGTGTGGCTTGTCATTATTTCACAATAGGTTACTCAATTTTAATTTACTTATTATAGTGCATGTGAAGCATTTAAAATAATTATGACAATTAAAAAACTTTATAGTCAATTCGTGCATGAAAACACGTTTCGCAATTGGATCGCCTTCGGCTCGAATACCCACGTGTCATACACATATGAAAATGCCATTTTTTAAATTTTTTATATCACATGTTGCTTGGTGGTTTACAATTCGTTATTTTGTACAGTCTGTCAAGTAACGTGACCGATCGTATTCTTGAAAAAATATGTTTCGATAACATTTTTGCAATCAATGTATTCTTTGGCGTGCTAATAACGGCGCAATTACCGTAGTAAATTGTCCAATCGCCTTCTGCAGCAATAACCGCCTGGCATCTTCGAGGCATGCTGTCGACGAGATTTTCTGCAATGATCTTCAAATTTTTCGAATCTTGCGAGACAACTGAGTGGAAGTCCTCTGAGTCTTTCCTCTAAGCTTTCTCTTTACATTGGACCAAATGTTTTCAATAAAGTTGGCGTCCGGCAATTGTGAGGGTCTAGTATCTTATCCTGGGCTCAAGCGAGCTACTTCGCGATGTGATTTTCGTCGAGCAAATGTTTCTTCGACGTCGTTCGGAATTTGACATCAGGAGCACGAAGATGTCGTCCAGAGGTCTCATGGAACACATTCAAACCCGATTTTCTTAGTTTTGCGCTCCTTGACCCAGCGTCAATTACAGGTCCCGTGAAAACAAAGACACGATTCGTTTTTCGAATTTTGGAGTGTCTTTGCCTACTAAACCACGTTTGGTAAGTCATCGACATTTATCGTCTCGTTAAATGATGTACACGAACGATACCGACTTTTTAATATATTTAGCGGCAGCGGAATGGGTCATTTTAGGCCTCTTTAGATGGGAACAAAGAAAGACTGCCTCGAATTGAATATATTTTATTACGTTAGGAAATATAAGGAATAAGCAGTGATGATAACAGTGAATCAAGTCCACGCGAGAGGACTCGCGGGCTCGGCTAGTATATATATATATATATATATATATATATATATATATATATATATATATATATATCTCGGAGTGTATGTGCACTCAAAATACATATCATGTTTCATATTGTCTAGACTACATTAGCTAAATAAAATTTTAAAAAATTAGTTTTTAATGACAGGATAAAGTGACTAACCTTATACAATTAGATTGTTGTTAAAATGGTAAATATATGATTAAACCTTGAAAATACCTAGAAAAATATATATTAAAAAAAGTTCCGGATCTAAAAAAAAACTACAACGTATGAATAGTAATGATAAGATATCATCAGGTCATTTAGTAAGGTCAAATCAAGAAAAAATTTGTTAGTAATGTTAATGTTTTTACAATATTTAATTTTTTGTTGTTAATGTGAACCACTAGTGCGGCGTAATTGCCGTTCTCCTAATTACGGATTAGAATGATGTAAGAACGCTCTTATCGTTACACACGGGCTAGTGTAATATTTCAACATAGGTTATATTACAAAACAGAAACAAAAGATTTAAGACGTACATGAGAATAAAAATCTTAATCAATCTCATTCCTATTGATTGGAGTTGAAATGTGGGCAATTACAAAGAAAAAAATGAGTAAGATGTAAACTGACCAACGCCACAAAGAGAGAGCAATCCTAAATATAAAGCTAAAGAACCAGAAATTTATAGAATGGATTACAGAATATACCAAAAAATGGAAGATATCAAGTCTTATAGCAAGAATGGAAAGGACAAGATGGACAAGAAAAACGACAGAATGGAAACCAACTATAGAAGACAAAAGATATTCAGGACGGCTGCTAATATTAAGACGGTATGATCGTATTAAGATAATGGCTGGGAACGCATGAACGCACGTAGTACCGGACAAAAATAAATGGAGGCAAATCTATTCATGGACGACGAAGCTGAGTAGAAAAAGAAATAAAGAAAACTTCCTATTACTCGATTAGAAAAAAAGGCATGGAGGGATGCTCTTGGCAGTAAAGCTATTGAAAGGGCATCCACGAATTGCCACTTACCAAGAATGATCTCTAAGACATATCAAGGCAAAAAACCACAAATAAACTAGAAAAGAAAAGCTTAGTCAAGACTCTCCCATGTATTTGATATAACATTTGGATATAACAAGCACAATCGTTCAAGACGTTGTTTTACAGTTGAGTAATGTAGTTTAGAAAATATACATTGTTTACAAAAGTCACATATGTGCTCGTTAATAATATACTATGAACTGTGGCGTAGTCGAGGGTGAGCCATGGAGGTATATGCCTCCCCACTTTCTGTTCATATGCAGCCAGAAAATACGTCCTTTAGAGTTCCACTGTAGGTGGAAGTTTTATTTTCTGAGAAAAAAGGGGTTTCGCTTCCCGATTTTTGTTCGATGTTCCTCTGTTTTGTCGATTGACACTCCCCCCTATAACCAGCTCCGCCTCCAGTGTTTTCTTTTTTCCTTACAAAAACGCCCCTTGTATCCATATGTTCCCCGCCCTTTGAAAACCACTGGCTACGGATACTTTAATTTTGAATAATAGCCTTTTCAATAACCTGAACTAACCTGAACTAACCTGAACTAAATCTATTATAGACTATATTATAATAAGACAACAATCAGACTTTAACTTAATAGATGTCCGAGTACAACGTACAATGATTTTTACGTATAAAAAAACGAAAAAAAAACGAGAGACAACTCTAAACAAAACCAGAATGATCCAAAATTGGAAAGGATAAAAGTTCTAAAATACAACATAGAAGGATTAAAAGAACAGAGTATAAAAATTTTGTATCAACAACGGCTAGATCGACAATTGGAAATAAAAGAACACGACAAAGGAATTGCACGAACATATAAAATACGCTATATATCAAGTAGCAAAAGAAGCACTCGGTATAATCGATGAAAGAACCAGAGAGGCGACAACATGATGGTGGAATAGCGACATTGAAAGAGAAATAAAAGAAAAAAAAAAGCATATCTGAAATGGATAAATACAAAAAAAAAAAATTAGGACAGACAGAAATATGTCGAAATAAGAAGATTAGTAAGAAGACTAGTGACAGAACAAAAAAGGACACGATGGGACGAAAGATGTGCAGAAGTGGTAATGTATATCGGCGGACGAAGGTGTACAGAGGCATGGTAATTTATTGACAGCGTTAGATCAGAAAGAAATAAAACAACAATACGGATTATACCAACAAAGAAATGGGAAGAATATTACAAGAACCTTTTAACTGCTAAGAGAACACAGTTTAACAAAGAACTAACTAACATAGATATACGGGGAGAAGTAATAAAGGTTACACCTGAAACGGTGAAACAAACACTTAAGAAAATGAAGAGTCGAAAAGCAAGCGAACCAGGGGGAATCATGGTCGAGATGATAAAAAATGGCATCGACAAAATGATAACAATAATTACAATATTAATTAATAAATGTTTACTAGGCGAACCGGTTCCAGAAGATTGGAAAGTGGAATTCATGTCATCCATGCATAAAAAAGGAGACCGTTTAAAATGTGAAAATTATCGAGGTAACATCAACACTTATTCGCTTATATGGGAGAACTTTAAGAGACATAACAGGGGAGGAATACAAAGAAAAAGAAGCAGAAGAACAAAGTGGATTCCGTGCAGAAAGATCCTGCATGGATAACATATTTTGTCTGAAACAAATCATAGAAAAAAAAATAACAATAAGAAGAGAACCTGCTTTTCATAGATCTCAGTAAAGCATATGATAATATACTAATAGAAAAGTTATGGGAAGCACTAGAACAAACAAATATAAACCACACCATAATAAAAGCACTGAAAAACTTATACAAAGGATCTACAATAAAAATTAAAATAGGACAGCAGATATCACCAGGTTCCATACTTCAAGAGGACTAAAACAAGGATGTTGTATATCGCCAACACTGCATAAACTATACATAGCACAAGCATTAAAAGAGTGGAAAAAAAAGCATAGGGGCATGAGACTTAAGATTAACAACAGCACTATTTATACATTACAATCCGCGGAAGACCAGGTTCTGATTGCCGAAGAACAACAAGATCTAGAATACATGACACGAAAGATCAAAGAGGAGTATGAGAAATGGGGATTATCAGTGAATGTAACAAAGACATAATATCTATGCGTAGGAGGAAAGGCCACAGATTTAGAGCTAAAGAACGGAGAAAATATTAAAATATGTGACACATACAAGTATTTAGGTGCAATAATAGACAAAGAAAGCAAACACTCGATAGAAATAAAATAACGTATAAGACAGGGACAGAGAGCGGTGAAAAGACTAAATGGAATATGGTGGCATAAAGATATTACGAAAAAAGGGAAGATGAACATCTCCAACACAATAATAAAAAGCATAACACTATACGGAGCAGAAGCATGGAAGATCACTTAAGCAGATAAAAGAAAGATAACAGCAGCTGAAGTGGATGCCCCGAGAAGATCGTGCAGAATAAGTAGAAGAGATAGAATAACAAATAAAAGAATTAGGGAAATGATGGACGTAAAGGAAACAATCGCAGAAACTATACAGAGAAAACTACTTACCTGGTACGGACATGTAAGAAGAATGACAGAGTGGAGATTGCCGAGAATCGCAATGGAATGGGTACCAACTGAAAGAAGGAAGAAAGGACGACCCAGAAAATCTTGGGGAGAAGGAATAAGGAAGGCTATCAGTGAAAGAAATCTACAAGAAGATCAATGCCTAGATAGAAAATAACCGGTCAAGTGCAAGTTGAACTTGCGCAATTAGTGTTCCGTACGTTGATTGCTTTTTAAAATAAAAAATGTTGTAACGGAAGTATAAAATGATGAGTGACTTTACAAAACACACCTCAAATGAGTTTTCAACAAAGTTGATTTCCAATCTTTACTGAAAATTGATGACCTTGAAATTTCTGTTTTTTTTTATATACCAGATAAATTATTACAGGTAATGCACTCGTGATAATTTTCGTTCAATCTACACCCCGTGGAGAATATTCCAGAATTTTTTCAAAATTTTTTGATAAGTACGAGGCTGGTTTGAAAAGTCCGTGCAAAGTCCGAGAGATGGCACCACCGGCGCGTATCGAGGGTCATGTTTAGTTAGTAGCATCTCTTGAATGAACGCACGCCAAGTTTCAGCCATATTGGTCTATTTCTTTGTGTTTGGCATTCGTGTGAATCAAGGAAGTCGAGTGATTTTCAAGAAATGGACGAAAAAGAATTTCATGTGGTGCACTCTGCACCTTCGATTAGAACAGTTTATAAGTGGTTTCAAAATTTTCGGAGTGGCCATATGGGCACAAGTGACGCTGAACGTTCTGGACGGCCTGTGGAGGTTACGACTCCAGAAATCATTGATCAAATCCATGATATAGTGATGGATGACAGAAGAGTTAAGGTGCGTGAGATTGCTAGTGCTGTGGGCATTTCGACTGAACGGGTACATAATATTTTGCATAAACATTTGGACATGAGAAAGCTATCCGCAAGATGGGTGCCGCGATTGCTCACGCTTGACCAAAAACGGAATCGTGTGAAGTGTTGCAAGGATGGTTTGCAGCTGTTTCAGAAGAATCCGGAGGACTTTAAGCGTCGTTTCGTCACTGTGGATGAAACATGGATACATTACTATACTCCTGAGACCAAACAACAATCTAAACAATGAGATACCAAGGGGAAATCTGCACCAAAAAAGGCGAAGGCCGTTCCTTCGGCCGGAAAGGTTATGGCGACTGTCTTTTGGGATTCGCAAGGGATAATCCTCATCGACTATCTGGAAAAGGGTAAAACTATTATAGGTGAATATTATTCATCGTTATTGGACCGTTTGAAAACCGAGCTGCAAGAAAAACGCCCGCGATTGGCCCACAAGAAAGTCCTTTTCCATCACACCTCAAAACTAACCCCTTAAGTCAAAATTTAACTTTCAAAACTACATGGCTCTGATGAGGCTATATTATCACCAAATTTCAACTTTCTATGACAAATAGTTTCGGAGAAAATCGGGTGTGACAGACGGACAGACAGACAGACGGACAGATGGACAGACAGACACCGAAGTGATCTTACAAGTGTTCCGTACGGAACACTAAAAATGGAAGAAAAGTCTGGAAATCGGAAAGCGGCGACAGGTGCTATAAACCAAATATATTATTATATTATTATGCAATAACTTTTGATATTTTATTATGCAGTAACTTTTGATATTATCGAACATAATGCGATTGATGGATTCAAAATGTAAATGAGTAAACATGTAAAATAAAACTATTAATAATTTTTATCTCGGTTTCAACGCACCTAAAATAAAACCCTAAAACAATTTTTTTATGTTTTCTGTTTCCAACATTTCGCTTTCCTAACATCGGTTTTTAGTCGTTTACCATTTTTTGTCGTGTTCAACTGATGTTTGACTTTACAACTTTTTAGCGATTTAGCATGGGACACATATTTTATGTAGTTTATTTGAAAGATTTATATGTCTCTATAAAAATACATATTTATGAATAAACTAGCTACTCGTATATGTGCAATGAAATATATCTTCAGAATAATTTATGATCGTGATTTTTCTAGCAATGTTTTCAATTATAATTTTTAATGTCAAAAAGTTCAAATGTAGAGAAATCTATTAAAACATTGCAAATGTCTGTTGCTTATTAAAGTCTTATTAAACTGCCTGTTAAACACATAAGCTAGTATTAAAGAATAACAGATAGTTTTTAAGAATGGTACACTAGACTTAAAGTAATTAAATAAACTGACATCGTTCATTCAGTTTAAAATACAGCTGCAGTTCTCTATATTATATAGCATTGTTTCGATGCCACTTTTTACAGCTGATATGAACAGTGACGTTTAATCCATTATGTTACTGTCAAGATTCGTTGTCAAAAGATACGTTATAACATGATGAATCACACAACATACTCATAATTTTATTTGTTTTATGAAAGAACTTTTATGACGTTTGTTAAAACCCTTATCAAAAAATTTAACAAACCTTGCGGGGATAAAGTCGAATTGAACAAAAAATTTACCGAAAATCAAGGTATTTAAATCAATGTTAACGCAGATGGCTGAGATAACGAGGGTTTTTGAATAAAACATCCCAATAAACTTGTTACCTTTTATTTAAAACCCAAAAGTTTGAACAGAACCGGTGTAAAAGTTGGTAATATTAAAGGCAAACGACTGGAATGGCGTGAAGTTCGTTCCACAACAAAAAGGAAAATATGGCGTTAAACCCGGAACTTGTTTAATATGTAGGCTAGAGGGTTAAGCTGCCAGAGAATTAATTTCAATAAAACACATTTTTGTGGGGGTTATTGAATTTCCTATACGCGCTGTTCTACTAAAGTTTTTCGGGAAAAATCTCAGGGGGCACGAAGGCTTTCCATGTTTCTAAGGCACGTACCGTTACAATTTACTATGTTTGGATTTTTCTTACTTATAATTTATGAAATATGTAATTGTCAGTGCATAATTGAAAAAATTAAATATATACACTCGACACTCTATACAGTGAAAGACCAAAATGTTGACCGAAATTTCACTATAGAAAGTTTTTCACTATATAAAGAAAAAATCCGTAAATATATTGCTATGTATGTATGTCTTGAAAAAATTGCACTATAAAGAGTTTTTTTCCCTGTATAAAGTTTCACTATAAATAGTGTCGACTGTATATATATATATATATATATATATATATATATATATATATATATATATATATATATATATATATATATATTACTTACTTAATTCTTATGCCTTTCTACCCCTTGTTAGGAGTGTAAGGCCCGTGGAGTTTAGTTATTCTATATCTGTCTTTTCCATATTTCCTTCTGTATCCTTCCATCCTGTTTATATTGCCGATTGCCTCTTTTGTTTCTTCTGTATTAGAGTCTTCTGTTTGTATGAGTTCTGTATCTTGTTTCGGTATTATGTCTCTATGTTGATTTTTGTATGCTTTTCCTTTTAATTTTTTGCATATATTTCCGTTCCTCTCTGTTTCAGTGATTCCTACATAGTGCATTTGTTGTACTTCTGTCAGTTCATCCTCTTTTCCGTTTATACTCCTATTATTCCGTGTTCTCAATCTAAAAACTCGATAATTATTTCCCATTTCTTTCTTCCTATCTATTTCTTTGATTATCTTCTTATTTGTATTCATTTTACTAGTTCTCTCTTCCGTATCCTTTATCTTTGCCAGGGTCGTCGTCAATCTACCTATCTCCCTCCTTTTCCTCATTTTTTTGACTCGATGGTCGTAGTATTCTTTGTTTGTTCTTTCAGTTTTTCTTCCTCAATGTCTCATTTATATTCTCTTCCTTCGATTACGATCATTTGATATCCTATTTTCACCCTCTTTCCATTCTTTCTTTCGTTCTCTGCCATATGCTTCAATTTCTTTTGAATTTCGCGTTCATCTTTTGTTAAATCGTTGCTTATATAAACTCTTTCTCTTAGGTTTCTCAGTTTGTTTTTATTTTTCATTACAGCTTCCTTATCTCCCGTGTTTCCAAGTTCTATCTTGTATATAGTCGCTTCCATTTTTATCGCATCTTTAATCTGTACTTTTGTGTCCATACTCCTCTCCATACAAAGTTCTACGCCCATTTTCAGATCTGGTTGGCTATTCGCTTCAATACACATTCCCGATATTACAATATTATTCCTTACGTTGTGTTTTTTCAGTCTACTCATCTTCAAATCCATACTTCTCATGTTTTCTCTAATTATCTTATTTTCCTCTTTCAATACTTCATTCTTCTTTCTTAGTTTCTTCAACTCTTGGTGGTATCTCTTCTGATCTTATTTCATATCCCTTATATCTGAGATTAGCTCTCTGATCATTTCTATCAAATTGTCTATCTTATCTACTCTTTCGTTTTTCTCTCTCTGTGGTGTTCTTATCAGCTTTTTACTCTTCTTGAATAATCCCATTGGCTCCTCTTTTTCTTCGACTCTTCCTCTTCTCGAGTCTCCTGAGGTATATTCATCGCTATTCATTGTTCTTTCTGTTATAAAAACTTTACGTGTGCTCCTCGTATATTCCATTTTCAAACATGGAAGAAAAAAAAATTGTTGTTTATATATCTTATCACCGTAAACAGGAGTTGAGTTTCGGATCGCGATGTGTGTACACGTAAATCGAACGCCCGGCAATAGTCAACTCGTTCAATGAGCATTATTACGGTAGTATTTCGATCTTTTTAAATATTTTGTCGATTGCAAACGAGAGGGACTAGAAATAAAGCAGAGTGTAGTGTTAGATTAAGACAATAAGTAAAAAATTTGGAGATTTATGAGAATAATTTTGTGAAATTGTATGAAGCTAACGAAACGATAAGTGACGACCTTGATCATTGTTCTGTTAACGGTGATAAGAGATATATACAACATATATATATATATATATATATATATATATATATATATATATATATATATATATCTTGGTTCTAAAAGGGCCAATGTCATATCTTGCAGTTTTGAGTAAAGTGCGGTTAAAGTTTTCAAGTTAAATTAAACAGTTTACAGTTTGCGGCCAAATCTATTTCGAGATAATTTTTATTGCTTTTCGTACTGTTCTATCATGTATTTAAAAATATAATATGTTTTTCTTATTACCTCTGAGGAATTAAATTTTAAATGTTACACTGGCCTTCTTAGAATTTGATCAAAGCGAATACGAATGACTTTGGCATTCTTAACTTGACATTGGCCTTTTTTGAAATTTGATAACTAGACTCGCTAATGTCTTTGAATCTAATTTAAACTAGTTGGCGTAGTTACCACACGCTTTTCCTTGCTCCATTTTTAGTGTTCCGTACGGAACACTTATAAGATGACTTCGGTGTCTGTCTGTCACACCCGATTTTCTCCGAAATTATTTGTCATAGAAAGTTGAAATTTGGTAATAATATAGGAATTGATGGCCTCATCCAAGCCGTGTAATTTTGAAAGTTAAATTTTGACTTAAGGGGTTAGTTTTGGAGGGTCATCGAGTGTGGTGTCAAATGAAAGCTTGTGAAAACACGAGTAAAAAATATATATATAATCTAGTTCTTGGACTCACTTTTTTTTTGGATTATTTTTAAAAAGTTGCGAAAATTCGCTGTCCCCACACCTTATCTCGAAAAGTACTGATCAAAAAATTTTGAAAAACTCTGGAATGCTCTTCACGGGGTGTAGATTGAACGAAAATTATCGCGAGTGCATTCCCTTTAATAATTTATTTGGTATATAAAAAAAACAAAAATTTCAAGGTCATCACTTTTCAGTAAAGATTGGAAACAAACTTTGTTGAGAACTCCTTTGGGGTGTGTTTTGTCAAGTCATTGATCATTTTATACCACCGTAGCAAAATTTTTTATTTTAAAAGCAATCAACGTACGGAACACTAATTGTGCAAGTTCAACTTGCACTTGATCGGTTATTTTTTACTAATATTTTTTAAAAAAAAAATTTTAAAACGAGCATTATAATAAATCAGCTGGTTGGTAGTTCTTGAGGAACATTCATGTTTCTCGAGTATTGTACTTCTTATGGGTGTGTACAAATTAATGATTTCTTATGTATGAAGAAAAACACGCCTTCTTAGAATTAAAATAAATTGACTAATGAGTATCGACATTGACAAGAAAATTACTGATATCTCAAAATCGAGATGATGCTGGCACTTTACATTTTTACAGAAATATCATATATATATATATATATATATATATATATATATATATATATATATATATATATATATATATATATATATATATATATGGTATACAAAAACTCATTTTGCCCACAAATTGCCGATGGCCCTATATATATATATATATATATATATATATATATATATATATATATATACGTATATATCATCATGATTAGCTTATTCCATCCATAGTCGGATGTAAGCCTCCCAAAGTTGTCTCCAATGAGCTTTGTTGTTTTCTTTTTACATCGTGTCCCCCCAATCTTTTTATGTCGTCTGTCCATCTTGTCTGTGGTCCACCTCTACATCTTTTATGTTCTCTCATGTCTATCTGTTTTTTTTCAACTTCGCGATATGCTCTTCCCAATTCCACCTTAATATACATAATTGCTGTATTATATTTGTCACTTTTGATCTTCTTCGTGTCTCCATGTGGAGAATATTTGGGTTACCTGGAATTTATTTATTATACTTTTATTTTAAAGCCCACATTTCAATGTCATATATTAATACCGGCAGTACATGTTGATCAAATACTCGGGCTTTTATTGTCTTTGGGATGTCCAATTTGAACGTAGAATGTAACCTTCCGAATGCAGACCAAGCCAACGAGACTCTTCTATCCAGGTCAGCCTTTAAATTATTTTTTGATATTTCGATTTTTAAATATATGAATGTTTGTACCTTTCCTATTCTTTCACCTTCTACTAACAGTTCCTGGCTATTATCTTTACTTTCGCTGTTCAAATATTTCTCCAGACTTGTTATTTAGTTTCATCAGTATTTCTTGTAAATCTTCTTTTGTGTGGGCGAGCACAGTGACTTAATCTGCGAACTTTAAGTGTTCACCGTCCGTAAGTATTCCTTTATTTTCCCACTTTAACGATTTGAACAGAGTCAACGTGAACACCTTTGGGAATATTGAGTTACCTTGTCTAATTCCTCTTTTAATTTTGATTTTTATTTGTTTTTTTCTTCATGTATGATTTGTGATATGGCCTTTTTATATATGTATTCAAGAAGAGATGTGTATCTTTCGTCGACTCTGCTGTTACTTAAGGCGTTAAGGACTGCCCATATCTCTACCGAATCATATGTTTTTTCTTAGTCAACCATTGCTATCCACAAGGTCTTATATTCATTTGCTTTTTCCACTAGTAATCTAATTGTTTGAAGATGGTCCAAAGTGCTATATCGCCGTGTAAATCCCGCTTGTTCACGTGGTTGGTAACTGTCTAGTTTGTTCATTGATCTATATGTTATGATGATGAGGATCTTATATAGTACCGATAACACACTAACGAGTCTGTAATTCTCCAATTTAAATCTATTCCTCCGTTGTATATACGAGGAATGATCAAAAAGTAACCATAATTTTTGAATTTCGCGTACTATGTCTTTCCGACAAAATTTGTATTTTTCCATACAATGGCAGAACTGTCTATATTATTTATCCACATTTTTAATCAATTATTCTATCGATTTGTAAAGGAATTGAATAAATTTTATGTTAGAAGTGGGATATAGTGTAATGACGTGATACAGATGTTAGAGAATGCTGTGGAGAGGCTGTCGAAATTACCCGGTGTAGAAGTATGAAATGCGGATTTCAGACAACAGATGGTGCACCAATGCAGTTTGTGCTATAGAGATTTGACACTGTGCCATTTTGTTGTGTCATCAACAAGTGTCAGACACGCACGAGTGATAAATTGGAAAAGTGTGTGCATAGTGTTGTGTTGTTGAGATCAATATGTCGAAATTTATACCGAACAAAGAGCATTCGCGGACCGTAGTAATTTTTTGTTTTCATTTGAAGAAAACTACTGTTGAATCATACCGATTACTTCAAGAAGCTTATGGTGAACATGCTTCATCGCAAGATACGTGTGAACGATGGTTTCGGCATTATAAAAGTGGTGACTTCGATGTTGCAGACACGGAATGTGGAAAACCGCCAAAAAAATACGAAGATGTGGAATTGCAAGCATTGTTAGACGAAAATGATTCGCAAACACAAAAACAACTCGCCGAGCAATTGGGCGTTAGTCAACAAGCTGTTTCCAGTCTGCTACGAGAGATGGGAAAGATTCAGAAGACCGGTAGATGGGGACCATATGAGTTCAACGACAGGTAAATGGAAATGCGCAAAAACATATGTGACATTTTGCTTGCTCGGTACAAAAGGAAGTCGTTTTTGCATCGTATAGTTACAGGGGATGAAGAGTGGATTTATTTTGAGAATCCCAAGCGCAAAAAATCATGGGTAGACCCAGGCGCACCATCCTCATCGACCGCAAGACCGAATCCCTTTGGCAGAAAAACGATGCTCTGTTTTTGGTGGGACCAGAGGGGCGTGGTTAAAACCTGGGGAAACGGTTAATACTAAACGTTACCAACAACAATTGATCGATTTGAACCCTTCGCTGCTTAAAAAAAGGCCAGAATACCGAAAGAGGCAACACAAAGTCATTTTTCTTCATGACAATGCTCCATCACCTACGGCAAAACCAGTTCGCGACACGTCGGAAGCACTCAGCTGGGAAGTTCTACCTCATGCGGCTTACTCACCAGACTTGGCTCCTTCCGATTACCACTTGTTTGCATCGATGGGTCACGCACTTGCTGAGCAGCGTTTTGGTTCGTACGAAGATGTGAAAAAATGGCTCGATGAATGGTTCGCAGCAAAAGGGGAAGATTTTTACTGGCGTGGTATTCATAAATTGCCCAAAAGATGGGAAAAATATATAACAAGCGATGGAGCATACTTTGAATAAAGCACTTTTTATCATTCTTCCGAATTTAACATGTATTTTTAGAAAAAAAAATCCGCATTTCATACTTGTACACCTGTTAAGGATTTCTGAGTCATATAAACGTTTCTGGAAAGGTTGTGAACACCACAATAAGTTTAAACATCCTAGTACATCAACATTCGACGAAAATATCGACTGAATTAGGAACATTATGATGAATAATCGTAGAGTCACTATTCGGTGAAGTTGTTGAAGAGCTAAAAATCTCTTATGGTTCGTATAAAATAATTTTGACTGTATCTTGGGTATGAAATGAGTGGTAGCAAAATTCATTTTGAATTTGCAACAAAAACAATATTGCAAAAACATAACAGATCATTCAATAATCGACGTTGTTGGAAACTTATAACAAGTTGGAAACTTATAACAAGTGCTGACAAATGTGTGTACGGTTGTGATAATGAAATGAAGATCTAATTACACTACACATCAGTTATCTCTACTCCATTAAACACTTTAATTTTGTATTATTAGTTAATCATCGCTCCTGATGATGATAACATGGTTAGCGAAACTCGCGTAAAAATAAGTGTTCGGCATAGTTGTGAGAACTGTTATGGAGTGTTATTGTATCAAAGGGTTCCTGAAGAATTAAGACCGAACAAAGTACGCCAAACCTAATTAAACATAAGGGTTTTCCTTACTGTTTTCTTTTAATCTCAATCTTGTTGTCCATTATGAATTCCTTCTAAAAGGTCATGCGGTCAACATAAGAGAATTTACCTAACAATACAACGATAATGCTCCGTCTCCCATTTCACTATTAATTCGTAGTTAGCTTGAGAAAAACAACAGTGTCCTGAAGCTGTAGCCTCCGTATTATCCAGACGTGGCTCCCTGCAAATTTTTCTTGTTTCCACTGATTAAGCGCATATCAAAAGGGTAACGTTCTGTTTTGATAGAGAAAAAATCGCAAGGTGATCTTAAGATTCTCCAAAAAATGCTTTCCACAAATATTTCGAGGATTGGAAGAAACACTGGCATCAATGTGTCGCATTTCTGAGGGACTACCGTGACGGGACAATACCTATCAATATGGAACAATAAGTAAATTATTTTTAATTATACAGGGTGCGGCGCTTAAATCCGGACAATTTTAAATTCGAATTTTCCGCCCTATAGGTATGTAGGTCGTTGTTCACGTTCGTGAAAGCCACATACTTCTAGTAAGCAGTCATAACCTCGAAATGACCGAGCTGTTGCGAACAAATGCGGAGTACAACCGAAGAGCCGCGATTATAGAAAGACTACCCGAAATTAACTATGTACGACATAAGGCGTGTATGTGTATCACCAGAATGGTGCACCGGTACACACTAGCCATTTAGTCCAAAACTGGTTATCGGATAACGTGGACCTGTTCTGGTCTAAAGAGTTCTGGCCCCCCAATAGCCGGATTGGAACCCCTCGATTACTATGTTTGTAGCGCAATCGAAAGAGTTACAAGTTCAGACGCCCTAATGTGGCATCTTTACGCGCCCCTATCGAAGCAGCATTTGCCAATATGGACAGCCCTGCTTCAAACAAAGCATGCGAGCCTTTCAGTCCAAGGATGGAGGCGGTCATTGTAGCTGAGGAAGGTTTCACTGAATAATTCCACTCTGGATAGGTCACACAACTGACATGCAAAAGGATTTTTTTTCATTTTAATTTTTTCATGAAAAAATTTTCTTTTAAAAAAATGTTTAATTTGTTCGGATTTAAGCGCCGCACCCTGTAATTAAAATTCTCGTTAATTTTTATCGCACCACGTACACACCTTTTTTTCTTAAATCACATTCATATAATATGAAAAATGTGAATCAGAACTGGTTTTACTACTCGTAGTTATTAAATTCTAATTATTTAGGAATAAAATAAAAATAAATTTGAATTAGCATATTTTTAGTGATGATCTTCAATTTTCCCACAGGTACAAAATTTAATTCGCTCAGATAAAAATTGTTTAACTTAAAGATAATTACGTGTCCAAAGGAGACGATGTTTACGAAAAGAAGATAGAAATTCTTCTTTCATAATCATGGTCCTAATGGATAATCAAAATTATCCTGGTTAGATTTTACATGTGTACAGGAAGCATTGACCGGGTCTAAGGTTTCAAGGTGTAATTACTCGTAATGATCCGTGTATGGCTCATTACTGGATAATTTGGCAATGGTTCTGATTGCCATTTTTTGTGGCTTAAAAACTGCAATCTAATTAATAGAGTTTAAAAAAAAATGATGAATAACGTTGGCCTAAAAGAGGATCTGGATTGAGATTCTGTAACAAACAAAAGGAAAGAGACATCTCCTTTTCATAATGAATGTCATTCAGTAACGGACTTCGTTTATCATCGGCTGAGCCGAACGACTGCCAAATTTAAAAGAGAAAAGGAAGGCAAATTACATGTCACTTTACCATTTACGAGTATCTTTGTTCTTCATATACTGAAAGAATTTTTACTCTTTCCTATAAGAATATAAACTCATTTAATATTAATCTGTATTTGAAATAGCTATTTTGACTTTTTGGCCTTTTATGATCTAACCGTTTTATTTATTTTGTTATTAGTTTTAATTTTTATATTAAAAAAAACAAATAAGAAAAATAAATTAAAATAGTGAAGATGACAACCCCTATAAGAAAAACAAATTGCAATAGTAAAGAAGACAAACGCTTAACTGAAAAGCCCTGTATGACTGCAAAAAATAAATTTAAGTACTTTTCTTTGCAATAAATATTAAAGAGTATTGAAGAAAACAAATCGCAAACAAAAATATCAGAACATATAAGTACTTACTGACAGTTGAGGCTTAAACACTGTGATGTTCGGGGAAATAAAACAGTCAGCTAATATTTTTAAAATCAACAATATAAAATGTTTCTAATTTGCATAGGGATTCGAGCCTTGTTGAAATATAATGACTCGAATATGAAGGTTTTATAGAATATAAAATTTCAAAGAGAAAAGGAACTCTTCTCTTTCCTTTTCCATTTTTTCCTTATCTTCGTTACAGAATCCCAGCCCTCTCTCATTATATATTTTAATAATTTTCTTTACAGAAATATCGTGCTAAATAATTTTTTGTCAAGAGAAGTTTACGGCTTTTGTAAGGTAATTCAAAGCTAAAATTACCTCTTAAATATTTTCCAGGATTGTTACTATTTATATGCCAGTAGCATTTCTAGTTTTAGAGATAGAAAACTTTTATTTATAGCCTAAACAGTCATATTCAAGGTGTATCTAAATCACTGATCCTTATTTTCTTCGATATGATCATTAAGGCATCCCCAAGTAAACAAGTATCCACAATCATAAATAACAAATATATATTACGTTCTACCCTTTCCTTTTATACGAGGCGCATTTTTTAAGTACGTAGCGTGTTGAAATATGGCGTGGTGTATCTAAATCATTGATCATTATTTTCTTCGATATGATTATTAAGGCATTCCCAAGTAAAGAAGTATCCAGGATCGCCTTTTTTCAAAAATAACAAATATATATGATGTTCTAGCTTTCCCTTTTATACGCGGCGAATTTTTTAAGTACGTAGCTTGTTGAAATATGGCCACTGTAGCGTTCCGGTTGCCGTTCCTCCTATGCATGATGAGTACTTATGTTTATTGGCCACCACCAGCCAGTATGGAAGCATTCGACTGAGTTTTCGTTTGTTTGTGCATCCTTAAAATGTCGCAGGCCTTTGAAAATCTCAGAGATTGTGGTGCGGAGAGTTAATGAAAAAGTTCGAAACAGACGCTTTAACGATTTCATCATTATCTATCTCAAGTTTCAAGAAGTGTTCTTTAGGAATTTGTGGCAGAACAGTTAACTTATCATAAGTTGTGCTCTCGCTGGGTATTAAAAATGCTAACTGAGGTGCGCAAAATGAATCGTTTAGCCAGTGCTTTAACTTCCCATGAGAGGCATAGCACCGAAGGTGACAAGCTTTTAAGCCAAATTGTCACAGGTGACGTAATCTTGGTTACTCACGTTACACCGTCCATGGAATGGAGGCATTCAACATTACCCACGAAAATGAAGTTCAAGCAAATAATTTTTTATTTCACCTTGAAAAATGATGTGCATTGTGTTTTGGGATAGGCAAGGGGTGTTGCTTGTAAATTTTTGGCTTCATGGGATGCTCAGACATAATGTGAGAACAATAAACTGCGTCGTGCCATCTAAAATAAACGGAGTCTTTAGTAGGGGAATCGTTTAGCTTCATGATAATGCTTGCAACTTGATAATTACCCGTATAGCTCTGACCTAGCACTCGGTGACTACCATTTGTTCCTGCACTTAAAGAAGCACCTTGGCGGTTAGCATTACGACACCGACGCTAAAACGGCCGTGCAGCAGTGGTTAACAAACCAGGTGGCAGATGTCTATGAGGATGGTCTTACGGTACGACAAGTACCTTAATATAGGTAGAAATTATGTGGAAAAGTAGATTAAGGTCCGGGCGTTCATGTAAATATAAAATTGTTAAAAAAACTTGTCTTGTATTTTCTTAATATCAAAACGGTACTTACTTTAAAAACGACCTCCTATCTTTTTTTCTGACGGTCTAAACTTTACTAACAATTCACTGACATAAAACCAGGAATAAATTTAAAACCTCTTGGCTTAGATTTTTATTAGACCCTTTTTAGGTTTAGGTTTTAAACCTTACACACACAGATTTTAGTACCTACTAGTTCTAAATTTAGGATAAAGGTTTATAGTCAAGCCTATATTTACACCTTCCAAGGTAACTTGGCCTACATGTTTTTATCGATATCTTGTGCATTTTAGAGAAACATTGAAAAACAATAAATGCGAAATAATGAAAAAAGGACGAATTTTTAAATTCGTCAACTGATGTAGCGATCGCATCTCTTAACTCTTTATCTTTGTGATAATAAATCTATTAAAAAATAATAGGTAATCCCTCAGATTTAATAGGTTATGTTAAACTATAGGAAGTGACTACGTTTTTTTTTAGAAAAAAATCTACACATCCCTATGTTTAAAAATTAAGGAGACGAATTAAATAAAACACAAACTATTAATTTATTCATTAAAATCAGTTTGATCCCCCTTTAAACTAATCTCCTCCCATAGCAACACACTTATTAGAAACATTTTTTCTAATCTTCAAAACACTTAATTTCTGGTATTGTTTGGCCAGCGATTTCTCTTTTATAGCTTCTATAAATTTAAAATGGTCTTCTCGGAGTAGTAAATTTAGCTTGAAAAAAAGAAAAAATTCACACGGTGCTGTATCTGGTGAATACGGTGTTTGTGGGATGCTCATGGTTTCATTTTTTACTTAAAAAAACCGATCAAGTGCAAGTTGCAATTAGTATTCCGTGTTATGATCACCTTTAAAATAAAAATAAAATTATATATCTGGACAAGAGCAACGCGCCACTTGGTAACAACAATTACCTTCACCATACATCAAGAAACATAGTTTTCCTAGTTGTTTTTTATTTTTTCTTTTTTTTTATGGGGCTAGCACACGTGCTGCACGGAAGAAGTCGTTAAAGCGCTACAGGAGCGACTTGTGTGCGGAAAAAGCGATTCACGTTGTTCTTGAATCGCTGTAAATTGTACTCGGTGGGAAACACAGTCCTGGGCAAATTATTCAAAAGGGATGATGTTCTCCATATAAAAGACTGAATTAGCGCGACGTGTACTCCTAACATGCACCGCTCTGGGAGGAATTAAGCGGGCCACATCCTTCGAACACTTTCCATGAAAGTACTTGCAGAATAGGCTCAAGTCGCCAACCGTTCTTCGATGTTCCAGCGAATCAAGGTCGCCGGTCAGTTCCGGGTCTCCAATCAGACGAATAGCTCTTCTCTGAACAGAATTCAACAAATGCGGTGTATGCGGAGCCCCAAACATGGGAGCAGTATTCCATAGTTGGTCGAATATGAGCTTTGTAAAGAATTAACAGTTGTTGTGGAGTGTAAAGCTTTCTGGTTCGAGATAATATTCCCAACTTTTGAGAAGCTCTCCTTGCTATGCCTGCAACATGTTCATGCCAGGACATATTTGTTTTATACCAAACCTAATGCACTCGTGATAACTTTCGCTTAATCTACATGGAATTTTTTTCAAAATTTTTTGATCAGTACTTTTCGAGATAAAGGGTGGACAGCGATTTTGGCAATTTTTTAAAAATAATACGAGGAAAAGTGTATCACATTATATACATTTTTGAACTCATGTTTTCACAAGCTTTCATTTGACACCCCACTCGATGATCTGGTAAAAAAAAATTCCGATTTCACCTCCAAGACTAACCTCTTAAGTCAAAATGTACTTTCAAAACTACACGGGTCTGACTGAGCCATCAATTCTTATATTTGTGCCAAATTTTAACTTTCTATGTCAAATAGTTTCGGAAAAAAACAGGTGTGACAGACGAGCAGACAGACGGACACTGAAATGATCTCATGAGTGTTTTGTACGGAATAATAAATATTACGGGTAATTATTGCACTGTGCCATGGTGCGTCTGCCATAATTCATTTATATAAACCACCCATAAACCTGGAATAATAGTTTTTATTAACTGTTTGGCCCATTAGAAGGAACTGTTTGTGTACAACATCATGGTAATTGAAGAAAACAGTAAATTTTGGACCGACTTTGAAGGTCACATGAATAGATCACAAGTTATTATGCATTTCAGAGTGGAGCCAGCTAAAATAAGCAATTTTAACGACCTTAATATGGAATGTGTATGTTTTCAACAAAATTCAAGACAAGACATAAGAAACAAGGCCAAATCGTCCTTTAAAATAAATTATATTAATTAAATTGAGTTCAGTACGGTTTATAGAGTCTCTAATACTTAAATGGAGATTACCGTGTACATCATCCTTAATTTTGTTGATATTTTCTTCTATTATTTCAGTGAGGTTTCAGAACGAAGACCGATCTGGAAGCCAGAACGGCCTCCATCTTCCACTGCTTCTCTACCCTCTTTAAACGATTTGTATTACTTGAAAACTTTTTGATTTTGCTAAACATTCATGACCACTTTTATAACATTTATAACGTAACGGTACGAGAAATTTTCTTTTAAGGTAAAATTTACTGTCAATTCTTTGCTCCATCAATTTGTCCAGTTTAAAAATCTCTCACAATATATTTTTATAATTACGAAACATTTCTAACCTAATAGAACAAATTTTTTCCTAATGTTAATATTGTCGAATGCTCAAGCAAATTTGTTCAGACAATAGGAAGTCGTACAACTGAACAATGATCTGGAAGAAATTATCCTTTGGTGTGACAGTAACCAAGTAAGATTTAAAACTACAAATACGTTTTATACCAAAAAAGTTTACATTACAGAATCCGACATAGCTCAAATTCGACTGATTAGGGAATACTTCTCTCGTGTTTTTGGGGCTTAGTGCTCAAATATATTCTGTACTTGTTAGGACATCGGTACAAGCGATCCAAGGCCAATATTTATTGCAAGTTCTGCGTACTGGCCGCTCTTGAAGCGATTTTGTCTGCAGCGTGTTTGCTGTGTCCATAAAAAAAATTGAATTGAAAAGTTTTTAGGGCTTAGACTTATAGATTTAAGTTGAAACTTTTTTAGTGAATTCAGCTGTAAATATTTAAAATATGGGTCAACCAAGGCTTAGTTGGTAAAAAAGATATTTCCAATAAAACTGCCGTTAAGACGTTAAATAATTTTATCTGTCGTAAATCCTCAGAAGTTTTGATGTAAATTAATATTTAATAAAAGGAAAATGGGCGAAAAAGATTTATTTTGTGAAAGAAATTTTGTTCTAATAAAAATTACTTCTGTGTTCAAAAGTAAAGAGTAATATTTTTTAACACAAACGCTATTACTATTTATTAAGTTCTTAGTTTTAGAGTGGTAGAATTATTATTAACATCTTACAAAGTTTTTTATAACATATTTTTTTTGTGAAGAAATGGGCGCAAACGTGAACGAGACTTCATTAGAACTCTACGCGCGCGACGCGCGACCCATGACATGCGCTCGAAATTATTTAATATTTTCCGCCCTAAATAGAGACTTCGTTTTTTCAAAAATATGTTTTTTTTTTAGATTAAAATAGCGAATATAGTGGTATTTTTTTCGATTTGATTTCATAACTTGTGGGTGCATGCATGAAAAAAATATTTAAACAGTTTCATTGTTATTATTTTTTTATAAATAAACAATTAAAAAATTTCACGGTTATACTTTGCGAAAGCCAACATAAAGAGCAATAAAATGGCGGAAGAACGGAGTTTATACGATAAATAGAACCGGAGATATTGCTTTTTTAATGTACCGCCGATTACTGGAATATGATAATTTATAACATCCATATTTTGCAAAATACATTGAAGTCTGCTTATAATGAACCCGTTTATAGCAAATTTCCAATTAAAACGAACTATTTTATAATGTACAAAAAAACTTCCGTAAGACCAACGCAAATTTGTATCGGTTATAACGAACCCGGTTATAACGAACTTCCGGATAAAGCGAACCAAATTTGGATGTTTTGTGTCCATTTATAACGAACTTGCCACTCCTTGTGCTCGATGTCGCGCGACTTGATCTAGGGAATTTACCGAAACACGCGAGAAACCCCTATTCTACTTGTTTCCGCCGCATCGCTAGTTCGAACAGTATTATTTTCAATGTACTTGTTGTGTTTCAAAACACGCTTATATTGAAAATATAAGCGTGTTTTGAAATTGCGAAATTTTCTTTTTGGTGATTTTTAAAATGAAATTTATTGAGCCTAGAAATTGTTTAAAGAGGGTGGAAAGGTAGTTGAAGACTAATTACGTTCTAAAAGACAATCCACTGCAACTACAGAAGACATCATGAACAAAATCAAAGTTGTTCTACACATTAAGCTATTATAGATCTTGCCGAACTTAGTGAAATATCAAATGGATGAATACAATCGATTTTGGTTTGTCTCGTGTGTTATTTCGTTTTTGTTCGAAAATAACTGAATTTTCTGAAAACATATCGTTGGGATGAGGTGGCAAAAGAGATGTTTTTCTTTGGGTGACTTTCCTTTAAAATAAATATTTACTGGTGATAGGACGTGGATCTGCTCATACGACTCCAAAAGAGCACAAGGTTCAAATGAATATCGTGCACTAGGCGAAAAAACCAGCTAGTCAGTCAAAAGTCAAAGTTATGTTAACTGTGTTCCTCCATTACTGTGGTTCACAAAGAGTTCCTTTCAAATGACTAATGACCAAACCGTTAATAGGGAGTCTTATTTAAGTACCTACTAAATTATTAGAATGGATGGTACTGTATGTTTTCCATTGAATTACTAGAAATCGTCGTATCCTTTTTAAATAACAATTGATGTTTTAAGTTGACAAGGGTAAAAAAATCGTTTAATACGAACAAAGTATAAAACATATATGTTATACAGCATATGGTCTTTAACAATAGATATAACAGCAGTTTGTGTTAACATACATGTTTAATTAATTACGTACGTATTAGTAATATCCATCTACGATACTTAATTCTGAATTTAGGAATATTATCTCTTTAAGCAAAACACTTCGGCGGGTAAATGTGCTTCCAAAGTATATTTATTAAAATATGGGTCAAATAAGAAGTAAAAAGGGTTATGCTGTTAATTATCTTCAACAAAACCACTTTTTAAAGGGTTGTATTGAATTAGGTCCCATATCTTGCGAGGGTCTTGTGTAAATATCAAAAACAAAAGGGACGCCCTCGGTCAAGTTTAAAATTAGATTGATAAAAATAAATTTTACTGCTGGATATTTGATGTTTCAGCAGAGTTATGTTGCATAAATGAATTATACATGGACTATAAACATGTGGCATAAATGAATTATACATGAAATATAAACAAAAAAAACAATTGAAACTTCGAGGGCAGTTGGAAAATTCCGTGCAAAATTCAAGAGATGGCGCCACCTGTCAATACCACTGCCTTTTAAGTATAGTCTTTGATCAGACAATTAAATAGGCTCATGTTCAGTTTCTTTAGTTGGGGCAGTTTGTTAACATAGACGAATAGGCGTTTCGTGCTGGATTAAATATTATTTGTAGGAAAGCAAAACGCTATGAGGAATCTGCACTTTCGGATAGGATGGTTTCCCAATCACTTAGTTACTTTCTAATCGGCCTTACGAGTACCGAGAACAAAGAGCGTACCAGATGGCCATATGATGTTACTGCGCCAGAATACATCATCAAAATTGATGAAATGATATTGGATGATTGAAGATGCGTAAAATCGCTATAGCTTTGAGGATCTTTAGTGATCGGGTTTACAATATCTTGCATGAAAACTTACACAAAACAAAGCTCACGGCAAAGTGGGTGCTGCGATTTCCCTCTACCGATCAAAAACGTGAACATGTCAGGTAGTGTTCTGTCAATTTAACGCCGCATCAAAGAAACCTTGAAGAATTTTTGCGATAATTTAATACTATGAAACTTGAATTCACTATTACCAACCAGAAACCAAGGAAGAGTCGAAACTGTGGGTGGCTAGCGGGGACTCTGCCCCGAAGAAGGCGACAGCTGTCGACCGTTTGGATAATAAACCATCGTGACAACATACCAACACATTCGTTTGCATTAGCAAGTGTAAAATTGGTGGAATTGCGACATAAAGTTCTTTCTCACCACTATATTTTCTAGACCTAGCATCTATTTCCAAACATGCAGAAAGGGTAGGAGGCAATATTTTTCGTCATATATACATATATATATATATATGTATATATATATATATATATATATATATATATATATATATATATATATATATATATATATATATATATATATATATATATATATATATATATGTTTGTGTGTGTGTGTTGGTGCGCGCAAATTTAAAGGATAATTTGGTCTAAATCAAGCATCTTCAGCGGCTGGTGTAAGTATATTTGAAAGAAAATTTATGAAACAGGCATGCTATTGATAACCTACCCTATCTTTGTATTCGTCCAGTGTGTACAGACAAGAAAATTGCTGCTGTTGCCTAAAGTATGTGTGAAATTCCAAGAACCTCAAATCATCGCAGATTTCAATGACTGAACATCAGTCGCACTTCTCTGACGGGAATTTGGCATAAAGATCTCGGATTATTTGCTTGCAAGGTCCAAGTCACTCAAGAATTGAAGCAAAATGACCAATCGCTTCTCTCTGTGGGCTCCAAGTTGAAAAGTGACGTCGATTTTGCTCGCAAAATCATCTTTTGGGACGAAGCATATTTTCATCTTAGAGGATATGTAAAAAATCAAAACCGTAGAATTTGGGGTTTTGAAACTACATACGTAGTCGTAGAAAGGCCAATGCATCCTGAGAGGGAATTGTTTGATGTGATTTTTGAAGTGGTGGCATTATTGACGCTTTCTTTTTTGAAGATGAAGCTGGCAGCAACGTTTCGGCGAACGGAGGAGTGCGTTAGTGCGTTACAGAGACATGATTACTGATTTTTTGTGGCCGCAATTGAAAATTTTGTAGGAGCTTTGGTTCCAGTAGGATGGCGCAACAAGCTATACTAGCCGTGAAACAATCGATCTTTTGCGCAAGTTCGGTAATTGTGTGATTAGCCGTTTTAGAGATGTGCCATGGCCACCGCACAGTTGCGATTTGACGCTGTTAGATTTTTTTATGGGGTAATGTTAAGAATCGTTATTAACCTAATAATCCACGAACAATCCACGTAGTTAACGAAAATATCCATCGAGCTGTTCGCCAAAACCACCGAAAATGTGCCGAAAAATTGGGTTGATAGGATGGGCTACTGTCAATTTGAATAAAATTATATTTCATAAACGGTGTTTTTGTTATAGCAATTCGAAAAAGAAACAAACAGATGGCCCACATTATATATACATATACATAATATATATATATATATATATATATATATATATATATAATATATATATATATATATATATATATATATATATATTATATATGATGATTATAAGCAACATTAAGAATTTAAAAAAGTCTCTTGATGCGGGAGGGATTCGAACCGACGATCTTAGGGTATACACCGCTGCACTTTACCAGCTAAGTCACAGCCCCAGTGTACCGTAGCTTGTTAGTCAGAGATCTGTTTCGTCGCTTCCTCCACTTGAGTCGAGAACCAATCTTAATTTCACGCTTATTGCCATCGTGAGTAAATAAACTCAACCTTGGAGCTACTATTTTTTATTGTTTCGTCCGTTCGTGAGCTTTACATACGTAAAGCATACGAATAAGTTTTCGTGAAAAAAAAATGTCGGTTTAGGATACCGAAATCATGAACAAACAGGAAAACAAAAGAAAAAGTTTTTCAAATTGTTTTGTAGTTGTATGTTTACCTTCAAGTATTTTCTTATGTGTTCTTGGTTTCGGTACCCTAAACCGATATTTATTTTCTTTCATCACAATTTTAACCGGAATTTAATATAGTTTCTGGAGGATAAATCAACCAAAATACTTTATTACGTCATATCGTTTTCTTGTTTTTATAATGATTTTGTTTGAAACCTAATTGTTATTCAGCACGGAACTTTTTTCTACTTTTTACTTTTCCCATTACCGAAAGTAGAGAGAGATCCGAATAACCATAACTTCTCAAAATTTCTTTGGTTTCTAAAAATATTAGTCACTCTATAGAGACATAACCTTTTCTGAATGTCATATCATATTCTGATATCAGCAGTCTTTTTTAAAAATATAGTTACTGACACACTTCGCTATGGCTAGATATCCCATACTGGTAAAATATGACTTTCAAAAGCGATAAATTTTCGTCGATTTGCAATTTATTTCTAAAATTATGTAAACCGTATTGGTCTTGAATAATAAGATTCATATTATACTTCGTAACAAACAAGTTAGTTTGAAATTACAAGTGTGTGACTTACATCGACTTTAAAATGTTACTTAATTGTAAAGTCGATGTGTGTTTACATATTATATTTTGTGTCTTAAGTACGAATTAAATATTGAGTAAATTTCTTGCGCTCCTTGTTTATAGTGATTGCTGCGAAGATTTTTTTAGCTAGTTATATATTTTAGTGTTTCGTACGGAATACTTATAAGATTATTTCGGTATCTCTCTGTCCGTCTGTCACATCCGGTTTTCTTTGAAACTATTTGACATAGATAGTTGAAATTTGGCACTCCGTATGGTTTTGAAAGTTAAATTTTGATTTAATAGGTCAGTTTTTTTTTTTGGGGAGGGAGGGGTGCAATCGGAAGTGAAAAAAAATTACCAGGTCATCGAGTCAAAGGAACGCTTTGTACAAACACGAGTTCATAAATATATATGATGTAATACTTGCGCACACTTTTCTTTGTATTATTTAAAAAAAATTGCGAAAAATCACCGTCTTCTCCCTTATCTCGAAAAGTACTGATTAGAAAATTTCGAAAAATTCTGGAATATTCTCTACAGGGTGTAGATTGAATGAAAATTATTACGAGTACATCATCTTGAATAAGTTATTTGGTACATAAAAAAAACAAAAATTTTAAGATCATCAGTTTTCAGTAAAGATCGGAAAAAAACTTTGTTGAAAACTCATCGGGGGTATATTTTATGAAGTCATTGATCATTTTATACCCCTATAAACAAAATTTTTTATTGTAAAAGCAATCAACGTACGGAACACTAATTGCGCAAGTCCGACTTGCACTTGGCCGGATTTTTAATTTTTTTTTATAAACATATACGTACTAAAGATTAAAAAAAAATTTTGAGTTTTATTATTATTTTTTTTTTATTTTAAATTTATATTTATTATTATACAATTTATTTATATATTAGTTTAATTTCTTTTTTAATTTTAAATTTATTACTTCTTTTCACCATTTTTCAGTTATAATGTCCATGACATGTTTCACTACACTGTAGTTGCAAATGTGATAATAGTGTTGTGAAGCAGGTCATGGATATATTAAAAAGTATAGTGGAAATTCGATTTAAACAGTTTTATTTTACATCGTTCACCTGAAATTAGTTATGGAAATATAATTCTATAACTTATTTTAAATAGGAATTTTTTCGACCCAAAAACGAAACAAATGAATATTTTTTACAAAAAATACCTCAGCTGTTTTGAAATATAGTAGTAGAAAAAACCTTGATAAATAGGTTATCTCATTTTTCTTCATCTTTCAAAGCTGACTTGGCAAACATTATATTTAAAAGTTGTTTTATATTCAAAACAAAACTTTCTCTTGCTTTTTATATAACCCTGAAAATTCAAGGCATATAATTTAAAAAAGAAATTCTCAGTTTTTTAGAAGCCTGTCGGGTTGCCAAAAACATGAGTCATTCTATAAAGAAATATCCTTTCTAACACATTTTAGCCCATTCTTACAACACGGCCTACTTTGAAAATATTTTCACCGATATTCCTGGGTATGATTAGATTTTCTAGCATAGTGAATTTGACTTTCAAAATTACAACTTTGTAGGCCATTTGCATTTTATTTGCGTCCGCTGGCTTTATCTCTGTTTACTGTCTTGTAGGATATTCAGGTCAAATTTATTACGTTTAGGAGTGTTTATTCCTACTTGAAGTACATTATTATCTACGATGCACTAAAATTAATTTAAGGTAGTTCACTCGTAAATCCATTTTTCTTAAGAATTTGATGAAATTGAAATATGATGTTAATCTAAATAACTGTTAGTTCCCTACAAAGCTCAAAGTCGACCAACTCTGGAATACTACTCTAATGTCTGGTGCTCTGCTTCCAAACACTGTTGGATTCTATTCAGAAGAGAATTGTTCGCCTGATTTGAGACCCAGATCTCACCAGAAACCTTGGGACATCGAAGAACGGTTTCGTGTTTTTTTCCGACTTTAGTCTATTCTACAAGCATTTTCATGGAAAGTGTTCTATGGATATAGCTCGCTTAATTCCTCCCAGAGCGGTGCATGCTATTAATACACAATTATTATCATTTTTTAGTATACCGTACTACTATAAGATGACTTCGGTGTCATAGAAAGTTGAAATTTGGTAATAATATAGGAATTGATGGCCTCTTCAGAGCCGTGTGGTTTTGAAAGTTAAATTTTGACTTAAGGGGTTAGTTCTGGAGGGTGAAATCGGAAGTGAAAAAAAAATTTTTTTACTAGGTCATCGAGTGTGGTGTCAAATGAAAGCTTGTGAAAACACGAGTAAAAAATATATATATATATATATATATATATATATATATATATATATATATATATATATATATATTGTATTTAAATTATATATATAATGTAATACTTGCGCACACTTTTCGTATTATTTTTAAAAAATCGCGAAAAATCGCTGTCCCTCCATCTTATCTCGAAAAGTACTGATAAAAAAATTTTGAAAAAATTCTGGAATTTTCTCCACAGGGTGTAGATTGAACGAAAATTATCACGAGTGCATCACCTTTAATAATTTATCTGGTATATAAGAAAAACAAAAATTTCAAAGTCGTCAGTTTTCAGTAAAGATTGGAAACAAACTTTGTTGTAAACTCATTTGGGGTGTGTTTTGTGAAGTCACTGATCATTTTATACCACCATAACAATTTTTTTTATTTTAAAAGCAATCATTGTACGGAACACTAATTGTGCAAGTTCGACTTGCACTTGATCGGTTTTTTGGTAAAATTTCGGTAAGTGGACTTTTCAGAAAAAGGAAGATTTTTTTTAAATAGGCTTAAAATGTCCTAAATTTGAACTAACTGAAACTAACCTGAACTAAATAAACAGCAATTACAAAATATATTAAATAATGAAAAAAAAATGTTCTACCTTAATGTCAAAAAAATGATATACGTGCTATATTAGTGACTGGAGACCAAAGTTAGTTCAGGTTAGCAAAAACAGCCTTACCTAAATTTTTTCTCGTCAATCTTTCAAAATTATGCCATCTTAGGCTTATTCCAAAAAAAGCCTTGTGATTTGCTCTTTTCGTGTTGTTTTCCGCAAAGAAAATTTCACAGCAAAGTTCCTTATTGGTTGAAATTTTGCTATGACTGTAAATGTACCATAATCATCTCGGCGCATGCGCATAAACGAACCGAGTTCTCCCGAGCAGTTTCGATCAGTGATTGTCAATAGCATAGTAGACTTTCGTAGGTTTACGTATTAATGTATATATGCAAAAAAAAACGTGCAAAAAACGGCCTCCCCTCGATATTTTCTCATAAGTCTTTCAAAATTAGGCCACTTTAAGTCTATTCCAAAAAAAAAACAATTTTTCTAAAAAGCCCGCGTAACAAAGTTTTAAACCGAAACTGTTGCTGTGCAAGTACAATATATCGTAACGGAAGACCATCGATTAACCGCGGATCATTTAGCTGAGGCTATAGGTATCTCACATGGATCAGTACACGAGATCTTAACTAAACAGTATCTGAGATCTTAACTAATGTTTACAAGATGGGTGTTGCATTTACTAATATCGGAACGAAAACGCATCCGAGAGAAACTTCCTAAACAAGATTTGGTTCGTTTCATGATGAGATTTAGGTTTACCAGTATGATCCTGAATTGCGACAACAAACCGCACAGTGGACTGAACCGGGTTCTTCAGCTCCAAAGTAGCCAAAGTGGTCAAAGTCGTCTAAAAAAATTATGGCATCAGTTTCCCGGGATGCAAAAGGAATTTCGTTAATTGATTACCTTCAATCCGGTAAAATAATCATAGGAGAGTATCATTGCAATCTTTTGGAACAGCTGAATGAGAAAATTCGTGAAAAAAGGCTCGGTTGCAGAAGAAAAAAAATTATCTTTCATTATGACAATGCAACTGCTCACAGAGATGCTTTGGCAACGGATTAAAGTACGAATTGTTGGCACATCCACCCTATTCGCCAGATCTAGCTCTGTCTGACTTCCATCTGTTCCCAAACCTCAAAAGATTTCTATGTGGGAAACGTTTTTCAACAAATGATGACGTGCTATCATCCGCAGATGGTTATTTTAAAGGTCTTCCGGAAAACTACTTCAGAGATGGAGCAAATTAAGTCATCTTGTTTCATTTCTGCGTTCAAAATTTATTGACTGACCTTATTAGCAACTATCGAAATGACTTCTGTTAGCAAAAATCAACGGGAAATTTATTTTTGTCACACACCTTTGGAAAAACGCAGCTGAATCTTATGGAGAGTTTAGAGTATTTGCGTTTGATATGTCTACACCTTTCAAACCTATTTGGCATGATGGATTATTAGCTAAGCTGTATTCTTACGGTATGTCTGACAATTTTCATTTCTTAGCTAGCGATCTGTTGGAAATAACTAAAAATATAGTCTATAATTTTACTGATGATGAGACGCTTTATCAGTTGTCTATGCATGGCAGCAGGAAGTCATACAAGTCGACAAAAACCTAAAAAAAATCTTTTTTGGGGTAATAATATTCAAGAAGAACTAAACATGACGACTAAAACTAAATCTGGCAATTTGTAGGAGACCATTTCAAAATTTCTTTATAAAAAACTTATATAGGTTATGAAAATGCAGAGACTACTGGACCCCAGCAAGTGCAGCTAAATTAAAAATATATATTCGAAGCCATTTTCATCTCATCCTCATAGAGTGCGCCTCTGGGGTGTAAACATATAACCCTTAGGAAATATAAGCAGACGCACTTTACGCGAGATAACCATCTGGAATACATACTGTACTGTGTACTATTCTCTTTCCCTTTTAACTACCCTAATCCCGTACCCCTCACACTTTGCGATTCATTAAGGGATTGTTTCGGCCACGACCCTTAACTACCTCTGTTGGAATATTAAAACACCAAGAGTCGTAAAGTTACAGAACAGTTTAGAGGAAAATGGTTCAAAATTAGATTTTTAAATTGAGTGCTTCATTAAGTTATCTCTAACAACCGTAATAAATCTACGACTTACCACTTTAATGATATTTTCCTAATTGAGATGCTAACGTTCTTACCTGAAAGCAGAAAAATATTTTATTGAAGGTTGATTAACATAAAAAAATATACTGAAAGACTTCTTTGTATGTAGAAACTACCACTTAAAAAGAATGCATTTTTCATAAAAGTTAATTGGTAATTAAAACACAAGTCTACGTAGTTATTTTCAGGTCAAGAAAATACTAAAAAATAAATTCATGCGTTTATACAAAATTATTAGTACGACCTTAAATGTTTAACCGGAAACATTTAAAACAACAAAATAGTAACTCATTTTTATTTACTATTAAAGATTATTATTTTTGTTAAGACTACCAGAAATCAGCATTTTTGTCCATTCTTGCTCATTAATATGTGATGTCTGTAAAAAAACTCTTAATTAGTATACTTAACATGAAAAATTGTGTTCGTGAGATATTTACGTAATTAAATTAGAAGGACGAATAAAAATCTTTTTTTCTACCGACTATTTTTATTGGTAAAACTAGCTCGTAACGACGTCTTTGGCCTCAGTGGTATGTATGTACATATATCGTATAAGTTCTTTAGTAAATAAGTTCGAATTTGTTTGGTACAGTCGATCAAATAAGAACGTGTCGCCTATAATTTGTATTTTTTTATGGGTCTAGCACACGTGCTGCAGGGAAGTCCCTAAAGCGCTACAGGAGCGGCACGTGTACGGAAAAAGCGATTCACGTTGCTCTTGAATCGCTGTAAATTGTACTCGGTGGGAAACACAGTCCTGGGCAAATTATTCCAAAGGGATGATGTTCTCCATATAAAAGACTGCTTGAAAAGGAGTACAAGGAGTAACAAGCTGGACCTCATACGGATGTGTGTATTAGCGCGACGTGTATTTCTAACATGCACCGCTCTGGGAGGAATTAAACGGGCCCCATCCTCCGAACACTTTTCATGGAAATACTTGTAGAATAGGCTCAAGTCGCCAAACGTTCTTCGATGTTCCAGCGAATCAAGGCCGCCGGTCAGTTCCGGGTCTCCAATCAGACGAACAGCTCTTCTCTGAATAGAATCCAACAAATGCAGTGTATGTTTGGAAGCGGAGCCCCAAATATGGGAGCAGTATTTCATAGTTGGTCGAAGTTGAGCTTTGTAAAGAATTAACAGTTGTTATGGAGTGTAAAGCTTTCTGGTTCGAAATAATATTCCCATTTTGAGAAGCTCTCCTTGCTATGCCTGAAACATGCTCATGACATGACATATTTGCTCCTAAATTAACGCCCAATAAATTGAGTGACGATGTTAGAGGAATGGAGTGCCCCGCGATAAATATGTCGGGTTCAATAACGTTAACTTTTTTAGAAAAAACTGCCGCCGGGGGGTTTTTGTAGCGTTAAATTCCACTTGGTTATTGTCACCCCAAGATAGAATTTCTTCCAGGTCTTTGTTAAGTTGAACAACTTCCCGCTGTGTGAATGAAGAGATAAGCGTACTGTCATCTGCAAGTAAAGCTGTAGATTGTATTTCCGGTCTTTTCCAGCAGATCATTAATGTAAATGGGAAAGTACTATGAGCTTATTGTTAGCACTCCTGTAAACAATGATTTGTGGAAAGAGATTTATTTCTAATCTTATTTATGGTTAAATAGTACATTACTGAACACGAGTGCTGCACCCGCTTCGATGCTGTGTTGCAATGTAATGATTCAAAAGGTCCGAAAATGACGCCTACAGCGGCTGTTAAGTATATGGGCTGGTCCAGGGCATTCCTTAGCAAGTGGGTAAACACTCTCAGTTAAAAAAGTCAATGATTTACTAGAACGTGGTTCGAGAAGAAAAGTCTCGAACAAGGACGAAAAAATGATATGTTTTCCTCAATTAACTTTGTGCCAAGAGGTGCAAAAACTAGAGCAGAAAGGTTTGGATATATCGTATGAAAGGATTTGCACTTCTTTCCGGCAACGATTTGGAGGGTGGAGTACAATCAAGAAACCACTGCTCAGCGAAGAACACAGAGAGAAACGACGCAGTGAAAAACAGATCTGAGGCTGGAGCAATGAAATTTTTTTCCAGTGAAGCTTCATTTTGGGGTTATGTTGTTACCCCTCTCTCTCCGACGACTCAACCAAATATCTATATCAACAAAGGTTAACAGAAAAAATAGCCACAAATGATATTCGAGAGTCCGATGACATAGAAACGGCATGGACAAAACTAAAAACTAATATGCTAGAAGCAGCAGAAGAAGCATTTGGAAGAAGGACTATAAAGAAAGGGGGAACACCAAACACAAAGCTTTGGTTCAAACAAGAAGTTAAGACATTAGCTGAAGAAAAAAGAAAATCGTACCTACAATGCAGATTCAATGCTATAACATACAATGATTATAAAACTGTAAAAAACATGGAAAAATATGGAATCTACTGAGAAATAGTAAAAAACTAATAAATGAGTATATACAAAATACAAAAATTACGGCGGAAGAATGGGAAAGATATTTCGAAAAACTCTATAGTCCATCAGAAACCAATTTATTAACACAGGAAATACAGCATGACGATGAAAATATTGCCCAACCAAATAGGACCATTTCCTTGAATCAAATACAGCATATGGCAGCGAAACTAAAAAACAGAAAAGCCCCGGGCATGGACGAAATTAAGAACGAAATGATCAAATATGGAGGTGATAAATTACTAGAAGAATTACAGATTTTCTTTAACAAAATACTCACAGCCAAAATTATACCATCCGAATGGAAAGAAAGCATCTTGATACCAATTTTCAAAAAAGATCCAAAAAACTATCGATGTATCAGCTTAATGAGTGCGGTACTAAAATTGTTCGAAGGGCATATAAATAAGTGGACTAATGTACGAGTGGACAATATTTCGAATGGACAAATATTCGACTCGACAGTTTTTCGACAACTACTTAATTAATCCTTCTTTTAGAAAGATAATATTTAAAGTATAATAAATGCAAGAACTAGATGGGATTAAGTAAAACAGATATAGATATTTATATTGTGTAATAATTATTTGAAGTTATTTAATATGTATTCAGTGACAATTTAAAAGTGTTACATATTTTGTTAATACTGTAGTACTTTATAGACATTTACAAAGAAATATTTTCAGCTAAATTACTTAAAAACCCTGGCCCATCATCATAAAATTGTTTATACCCGCCTGCCGTAAATATCTATACCTGTGTTTCACTTAATCCTTAATTAATAGCTATAATTGAAAGACTGAATAACCCAAATGCACAAGTCGTTCCGCAGGTAAGAGGGATTATTATAACCTTTCTTTTTACAATGACCTTTATAGGTATCTACTAAAATTCCCTTATTACAGATTATTTCTATAAAATGTTTTGAAAAACAAATGTAAATATTTCCCTTATATTATATTCTTAAGTGTCATTGTATATGTATTAAATAATTTTCATATAATTATTATACATTATAAATATGTTATCTGTACCTCTGTTTTACTTAATCCTACCTAGTTCTTTCATTTATTATACTTTAAATATTACCTTTCTAAAAGAAGGATGAATTAAGTAGTTTTCGAAAAACTGTCCGTTCGAATATTTGTCCATTCGAAATATTGTCCGTTCGAACAATTGTCCATTCGAACATTACTTCGTTCGATTATATGTCCTTCGACAATTTGTCTTTCGAACTTGTATCTTTCGATATTTGGTCGACCAGCTTTTAAAATATGTCAATATATTTTTTTTACCAGAGTCACGGATAAATTTTAATATTGTGCCAAAATTAACTAGTCGGTTTTAATTAAACACATTCTAAAACTACAAGAAAACAGAAAACAGTTGCCTCTATGTTTTTTTGCTTCTAAATAAACTACATGTATTTAGGGCGATTTTGCTGAAATTTGAGATAAAAGAAAACCCAAACAGTGAACCTCTATTATGGAGGGTTTTACAATCTAGTGGGTGCAATAGTTTAATGCATTAAACAGAGCTTTAGTAGTATCCATTTGCAATGGGGTTCTAAAGCAATATAATTATTTTGACCATGAACCGTTCTATTTATTATTTTCGGGAATGTATTATGGCTCTCCGCTTTGCTCCTTTCTGAGTTTAATGGGGCAGTAATTTATGTATGTGTTGGCCATTTTAAGAGGTGTGAAAGTGACATAATGAACACGAAATCTTGAACATATAAATTTAATTAGAAAAATGAAGCAAACATTAACAGCAGAAAAACATATATGGTATACCATATAATTTTCTTTTTCCCTCTAGTACATTTATTTTGTTGTTAACTTATCAACAAATCCAGAGAGATTGGTCTGAAAATAAACACCGCCAAAACCATGATCAGGATAAATGCCGACTATGATAAAGAAGTAGAACTGAACACTGAAAACGCGCAAATCACAAGAACGGATTCATACGTATATCTTGAACAAAGTGATATCCAAGAAAAACTTGAAAGCGGATCTATTAAGGAGAATATCAGTGGCTTGGTCGGCATTAAGCAGATTGCGGAACATCTTCCTTTCCAATATCCCAAATACACTAAAAGCGAACACATTTGATCAATGCGTGTTGCCACTATTGAGATACGGAACGGAAACGTGGGCTTTGAATCAAGACATTTTAATTCGCTTACAAGTAGTTCAACGAGCGATGGAAAGGAGGATGTTGGGAATATCGTTGCGGGATAGGCTGACTAATGAAGAAATTCGAGGAATGTCCAAGATAACTGATGTAGCTGACAAGGTAAGCAGGTTGAAGTGGAGATGGGCGGGTCCTGTCGCAAGACTTTCTCATAATCAGTGGACTCTGGAGGCCTTGGAATGAGAAAAGAAGTAGAGGAGGCCTGCAAACCCGATGGTTTAACGACATCAAAAGATTAGTAGGATACAACTGCATAAACAAGGCCCAAAACCGAGAAAGATGGACGTACTTAGGGTAGGCTTATGTCCGACGATGGACTGCAGAGTTGATGATGATGATGATGACATTTGTCAAAAATAGACCGCCATCAAAAGATGCAATATAAGAACCAGAGCATGAAGGTAGTTGAAAATAAGTGTGGACGAGTGAGCATCGTAATTTCATAGAATACTTAGCATACAGGAAATGTCATTTTAAATGACTTTAGTTTAGTTCCAAACTTTAAACTTTGTAATAGCAGTCTACTCACTGTTCTCTTATTCATCATTCCAACCCGAGACGCGTTTCGCCGTATCACGGCTCATCAGTCGGGCTAGGATCGACAAACAAGAGAACAGAAATTCTAGTACTTACTCCGGTACTTACGGAACACAATGGTAAGAAATAACAAATTGTACCAAATACGTATATCTTACTATTGTGTTCCGTAAGTAGCGAGTAAGTACTAGAACTTCTTTTCTCTTGTTTGTCGATCCTAGCCCGACTGATGATACGGCGAAACGCGTCTCGAGTTGGAATGATGAATAAGAGAACAGTGGGTAGACTGCTGTTTTTTAGTTGTTTTACAATAAACCACATAAGGTCCGAGATTGATCCCCGCAGACCGAGCTACCTGCTTTTAGTGTTGGCTGTGCCAACCACTCTGTCGGCTTGTGGCTGCTGTGTCAGCCTCCGATTGAGTACTAGGTAAGCGTATTTGGTACAAATTGTGATATCTTACCATTTAAACTTTGTCCTTGAAAGTGTTACATTAAACGTCAGACGTCATAAAATCGTGTCTATTATTTGGTCAATTTGGAGCAATAGACACACATTAAATATTCTTGAGTACGTTAGTACTGCAAAAGTCAAATTAAAAATAAATTGTCAAATATTCAGATATAAAGATTCCAAATCTAATATTTAAGGTTATGTTTGTAAAATTGGCGCTTTTTTAACTGGTTGAAATTGGTGGAATATTTCTTAGTGCAACGGGGAGGTGTGTCCTCCACCTCCATTCTCTGATAATAACACGATGAATATTTTAGGGCAAAAGGTCGTTATTGAGAGATATACTGATATTCTTCATTAAACTATAGTTTTAAATATACTAGTAGAACCTACATCTTCTTCTTCAGTCTTGATCGATCCATATTTGTGCTAAATTTCAACTTTCTATGTTAAATCCGGTATGACAGACAGACGGACACCGAAGTGATCCCATAAGTATTCTGTACAGAATACTAAAAAAATCTTATTGCTATCTATACTGGTGAGAAAAGACATCGACTCAAACTATTACGTGCATGGACCATGATAGAACCTGTTCCGTAGGCGACCGTTTCAGCGAAGAATCACTACGCATAGCACTTCCAGGCCTCTTATAGACTCGTCGTCTTCCATCATTGCCATGTAGGCACATTCGGGACTCGTCGGAGAATAAAACGGAGCCCCTTTGCTCTAAGCTCCAGTCGACATGTTCTCGGGCAAATCTGAGTCGCGCTTATCGATAGGCTTAGGTAAATTTGGGTCCATTAGCTAGTTTCCTTGGAGTTAGGTTAGCTTCTTTAAGTCTTCTTTTGACTGTCCAATGACTGAGAGCCCGACCACGATCTTGTCGGAGCTCTTGGTGAAACCTCAACGTTGGTCAAGTGACGGTTTCTTAGAGTTGTGTTGACAATCAAGCGCTCGTCTCGCTCCGTGGTAAACGTTCTTCTTCCTGATCCTGGTCTCCGTGTAAAGGCGTCAGTCTCTTGGTAACGTCTGTAGACTATGGAAACAGCTGATTGGCTCCGGTGCAGTTGCGCAGCAACTACAAGTTGGCTATGCCCTTCTTGCAATGGAGCAATGACTTGTGCCGTTTTTCCCGGGGTGGTATCCATTTTCCGATGACGTAATTAGTGAGCAGGTATAGCAGAGATGTTGACGGTTCAAGTTCCGATAAAGGAATGATAGGAAAATGCAGTGGTATGTGTTTTTATAGGGATGAATAGCGCGCAAGGAGTACGTTGCTGAGGCGAGCCAAACGGTTTTATTAAGTAAAACCGTTTTTAATCAGCAAAACTTTTTGGAAACCCAAATGTTTTTTGTATTATTGGAAAGAGTAGAAAATCAGCATTCTAATGATACCAAAAATAATACCACTGTTTGAAAATTAAATTCAAGGATCCGTGTTTAAATGAAGCAAAATCGCTTAAGTCGATTTTTTTTGCTTACCAGTGTACTTTAAGAGCCCATTAAACGTTGAAATTTTCCATATCAAATTTATTTACTTTCGCCATAGTGGAGAAGTCAAACTGCGAGACAAGAAAGATAACAGAAATAAACAAAAATAACACTGTGAGGTCATAAACAGGATGACAGTGACACCGTGCTGCCCAGGTACTAGTGAGTATGATTATACAGCCTTAATAATTACATTTTATACAATTATTGGGTGAAATTTTTTGTATATAGGTAAAGTGACATGTTTAGTGAATACTATAACCAGGAGAAAATAATGCTCCAACTTAAAAAACACTCTGTAGAATTTATTTTTTCGTTACCGTCAATTTATCAGCGTTAATTATTAGTGCTTCTTGAGTATGCAATTAACCTAAATATTACTACATTATGACTGCCTTTAAGGCCAATAAATTTTACTACTAAGACATTACGTTGGTCCGATTTCTATCATAATGCCACAACGATGCAGAGGGCACATGACTTTAGGTAAATGGGGAAGATAATACGGGGAGATGAAAAAGGACAAAAGAAGCTGCTATCAAGGGAGAGAAATAAGGATAGTGCTGAAAATTACTTGGAGTTTCGAAGATTGTGTTAATATTATGTTCAACAATATAAATATAGCGGTTGAAAGGATGGAGAACAACACTCCTTTAATGAGCGTTTCTTAATATACAGTTGTGTCCAAAAAAATAACCCACAATTTTTTGGAATTTATTCGTATTCGTTCGTGTGGAAAATTTTGAAGCGAAACATTGTGAGATAGATACTCACAAACGCGGCCAATATTTGATTCTTGCGATTCTGCGCATGCACAAGAAGGAATTTCGCCTTGGTACATGTTTAGTGCGTATTTTTGTTCGGGAGTACGAGTATTAGGTTTGTTACATTGCGGGTGCGATTTTGCAGATTTTTGG
>CM032447.1:59643769-59678769 GCA_019049505.1 Pachyrhynchus sulphureomaculatus
TTTACCAACTGTGTAGCAATTTGTAAATCACACATATTCATGTTATTTTAATATAAAACTTAACAGTGATCCTTGTTACGAAAATATATCCACAGTATTCAGTTTTAAAAGTAATAAGAATGGTAATGTGATTGCATATTCGGCGCCATTTTGTTCTGAGTTAATTGCAACATATTTTTTATACCATGTAACCTCAATATGATTGTCATGTGTGGTTTAACTAAGATTATTATTACACGTTATAAGAATATATAATCAACATTTAGAGATATTTACATACTTTGATAATGGTATTCTACACATATAAGCAACTTCCAGAAATATGCTGTAGGTATAACATTATTAGTTAGCAGTTAAGCAGAAGAATTTATAACGAACGGATCTTTTTGTAAAAAACTCCCCCTTCATTTACAGTCTAAAAATGAAGTTTTTATTTTGACAATTTCTGTTTCCAATGATATTTAAACCCACAGATTAGTAATGTTTTCAAATTTTCAGGCATCAAGAACAATTAGCAGCTTTTGTTGTATTTCTACGAATTGTACTAATTTTCATACATTTTCTTTTTCATACATTTTAATAAAGAAATTCTTATTTCCGCCTGTTTTTAATAGATTCTCCTTTCGTGACATTCTCGTCGAATATGAACAGCTAAAAATTATTCTAAAAATATTATCACATCTCACTATTACTGATATAGAAAATCGAAAATATCAAAAGCCTCGCGGTATACTTATTGAATAGATCAATACGATCTAATTAAATTTTAAAATGAAACTTAATACTTAGTACTACAGTATAATATGCATGTACAAAATTAAGGTCAACTTAACTAGCCAGATCGTTGTAGCCAAGATTTTTGCATTCCGAGCTTAGTAAACAATACAAGAATCTATATCCAATTACACAATAAATATTCTCGTAAATAAATTCCGAGATAAATTCTTTATTTGTTGTTGTTAAATTTGATAATCGATTAGTGCTTAGTAGAATTGATTATATATGTATTTAATCATACCACCAGCTGCTTACTAATTGACAACTTATTCAATAGGGTATTAATTAAGAATATTTACATTTTCTCGTTTCACAAATTCCCATTTTCGTAGTCGCACTGACTATGTATGCATACCAAATTAAGTTGAAGTTAAGTAATAAAACTTTAGAAGGATGTAGAGTAGAATTATATATATATATATATATATATATATATATATATATATATATATATATATATATATATATATATATATATATATATATATATATGTATATATATATATATATATATATATATATATATATATATATATATATATATATATATATATATATATATATATATATATATATATATATATATATATATACCAGGTATACAAGTATGAAATGCGGATTTTTTTTCTAAAAAAAAACATTAAATTCGGAAGAATGATAAAAAGTGCTTTATTCAAAGTATGCTCCATCGCTTGTTATACATTTTTCCCATCTTTCGGGCAATTTGTGAATACCACGCCCGTAAAAAATTTCCCGTTTTGCTGCGAAGCATTTATCGAGCCATTTTTTCACATCTTCGTACGAATCAAAGCGCTGCTCAGCAAGTGCGTCACCCATCGATGCAAACAAGTGGTAATCGGAAGGAGCCAAGTCTGGTGAGTAAGTCGCGTGGGGTAGAACTTCCCAGCTGAGTGCTTCCAACGTGTCGCGAACTGATTTTGCCGTATGTGATGGAGCATTGTCATGAAGAAAAAACGACTTTGTGTTGCCTCTTTCGGTATTCTGGCCTTTTTTTCAAGCAGCGAACAGTTCAAATCGGTCAATTATTGTTGGTAACGTTTAGTATTAACTGTTTCCCCCGGTTTTAAACAGCTCATAATAGACCACGCCCCTCTGGTCCCACAAACACTTTCTGCCAAAGCGATTCGGTCTTGCGGTCGATGTGGATGGTGCACCTGGGTCTACCCATGATTTTTTGCGCTTGGGATTCTCAAAATAAATCCACTTTTCATCCCCTGTAACTATACGATGCAAAAACGACTTCCTTTTGTACCAAGCGAGCAAAATGTCACACGTGTTTTTGCGCTTTTCCATTTGCCTGTCGTATCAACTCATGTGGTACCCATCTACCGGTCTTCTGAATCTTTCGTAACCGATTGGAAACGGCTTGTTGACTAACGCCCAATTGCTCGGAGAGTTGTTTTTGTGTTTGCGAATCATCTTCGTCCAACAATGCTTGCAATTCCACATCTTCGTATTTTTTTGGGGGTTTTCCACGTTCCTTGTCTGCAACATCGAAGTCACCACTTCTGAAATGGCGAAACCATCGTGCACACGTATCTTGCGATGGAGCATTTTCACCATAAGCTTCTCGAAGTAATCGGTATGATTCAACAGCAGTTTTCTTCAAATAAAAATAAAAAATTAAAGCTGTCCGCGAATGCTCTTTGTTCGGTATAAATTTCGACATAACACAACACTATGCACACACTATTCCAATTTATCACTCATGCGCGTCTGACACTTGTTGATAATACAACAAAATGGTGCAGTGTCAAATCTTTATAGCACAAACTGCATTGGTGCACCATCTGTTGTCTGAAATCCGCATTTCATACTTGTACACCTGGTATATATATATATATATATATATATATATATATATATATATATATATTACTCATCAGAATAATTAAGAAATTAATGAAACTTTGCATTCGTCAATCAGTTAGAAGTTTTATGTTTGTTATGTTCATTTAAAGAACTGGTATTTTATTAACTATTTAAATGTATGTATACATAAAATTACTTACAAGAATATACCCTATACATAGGGTATATTTTAAGTTGGTATTAGTGTTCCATACGGAACACTCATACGATCACTTTGGTGTCTGACCGTCCATCTGTCTGTCACATCCGATTTTCTCCGAAACTATTTAATATAGGAAGTTGAAATTTGGTACTAATATAGAAATTGATGGCCTCATCAGAGCCGTATAGTTTTGAAAGTTAAATTTTGATTTAAGGGGTTAGTTTTGGGGTGAGGTCATCGAGTGGGGTGTCAAATGAAAGCTGGTACAAACATGAGTTCAAAAATATATATAATGTAATACTTTAGCACACTTTTGTTTGTATTATTTTTAAAAAGTCACGAAAAATCGCTGTCCCCCCCCTTAAATCGAAAAGTACTGATCAAAAAATTTTAAAAAAATTCTGAAATATTCTAATCATTTTATACCGCCGTAGCGATTTTTTTTATTTTAAAAGCAATCAACGTACAGAACATTAATTGCGCAAGTCCAACTTACATTTGACCGGTTACTTTTCTTTTACCAGTACAGCCTACAATCAATTATTTCATTAAATATTTATATTATACTATTAATTACTTCCCCTTTAAGCTTTTGTTTACAATTCTGTTTGCGATGCGAACTGCATACAAGAGGAAGTAATACATACACGGCCTCTGATATCGCGCTAAATACGATCTTACAATGGTTTTTTTTTCCAAATCTCTCAAAAACTTTTGCTTAGGTCAAACCGTGTGAACTAATTTATTTTAGTAAGTACTATAACCCCAGCTTAAAAAACGTCTCGAATATCCTATCAATTTCAGTTCGGTAAGCTTTTTAAACACACAACAACTCACGAAGCAACTTATCTTCAAGTTAGATTACGTCTATCAAGGAACTGTCGACGGGAATTTAAGATCGTCATATATGATACCGGAGCTGCTTTGTTAAAATTTCATTTATCCGAGAGGAGCGAAAATTCGAAAAGAAATGCCTGGTTTGCAGCTTCTTATCTCAGTTAAAAACCCCTGGGGCTAAAATTGATTTGCTTATGTATGATTTAATAAGTTGAAAAAAGAAAAGGAAAATAGCCTGGGATTTAACAAGGTTACGTTGTTTATTATTTAAAATGTACCAATCAGTAAAAAAATTTTGTGATTTAAGCCGGTGATGCACTACTCAAGTCAAATTAATAAATGAACTTTCAGTGCAACAGAAATGATTGGAAAAAGATGGTTTTTATCAAATACACAAAAATACGGAAGATTCTCAAAAGGAAATATATTTTCCTGCATTCGAATTGTATTTTTTATTTCATCCCCACGTTCCTAAAACTACCTACCCGGCACGTTTCAAATTGATATACCCTATATATTCTTGTCTCGAAGCATAAACATGTTCATAAGGTAATTCGGGAACATTCAATTATACATATAGAGTCTTGATTCATGTTATATTTAAGCTATATTTGTCGCTTATGTTTTAACATATAAAAACTGATTAGAATGATTTTTTTTTTTGTTTTATGGGTCTAGCACACGTGCTGCAGGGAGGTCGCTAAAGCGCTATAGGAGCGACACGTGTGCGGCAAAAACGATTCACGTTGTTCTTGAATCGCTATAAATTGTACTAGGTGGGAAACACAGTCCTGGGCAAATTATTCCAAAGGGATGATACTCTCCATATAAAAGACTGCTTGAAAAGCGTTGTACGAGGAGTAACAAGCTGAACCTCATACGGATGTGAAGTATCAGCGCGACGTGTATTTCTAATATGCACCGCTCTGGGAGGAATTAAACGGGCCACATCCTCCGAACACTTTCCATGAAAATACTTGTAGAATAGGCTCAAGTCGCGAACCGTTCTTCGATGTTCCAGCCAATCAAGGCCACCGATCAGTTCCGGGTCTCCAATCAGACGAACAGCTCTTCTCTGAATAAAATCCAACAAATGCAATGTATGTTTGGGAGCGGAGCCCGAAACATGGGAGCAGTATTCCATAGTTAGTCGAATTTGAGCTTTGTAAAGAATTAACAGTTGTTGTAAAGTGTAAAGCTTTCTGGTTCGAAATAATATTCCCAACTTTTGAGAAGCTCTCCTTGCTATGCCTGCAACATGCTCATGCCAGGACATATTTGCTCCCAAATTAACGCCCAACAAATTGAATGACGATGTTAGAGGAATGAAAAATAATCTCAAGATTTAGTTCCAACTGATCACATTTAATGCAATAACTTTATAATTGAATGTAATTTTCTTAAGATTTTTTTTGAATAATTCTTAGAATTATAGAGAATAAAAATCCGTAAAAAGAAGAATTTTTGAAAATTCGAGGTGCATGTAACCCCTTAATTTAGGAGATATTGGAAATAAAAAAGATTTTCTTGTTGAAAATTGTGGAAAAAATATACCAATTTTAAAAATTTCTATAGATTTCATTGAATTTCAACAAAAAATTCTGATATATTTTTTAAAATTACAAGATCCTACGACTTATATATTGATGGGAGTCCGTTGTAACTGAATCAAAATTTTCTTTTTTAGCTTAGAGGATAGTAAAGAAAGACAGATGTAATAATCACATTTATTAATTCTTACCTATAAAACACGGATAGATTTAGACATCGATTCTCGATAAAGAACCATAATTGGTCAAATCTTATATGATTAAATTTTTAAAAGCCCTATCTACTAAAGTTAACAACCTCATTAAAATGGTGAAAACAATATAGAGATTCTGCAACGGTTATTTTGCTAGGCCACTGTCTTTATCGTTATTTGAAGCATGCGCCCACCATTCGTAATATTGAAATAAAATAAGAGAATCCTTTATTAATCCCTTGTTTAGGAACTTATAAGAGAGGTTATTTGAAGTTCGTTATTCTTAGCGCTATTATGAAATGATAATCTTTTATTGCAAATAGCACTGACGATAGTTAATTAGTGTTCAGATTATGTTGAGATTTTGCAATCTTTGGCACAATAGCATTACAGTGTGTGTATTGGTGATTTCAAATGAAATTTTATTTATCACACATTCGTATTACCTTGGAAATATTGAAGGAAGTGATAGAAATCTGCTAGACACAATTTTAATTTAGAAACTGGTGTTGACCCAACAAACCATGAAAAGAATGAAAAAAATCCCCTAGGTTTATAGAAGGTGAATATTAACCTAACCTTGCAATTTCTCCTCGTTAATACTGCGTATGCTTGAGATAACGATAAGGACAAAGGAATATGAAAAATAAGCATTCCAAAATCTCTCTGTTCCCTGAGAGCCTTCAACGTGTTCACTTTGTATGTATCCTAAGAACAAAAGATTTTTAAGGTATTTTGGCTGTATTCACTTGTATAGCCTGTCCCATAATATAAGATCCTGATTTTTGCTGTTTTAAGTGGGCAATATAAAACTTCTGACCTTTTATTTATGATAGGTTGCAGAGATGGACTTAAGAATTTTATTCATTAATGCAAATAAATAAAATTATAAGTGTTTTTGGAGATGTTTATTTATAGTTGCATGTAAAAACAAATGGATAAGAAGTACAAATATACAGTTTAAATGAATGGGGTTTACAAGAGGGGACATATTGTCTAAATAAAAATATATTTTAACTTAAGCCTAATTCGGTTTCACTATCACTATCATCAGCTGAGGTAATTATCAGTGGTTTTATATTATTTACATAAATATGTGAATCTTTAACTTTAACAACGGGCTGAATGGAATTCTTCCAGCTTTCACAAGGTATATTAATTATAACTTTTTTTACTAATTCAACCACTGACACGCTTAAAGTAGAAGAAACTGTTTGTGCCTTTATTTTTGATTTAACTTGATGCCAAGTATGTTCAACTGGATTAAACACACAATAATACGGACGAAGCCGCAAAACAGTCTGTCCCATTTTCTCAGCCATACTATCACGAGCATATTTCTTTTTCAATTTATAGTCTTTCAAAACTTCCAAAAGATCACTTTTTTTATAACTAAAGTCAAAATAAGTGTCATTTTCTAACATATATTCCTGTATTTTCGATTTGGTGTTGGCTGCATTAGGAACCTTATTCCGTAGGCGACTATGGTAACTTGCATTGTCCATAACTATAACACTCTGTTCGGGAACATTTGGCAAACGGGAATTTTAAAACCAATTTTCAAAAAGTTCTGCGGTCTTGTCTTCGTGATAGTCCGAACTCAAATGTTTTATGTTTTTTGCAGATAATAGTAGACAATTTGAAACCCAGCCCTTTTCACATCCAGCATGCAAAATGGTTATTCGTTTACCTTTATTTGAAGATGCGTTAGTATGACATTTTGTACTGCTGTCAACCCACCCTTTTTGCACAGTGTCATGGGTATCGAACCATGTTTCGTCAAGGTAAATTATTGGCCAATTCTCTGATCGATACTTTTTAATTTCTTGTAAATAAGTATGTCACAAGATTCGTAATCTTTGTGACTCCATCAATACTTGCCTTTTGTTGTTTTTCAGAACGTGAATCCCATTCTCAGGAGAATTCTATGAAGGGTTGATCGACCACAATATATATTGGTCCCGTCCTGCACCAGTCTTAATTTTATTTTGTCTAGTGTCGGCACCAACTGCTCTTCATACATAGAATATATTTTTCTCCTGATGACGTCTTTTTCACAACGGTCTACATGATGAATTTGAAAATCTTTCCGTTTTTTCCTGCTCCTGAGCGATGGTTTTTCTACAATACCCTTAATCGTAGAAATTGCGGTTTTTGTTAGTTCACTGGCTTCTTGCAAAACACTTTGTTTATTCAGATTTGTTCTTACCAATCTGTCGTAAACATTTTTCACTCTTTGTTTAGCGTCAAGTAATAAATGTTTTCTCTTGCGATAGCCACTATTGCAATTTTCCTACGGACGCCACATAATTAAAATAGAACCGCTAGGTTGTAAGTTGTACGAGGCTGGTTTGAAAAGTCCGTGCAAAAATAAAAACTACTTATGTGTTTGGGGCAAACCTTTTTTTATTTTTCGACATAGTCTCCTTTTAGGCTTATACACTTCGTCTAACGATGTTCTAGTTTGTTGATCCCTTCCGAATAATAGGATTTGTTCAAGTCTGCAAAATATCCATTAGTGTCTGCAATCACCTCCTCGTTTGAATAAAATCTTTGTCCCGCCAGCCATTTCTTCAAATTGGGGAACAAATAGTAGTCCGAGGGAGCCAAGTCTGGAGAATAGGGGGATGTGAAACGAGTTGGAATCTTATTTCCATTAATTTTGCGACCACAACTGCTGAGGTGTGTGCTGGTGCGTTGTCGTGATGGAAAAGGACTTTCTTGTGGGCCAATCGCGGGCGTTTTTCTTGCAGCTCGGTTTTCAAACGGTCCAATAACGATGAATAATATTCACCTGTAATAGTTTTACCCTTTTCCGGATAGTCGATGAGGATTATCCCTTGCGAATCCCAAAAGACAGTTGCCATAACCTTTCCGGCCGAAGGAACCGCCTTCGCCTTTTTTGGTGCAGATTCCCCCTTGGTAACCCATTGTTTAGATTGTTGTTTGGTTTCAGGAGTATAGTAATGTATCCATGTTTCATCCACAGTGACGAAACGACGCTTAAAGTCTTCCGGATTCTTCTGGAACAGCTGCAAACCATCCTTGCAACACTTCACACGATTCCGTTTTTGGTCAAGCGTGAGCAATCGCGGCACCCATCTTGCGGATAGCTTTCCCATGTCCAAATGTTTATGCAAAATATTATGTACCCGTTCAGTCGAGATGCCCACAGCACTAGCAATCTCACGCACCTTAACTCTTCTGTCATCCATCACCATATCATGGATTTGATCAATGATTTCTGGAGTCGTAACCTCCACAGGCCGTCCAGAACGTTCAGCTTCACTTGTGCCCATATGGCCAGTCCGAAAATTTTGAAACCACTTATAAACTGTTCTAATCGAAGGTGCAGAGTCACCATAATGTTTATCAAGCTTCTCTTTAGTCTCCTGAGGCGTTTTGCCTTTCATAAAGTAATGTTTAATCACCACACGAAATTCTTTTTCGTCCATTTCTTGAAAATCACTCGACTTCCTTGATTCATACGAATGCCAAACACAAAGAAATAGACCAATATGGCTGAAACTTGGTGTGCGTTCATTCAAGAGATGCTACTAACTAAACATGACCTCGATACGCGCCGGTGGTGCCATCTCTCGGACTTTGCACGGACTATTCAAACCAGCCTCGTAAGTAAAACTAAAAATAAAAATAATAAAAAGTATCTTTCGAATTCTAATGGGACCTGTGGTCATTAGGCCTATATTATCAAATACTTAAAGGGTTCCAAACCGGGTTGCCAGGTAGTAAATATATAGGTAAAAATAGATCCAATATGATTGCAGGTGCAAGTGAGGGCGGTATATAAAGTGTGATTGTGATAACCCAAGTTTAATAGTAATAACATTTCAATACAGGAATTTCAAATTTCAGATATTATTTTAGTCTCATTCCTACATCCTTACTTCGACGCAAATTATTCTGTTGCCAATGTAACCATTATTTTGTTTTTAAATGCCAGTGTAATATTCTGCTAAGCGTTAACCAAAACAGCACGCAGTTCTCTATAACGGCAAATACTTGATCTATGATTACATTCTACATTATTTATTAGAAACGTCAATTATTGGTATAAAAAATATTGCTCTTAGTTCGAAGAAACACTCAATGTAACTATGTTTAACATCAAAAACCGTTGCAATAACACCTTTCACACCTTTATTCTCGTTTTCCTACATTCTACATCGTTATTTTAGCCTACTTCCTACATTCTAGCCCCGATGCAAATCATTCTGCACTTTCAATAAGTCCCGTCAACATTTGCAGAGGCAAATTGCGATGGGCAAATTTCTTTCCTAAGGAAAAAACCTAAAACGTGAAGTTGTTAGTCCCGTATTTCAGACAGGCATATTTGCTATGTCATTAAAATTTATTACTTAAGAACGCGAAGATAAATCATTTTATGTTTAAGAAGCGGATTCTTGAAAAATTTACCTTATCCAAGCGGGGCTTTTTATTACGGTCGGAATATTCTTTATCTAGATTTTCAAAATTTGCTTAAATTAAAAAATATCTGTATATTACGAAAATTTTTAAAGTCGTGTCGACCTCGGAATAAAAGTATTATCTTTGTTTTACATCTTAATTTAATTTCTTCGGCGTAATTTATTAAACCTCTGGGTGTTTCGTCGATATGACTCGAGCCTTCGATAGAATACAACAGATATTATAAAAATAAAACAGAATGCAAAACAAATATAAAAGAGATGTCACACTGAGCAAGGAAGTAAAAATAAACGCCGGAATAAGACAAGGCGACTCACTTAATCTCTTGACCTCGTCATGGAAAAAATAGTAAAGGATCTTCCAAAAATTAGAGGATACAAAGTGGGCAACACACACTTCCACATAATCTACTACGCCGATGACGTGGTCCTCATTTCCGATTCTGAGGACAGCCTTCAGAAGATCTTTCACACCCTCAATTTAGAAACAAGAAAGTAAACATGATTATAATTAAAATGTATAGTAGTATCAAATGAATTACCAAGTTGTAAGCTGGAGATCCAAGGAAGTATTACTAAACAGGTTAATAATTTTAAATACCTAGGAACAATGATAACAAGCTACGGAGACTTAAATAGGGAAGTAAAACAACAATCTAATAACAGGCTGCTTGAAGGATTTAGTCTGGAAAAATAAATACCTCACAATGGAAAGCAAAACAAAGATATACAAGACAACAGTGAGACCGATCCTCACATATGCTGTAGAAACAAGAGCTGACACATATAAAACAGCACAAATGATGAGGACAGCACAAATGATGAGGACAACAGAAATGAAAGACATACATGAAAAATATCTACAAGAAGTAAGTAAGATCTACGAAATATCCAAATGGAACAGAACCAGAAGAAAACAATGAAATAAACACGTAGATTGAATGGGCAACAACAGAATGGCAAAAAGGGCCAAACTTAATAAACTTTGCGGTTGAGGAACTTGGGGCAGACCTCCGAAAAGGTAGGAAGAATGCTGGACATCTACAGCGGAAGAGATACAATGGGGATAAAACAGGGAGTACGCCTGCTTATATGACACATCATATAAGAAAGAAGAAGAAGATTTTTTTCAACACCTCGTTATTATTTAGCCGTAGACCTTTTACAAAATAACAGTGGCGTAGCTAAAAGAGTGCCGGAAGCTCTTTTTGATGTAAATATTCGATACAATGTTTACTTTGATGTCTCAGTTTTACAAATAACATCAAAACAATACTTGCATGAGTTGATTTAGGACAGCTTTCTTTAATTAACAAACAATTAATTTTAACTTTGTGAAACGTGCACTGCAGCCATATACCAAGTGTACAAGTATGAAATGCGGATTTCAGACAACAGATGGTGCACCAATGCAGTTTGTGCTATAAAGATTTGACACTGCGCCATTTTGTTGTGTCATCAACAAGTGTCAGGCGCGCACGAGTTATAAATTGGAAAAGTGTGTGCATAGTGTTGTGTTGCTGTGTTCAATATGTCGAAATTTATACCGAACAAAGAGCATTCGCGGACAGCATCAATTTTTTGTTTTCATTTGAAGAAAACTGCTGTTGAATCATACCGATTACTTCGAGAAGCTTATGGTGAACATGCTCCATCGCAAGATACGTGTGAAAGATGGTTTCGGCGTTTCAAAAGTGGTAACTTCGATGTTGCAGACAAGGATGTGGAATTGCAAGCATTGTTGGACGAAGATGATTCGCAAACACAGAAACAACTCGCCGAGCAATTGGGAGTTAGTCAACAAGCTGTTTCCAATCGGCTACGAGAGATGGGAAAGATTCAGAAGCCGGTAGATGGGTACCACATGAGTTGAACGACAGGCAAGTGGAAAAGTGCAAAAACACGTGTGACATTTTGCTCGCTCGGTACAAAAGGAAGTCGTTTTTGCATCGTATAGTTACAGGGGATGAAAAGTGGATTTATTTTGAGAATCCCAAGCGCAAAAAATCATGGCTAGACCCAGACGCAACATCGACCGCAAGACGGAATCGCTTTGGCAGAAAGACGATGCTCTGTGTTTGGTGGGACCAGAGGGGCGTGGTCTATTATGTACTGTTAAAACCTGGGGAAACGGTTAATACTAAACGTTACCAACAACAATTGACCGATTTGAACCATTCGCTGCTTGGAGCATACTTTGAATAAAGCACTTTTTATCATTCTTCCGAATTTAACATGTTTTTTTTTGGAAAAAAAAATCCGCATTTCATACTTGTACGCCTAGTACTTGCACGGTTTGATTTGAAAAGTGTAAGTAATTGAATCAACATATTTTTTTTTATCGTTCACCTCTCCCCGCCTGAGTAAGAATTTGACCATTTTTCATATCCTGGGGATATCGACGGGGATGTCGTAATACCTGTCAACGTTGTCCAAGTGCCAAAACATACATTTTTGTATTTCACTGCACAACGCGGTAGTGTTGCCACGGACGTTATTGCATTTCTGTAAACAGCTACTACTTATGTACGTGGCCAGACCATATAAACTTAAATAAAAGTCTACCGATCTGCCGGGATTGAGACCCGAGACCTTCTGCACCGCAAGCAAATACTACGCTACCGAACCACGGGCCGCCACATGCGAATAATATATCTTATTAAATTATTATTTTATTGTTGTTCACATTCAAAGAAATTGCACATTCATCGCAGCTAGCAGATTTCAACATGTTTTGAATTCGCGGCATGGCCAGTAGGTATTTTGTTGAAGTACGGGAAAAAGGATGCTTCCAATAAATAGCATTGTTTATCCATTCTTGTTTTTACACTGAAAAGATAAATTCAACAAATAAAATCGTTTGTCGCGTCTTCCTTTTTTTAAAGATAGTATTATTGTCACTATCAGCAAAATAATTGGTTTAATTCACATTTTTTTAATTCCATCTTATCTTTATTGCGAAAGAAAAATAAATTAAAATTATATAAAGTTATAACTCGCAACAGGATACGATAAGAAATTGCACATTCAAGAAATAAGCGAGTATATTTTCTTCTCAACAAAGAAAAGAAACTTTTCAACAAAGCAGCTGATATACATGAGGATCTTTGAATTCTAGTCGGCACTTTCGTGATACCTATAATCTTACTTTGAGATAAGCGTTTTTTGTGCTCGCAAAGGACTTAACAAGCTTAAATAGATTAGTTATCTGGTAAACTTATTTTTTATGTTTTCTCACGACAATTTTTTCAAATATATTTTGGAGACCAAAGTTTTTTATACGTTCATTTTTAAAAAACACTTTAAAGTAACACTAGAGTAATCACACTACTGTTCGATGATGATAAAGGATTAACTTCCTAACTTGTTTTTCCTTCAAAACCTACCTAATTTAATTATATATGAATCGTGTCAGAATATCTTCCGGCGTCTTGCGATGCCTATTCTCCAGGCTGTTCTGTCCATGCAGAGATGTTCATCTAATTTCTCTTCTCGTATTTCCCTGTCTATTCCTTCTTTCCAGCTTCGCCGTGGTCGTCCTACCTTGTGCTATCCAATTAAATATCTGTTTCGGAAGTCGCTCCTCTGGCATTCTTGGCATGTGTCCGTACCATTAAAGTTACTCTATTTTTATGTCTTCAGGAAAGTTTCATTATCTCTCTGCCGCCTCCAATGTCCTTTCGGTTGATGCCTTTACCTGCCATACTTTGCTCCCAAATTAACGCCCAACAAATTGAGTGACGATGCTAGGGGAATGGAGTGCCCCGACATGACTATATCGGGTTCAGCAACGTTAACTTTTTTAGAAAAAACTGCCGCCTGGGTTTTTGTAGCGTTAAATTCCACTTGGTTACTGTCACCCCAAGATATAATTTCTTTCAGGTCTTTGTTAAGTTGAACGACCTCCTGCTTTCTGCGGATATTCGCCTGAGTAGCCGATGTCCGAGCGTTTAAGGTGAATGAAGAGATAAGCGTACTGTCATCTGCAAAGTTGTAGATTGGATTCCCGGTCTTTTCCAGCAGATCGTTAATGTAAACGAGAAAGAGAGGAAGGAGTTCTACAGCCTTTCATTATAATTTGTCATAATACTGGTCAGTAAACACCAATGCAGTAAGAGAGGTGAGACAACAACAGAGTGAATATCAAATAGGAACTTATGAAAGCACACATATGGAAAATATTATTTTAGTACCTCAAGTTATTAATAATATATTATCAGGCTTTAGCTCAGTACATAAAATTAGATTGTCAAAAATTGTATATTTCTTCTTACCAAAAATCATAACCTAAGTTTTACCTTCAATATGTGAATGTACGGTAGAGATATCACAAAGAATTTTTAAATCTGAATTAATGTAATTGAAAGCTCTCGGGCCATCTGAAAAAGACAAAGGGAAGTATACTTTAGTATCGTCTGTATACTGATGAGAAAAGTGGTGTTGAAGCATGATATCATTTTAATTTTAGGTCGCGTAAAACGAGTTCATTACCAACTCAAGATGAACAATCCATAAACACGAGATCGCCATTATTTGTTAACATTTTAGTTACCACTTTGACTTCACGTCAAAAGAGCGAAAGTAAATAAATATTTTAATAGAATTCTACAGCAATCTGTCACCTTTACCGAGAATGATTTACTTTTTTAATTGCTTCTATTACCCATCCAGCAATCAATGTTGAAATATTATAAACCCAATTCAGCATTTCAAAGAAAAAAGCCGGGTAACAAAATAAACATATAAAAGGTACTAAAGTTCAGTGAACGATAAACTGCATCGACTTTATCGACGATATATTATCCATAGGACACAGTATACACGTTCGTATATCGGGCTTAACATAGTTCGTTGCTTTTAAATATTGACTTTTGTGTGTTTTATACAGTCTATAGATTTTATTATTAAAATATGTTACCGACTATAATATAAAATGATTTAATATTAATTTTTCGTTTGTAGATCATATGAAATATTTGATAAAATTTGGGCGAGGTGAAATCAGAGAATGGAAATACTTTAGAATGGACATGGACGAAGGCGCATGATAATTTTGACGGAATACCTAGTATTTAGGAAATGATGACCATTTTTAATGACTTGGTTATTTCCAAACTTTAGATCAATATATTGAGCAACTCATTTCACGTTAGTATGATGTTGTCGGTAGATGTGTTACATTAAACGTCTTGGTACAGACTACCACCTAGGCGAATATATCTTATTCTTCTTTTGGTGCGTTATCCGCTCGGTTGTCATGAAATGCGCCTTCATCCAGGACCTCTTTCTCCTAGCACCTTGTCCTGCAATATTAGTTGTAATAATCTGTATCGCTGGTCATTCCTCATGATATTCCCCAAATATTGCAGTTTCCTGATTTTAATGGTATTAAGGATTTCGGTTGTGTTATTCTACTTTCTCAGAACCTCAGCATGGTCAACCCAAGATATTCTTAACATGCGCCTGTACAGGGCGATACGATTACGATAGAATAAAGTTCATTATCTTATTTGTTTCGGGAATGACAAAAAAATGTTAAATACAATAGTTTTAGGGAATGTTAAGGTGCACAGTTAAAATTATTTTTGAGTATACAGGGTACTTCAAAAAAGTGTGACTGATATAACATATGTTTTTTTTTAAATAGAACATCCTATATTCTAATTTATTTTTAAATTCTGCGTAAGATTTTATAACTTTTTTATTAATGATGTTATATACCTAAACCTAGTAGTTTTTCTAATATTTCAGTTTTGTAAAAAATTGCCAGTAGCGCCATTGTTTCTGAAGGTGGAATACTCATAATTGGTACGAGCCTTCTATAAAGATGAAAAAAAGATATATGTAAAAAAATTTGAGTTAGATGCTACAGGGTGTTCAAAATAAATTTATACATTTCGACTATTTTAAATTGAAAAATCTCAAATTTTTTAAATGGCACACCCTGTATATTATTATCTTGTCTGATAGATTTTACAAAACCCTCCAACTTTTATTAAGTATGTCATATACAGTGCAAAAGATTCCGGCCAGTGACATTTCGTTCTCTAATTTATTTGAAAAAAAAAAGACTAATGATTTTTAATCATTATGAGATGTGAGTATGAGATATAGGAAACAAAATAATATAGTAAAAGAATATTATTTATGTTTGTGAATATTTTTATTATTATTATTCTTATATTTATATGTGCAAAAGTTTCCGGCCACTTTGTACTACGAGAAAAATTATTAGTCCATATGCTCTATAATAGACTTAAATTATATTTTTATGTTAATATTTTGTAGCCATACCCTTTGCAGCGATAACAGCTGCACAACGATGTGGCATTGACTCAATTAATCGATTAATACAAGCAGGTGAAATTTTATCCCATTCTTCCTTTAATCATTTGAATAATGCGGCTTTATTTGAATATGTACGCTTTCGAACTTGACGATCTAGCGTTTCCCATAAGTGTTCTATTGGGTTCAAGTCCGGTGATTGAGATGGCCAGCTTAAAACACTCACATTTGAAGCAGAAAACCACTGTTTTAACAACTTGGATGTATATTTGGGGTCATTATCCTGGTGAAATATCCAATTTTGCGGCAATGATAACATATTGTTTTCTAAAATGTCCTTATAAATATCAGCGTTCATATTTCCGTTGATCTCGAACAATGGACCGACTCCTTGTGCAGAGAAAATTCCCCAAACCATTACACTTCCTCCACCGTGTTTTACAGTAGGAATTTGGTACCAAACATCATTTCTCATTCCAATAGAACGTCGTACATGTTGTCTACCATCGCTTCCAAAAAGATTAAATTTAGATTCGTCTGAGAAAGCTACTTTTTTTCAATCGTTGATTGTCCAATTTGGGTGATCTTTAGCACTGATTAATGGTTTTTTAATACCTATACCGCCAAAAAGTCCCACATCATGTAGTCTTCGTCTCACAGTACTACAACTAACATTAGCTAGGTTTTCATCCTTTAACTCGCATGAAATTTCGGCAGCAGTTTTCTCGACATCCGCAGTTGATTTGCATTTAATGACACGATCTACTTTTTTAGACTTTTTCTTGGTCTTCCACTACGCGGACGATCTTTTAAACCATATCCACAACGGTATTTTACAATAGTATCGTTCACGGTTGATTTACCTATCGATAATAATGAAGCTATCTCACGAGAAGACTTTCCTTCTTTTGAAAATTTTATTACTCTCTCACGAATTTGGATTTGCATATACCTAGCCATGTTTATGAACTAAATGTGAATATTCAACGCGCTATTATTCATAAATACGTCTTTGAACGTCCTACTGAGTCAATGTATATTATGTGGCCGGAAACTTTTGCACATATAAATATAAGAATAATAATAATAAATATATTCACAAACATAAATAGTATTCTTTTACTATATTATTTTTTTTCCTATATCTCATACTCACATCTCAATGATTAAAAATCATTAGCCTTTTTTTTAATAAATTAGAGTACGAAATGTCACTGGCCGGAAACTTTTGCACGCCACCGTACCTATTTCTACTAGTTTTCGATTTATCACCCGCTAAAAATACACGTCATGCTAATAAACCATATCCGTATAAGATTCAGCTTGTCACACCTCATACAATCCTTTTCAAGTAGTGTTTTATATAAAGAATTCTATGCCTTTAGAACAATTTGTCCAAGACTGTGTATCACAGAGGTATTCAAGACAAACTTGAATCTCTTTTTTGATTGACTGAATTGATCGATTTGCCATGGTTATGTAGTATCCAAAATAGTTCATCGATTAAAAGCCCTGGAAAAGAACTTTTAAGTTTGCTTCGATCAAATTAAAATTTTTTTTTCACTTCCGATTTCACCCCCCAACCCCCCAAAACTAACCCCTCAAGTCAAAATTTAACCTTCAAAACTACACGGCTCTGATGAGGCCATCAATTTCTATATTATTACTAAATTTTAACTTTCTATGACAAATAGTTTCGGAGAAAATCGGGTGTGACAGAGAGACAGGCAGACAAACGGACAGACAGACACCGAAGTTCCGTACGGAACACTAAAAAGGTATATCTCCTCAGTTTAATATGTATTGTACTAATTACTAAACAGTTTTCATTAAATATAAACTCATTTATTTAATAAAGGCAGAATGCAGAAATCTTGACAGAGATAATCTGGCTTGACCTTAATTTTCAGAAAGCATGTGTAGCTGCACGAAGTTTTATTAAAATTTAACTGGAACTTATTAACAGCCAAATAAATAATCTAACTATTAACCATGTCAAGAGGCTTTTGAATTTATAATCGGTACAAACAATAACGCTTATGTATAACCTATGAAATAGTCTTCTAATTAATATATTCTAACTAGGTACGTCTAAAATATTGAGCAAAACAGACCAATTATAATACAATATATAAATATTTATTTGGGCGTTTTTTGTAGTACATCAAAGAGAAAATGATACCTAAATTATTTAACGCCAGGTGAAGTTGAACACGAGTTAATTGGCGCTATTTTTAAAACAGTTAACATCAGCTTGCCATAATCGTTCATAATGTGAGGAATATGGCGGATAAAATTACAGTAGGACCCCGATTATCCGAGGTAACGTGGGAGGGGGGGGCCCTCCTCGAATAACTGAAAACTCAGATCATCCGGATTTGTTTTTTTATTCATTCAAAAAATAAACACCAATACTTTAAACCGATGTATTAACGTTTTTAACATATAAATAGGTACATACATTATAAAATAGTGAAATAGGTATCTATGCGCTTCTGTTTCATATGCATCTTCTTTTTCTCGCTGCAATGTTTCTCCATCTATTAAGAAGAAGCAAATCCGCTGGGGTTGCCTCTGGTTGTTCGATATACCTCAAAGCTTTTTCCAAAGAAGCAAAACCTTCTTGATGAGACATCTTAGTGGGAGACTGTTCATCCACCGCCGCTTCGTCATTGTCATCGTCATCTGATTTTTCGGTTTCCTGAAAGGCATTCGTTATTTCTTCAATACTCATTTCTTCTTCTAAATAATCTGCTGTAATCCATTCAACAACATCTTCTCCTGTCACATTTTCGCAACCTTTTAATTTTTGCATTAATTCAAATAAACTTTTTTCTTTTTCTTCTATCTCGCTGTTAAAATTTGAACAGGACATTTCTCCATGGCTTCTCAATTTCAAAGCTAATTCATTTAATGGAGTATCATCTTCACTGTCATTATAGTCCTCAAAATCAATAACTTTTGAATAGTGGTAGTACGCACAGAATCCCAAGCTTGACTTACCCAGTAAATAACATTTTTCAGTGTAACCTTTCTCATCCCATTGATAATATCCTCCTTTTCTGTGTATTCTAACAGATGTTCAAGATATAAACGCCTATAATTTTTTTTAATGTTTTCGAGGATGCCTTGATCCATTGGTTGCATGATGCTGGTTACATTTGGAGGAAAAAATTTTACAACAATTTCGCCCACATGAAGTCCTTCTCCAGGGTGAGAGGGGGCATTATCCATTAATAAAATTGCTTTAATAGGAAGACGGTTTCTGTTCAAAAATTTAGTCACAGATGGCACGAACTCTTCTTAAACCAGTTAGTAAATAAGGTCTCATCCATCCATGCGCTCTTCTGACTTTTTTAATAGACTGGTAGGGCTTTGAGTGAGATATCTTTTAAAACTCTTGGATGTGCAGTCTTGCCAATCACCTTCAGTGAGATGCCAAGCATTTTATAATTCAGACCAGTTTCGTCACAGGATTTGCTTTTTTGCTTAAACTTCTCAATTGTGCCTACTAATCATTATTGCATTTTTTCTGTTGTAAAATTGGACCTGACAGAGGCACACCTGTTTTTGATCTCTGTTGGTTAAACCACATCAATAAAGCTTCGTTAACCTTTTCATAGTAGCCGGTTTTCATTGATTTTTACACCACTCTTCTATTTTTGTGCGGTTTTTTTTCTAATCTCCAGCTGTTACCTCACCTACTCCATAATCTCGTGCAACAACTTTAATTGTCTCTGCTGCTTCAACTCTTGTGATGGCTTTTATTTTTTCTTCAATAGGAACGACGATTCTTTTACGCTTATTTTGCTTCATTATAATACGACAAACAAAAATTTAAACAAAACAGTTCGTATTAATTACACTTAACTACCAGAACTCCAATAAATTATGTGAGTATACTCGTACTTCTCCGTAGTAAACGCTATAACGCACTGCATTCACGCAAATTTACATGCTGAGAGAGTCCAAAAACATAAATAGGAGAACCCCTCACACGGGCCAGGGGGATTCCCCGAAGGCCCCGACGATTTTAAATGGAAATATGTACATACATATTTTAGAACCTTGGTTAATACGCAGCATAGACGCGCGTACCTCGGATAATCAGGTTCTTAGATTGACTTGGTTAATCCGGAGCTCGGATAATCGCAACTCGGTTGATCGGGGTTCTACTGTACTCTACAAATGTGGGTAGTGCTTTAACTGACAATTATTTTAAACTAAATAGGTATGTATCTTATAAAATCTGAAAACTAAGTATTTTTGGATTTGTGGTTCCATGTTTATAGTAGTAACTAAAAAATCCAATACAAGTGAATATTTTCGAGTTGACTCGTTTGCTATACGTTCGCGTACTTTTTCCATTATGTGAGAACCTTTACTGCAAAGAAAAACATCAAGAAATTGGTCCATTTCATTCTACCCATCTGCTGAGAAACTCGATATTCGATTAATCATGTACTTGGCATCTAAAATGTGAAAATCCACCAATATGGTGCATCCACATTTCTTATACGACTTTATTAACCCATTTTCCAGTAACTCCTGGTTATTGAGAAAAAATACAGATAATCTAAGCAGGTTATTTAATTAAGTAATAGGACTCAACCAGTAAGTATGCAAATTTGTTGGAAATCGTCAATAATTTAGAATACCTAAGTATTTCGAAAAGTATTTCATCTATTTCTAATATGAAACAAACGAACAAGACAGGTTTTCTGCTCAATTTCGGATTACTGCAGTCAGCATATCCCTAAAAATATTTTTAAAAAGGTCTTCATAAAGGTTATGTTATAACATAGAACCCCAACGGATGCAAGCAGCAACAGTGGAAACAGACTTATACCAAGCAAACTACCCAGCAGACACACAGTGACATATAATCGCAGCAGGAAAAGATAAAAACCTGGTCAGAAAAAACACTACACGGAAAACATAGATACTACATAGAACAAGATTACATACGAGTAAACAAAAAACAATCATACACCCAGCTACAAGACTGGCAGCTATTTCCTGAAAATGCATATCAACCAGAAACTACCAAAAACATATTATCAAACACCTAACCATTACAGAGGACAGATGTAGGAAATGCTACCACCATAAAGAAACGATCGAACACATAACAAGCGGATGTAAAATAATAGCCGGAATCGAATAAACAACGAGACATGATTCAGCGGCAAAAGTAATGAACCAAGCAATAGCCACAGCATACAAACTTATAGAAACCACAGATCTCTACTAAAAATACTCACCAGCATCCATCCTTGAAAATAAATATTACAAGCTCTGTGGGACAACAACATCCTTACAGATCAAACAGTCCCCGCTAATAGACCCGATATCACATTTTATTATAAAAAATGAAAAATCAACTATCTAACTGACATAGCTGTTCTCAGTAACATAACACACCCTGCAATAGAAATAAAAAAGGCCATGGAAACAGAAAAAGTTATCATCGTCCCCCTCGTCATATGAATCACAGGTTTCACACCAAGAAAATTCACCCCTCACATAAGAGAATTAGCGCGAACATACACCAGAACATTCAGAAGTCAAGTCATTCCTTAATACACAATGGTAATAGAATTTGTACTGACTTGACGTAAGCCCGTTGGCCAAAATGGAACCACAATAACTAAACGTGAGAAGGAAATATAATAATAATAATATTAATAATTTGGTATTTGGTATAAGTAAATGTAAACTGCTCCACATCAACAAAGGCCAATTGAAGGGCCACCATGAGACAGAAACCATGAACAATGAAAAACTCGATAACATGCTTGACAAAGAAACATACAAATATCTAGGCTTCCATCCAAATACTAAACTCAATCTCACTCAAAAATCTCACTAAAGTCATCAACACGTTCGCTATACCTGTACTCACATACTCATTTGGTATCATCCAATGATCACACACAGACATAGAAAACATTCACATCCTTATACGTTCTCCATTCACCAAATACACGTAATTACACCCCAACGCATGCAAAGAAAAATTTACCATCAGGAGGAAGGCAGATCACTACACACAAAATAAATATCAGCACGTAGGAAATTCTTTCAGACCAAGCAAATCAGCCTCCACACAGCAACAGTGAAAGCAGACAAAAACTACGTACCTCTCGACTTATCCCTGGAAGACCACCCAGCAGACACACACACAGTCACACCCTACTACAACAGGAAAAGATGAAAACGTGGTCAGAAAAGACACTCCACAGAAACACAGATACCACATAGAACAAGACCACGTAAATAAAATACACCTGGTTACAGGATGGGCAGCTATTCCCTGAAACAGAAGGTCATCCAGGATAAAGTCATATTAACCAGAAACTACACAAAGCATATCATCAAAGACCAAACTGTTACAGAAGACAGATGCAGGAAATGCCACCAGTATAAAGAAACGATCGAATACATAACAAGCGGATGTAAAATATTAGCCGGAACGGAATACACAGCCAGACATGACTCAGCGGCAAAAGTAGTTCACCAAGCACTAGACACAACATACAAACTCATAGAAAACACAGATCCCTGCTACAAATACACACCAACATCCATTCTTGAAAATAAAGATTAAAAACTCTACTGGCACATCAGTATCGATACGGATAAAACAGTCCCCGCTAATAGACCGGATATTACTTTTCAATACAAAAAAGGAAAAGTCACCTATCTGAATGACTTAGCTGTCCCCAACGATACAAACATCCAAACGAAATACACAGAAAAAATTTCCAAATACACAAACCTTGCAACAGAAATAAAAAGTCTATGGGATTAAGAAAAAGTCATCATTGTCCCCCTCATATCAACCACAGACCTTACACCAACAACATTCACACCACACTTGCAGTACAATTAGGACTCAACACAAACATACACAAAAACATTCAGGAGTCAGTGATTTTAAAAACATGTAACATTGTCAGATCATTCCTTAATGCACAATGGTAATAGCGCTTGTGCTGACTTGGCTTAGGCCCGTCAGCCAAACATGGAGCCAGATTGACCAAATGTGAGAAAAAAGAACAGAATAATAATGCAAGTTAACTCATATTTTATATTATAAATGTTAGAAAAGAAATGTTTTAGAAAAAAATTTAAAATGAGGAACTAGTAGAGTAGAATAGGTAGAAAGGGAGTTTTAAGATTAATTTCCATTTTTATTAGTTACGCAACAAAAAGAAATCTAGCCGTGTATTTGCTCAGCTTCAAAACTCCAGTTGGCTTACTGATGTTCTTATTAATTTAAATTCCTAACTGCCAAATTAGATCAGTTAGACCTTTTTAGTAAATCATGCAGTAAATGTCTTTTTACCAACAAAATTTAAAAAGAAAGACTCTCTAAAGAATATTAAAACCAGAGGATATTGTCGTTGCACAGAACCGAAATTAGAGTTTTATATACTCTCTAAATGTCTTTTGTATTTAACTTTTATATAGGAAATATGTTACTTGAGCATCTGACTTACTCTAGTAACTTGTAGCCTATTAAAAGATGCTCCAATGGCAATCTTATAAAGATATAACAAAGTAATATTTAAATGTCAAATAAAACTTAAGAACAAAAGTACTTGAAAACAAATAAGACAAATCTCCTGTGACGACCATAAAACGTATTTTTATCATTTGAATTTAACATAAAGTCAGCCAAAGATAAAAGTGTCTTTTAAATTTGAAAATTTCCATTTCGATCGAACCGACTACATTTTTCCGTACTAGCAAAACCGTATTTCACCAAATTCGAATTCAATAAATTTAGACATAAAAGTACAAGCTATATTACGACCAAAGTCAGCAGATATATCGAGTAATACTTTAGCTGGAAAGTGCAGAAAAATGCTCAAAGGAAAGATGCATTGCTCAATATGTACGAATTGGGAATCTCTCTACACAAACGGTATACAGCGATAATTCTTTTATTCTCTCAACTCGCTTGGCTGTATTTATTTTACTTGACCTATATTTTCTTATACGATGTTTCATAACAGCGCCAAATGGACAGAGAGGATTTAGAAGCAGAAAGAATGAAAATGTAATTAATTAGTGATAATGAAAACAATTGTGTCAGTTTTTCCTGTAGTTTCATCGATACCTACCTTGTTTTCGTACTTTTTTTACTTTTCTGTTTATTATTGTATATTGAGCTTTGGGATACATTAATTGAGTTTTATTTTTTTAAACTGATCAATAAAAAAAAATGTAAGAAGAAAAAGAAGTAAAAAAACCCTATTGGAGTAAGCGGGATTCCAAGGAAGTCGTTCGTGTAGACATACATTTACGTAGGCTGAAAAGTTTTTGGTCTAGCTACTTAAAACATATTTTTTTTGCAAAATTCGACTTTATTCATCAACATAATCTCCTTCAAGAGCGATACAATCAGTCCAACGCTTTTCTAACATTTCTATACCTTTCTTGTAGAAGAATTTGTCTTTGCCTTTAAAATAGGCCTCAGTTTCGGCGATAACTTCTTCACTGGAGCCAAATCTCTTTCCTGCGAGCATTTTTTTGAAATCTGCAAATAGATAATATAGTCGTTGGGGACCAAATCTGGAGAATACGCTGCATGAGGAAGAAATTCGAACTTCATGCAATTTTGCCATTGTAACCATTGACTTGTGACACGGTGCATTGTCTTAATGAAAGAGCACTTTTTTCTTGCTAATTTGGGGCCGTTTCTTTGCGATTTCTGCTTTCAAGCACACCAATAACTTTACATAATATTAGCTATTGATGGTTTTTCCCTTCTCAGCATAGTCGATGAAAATTATTCCATGCGCATCCCAAAATACAGAGGCCTAAACCTTCCCAGCTGACTGTTTTTGGTCGCTTCGGGCGGCTTTCACCGGCTGCTGTCCACTCAGTTGACTGGCAATTTGATTCTGGTGTGTAGTGATGGATCCACGTTTCAACCATTGTCACATATCGCATGAAAAAAATCCGTTTTATTGCACTTAAAATAGGTCCAAACAACACCAAGAATCATCAACACGTTGTTATTTTCGAACAGGGCTTTCTAATGCTCAAATGTTCATGCAATATATGACCAACACGTTCTTTTGATATCTTTAGGGTGTCAGCTATCTCACGCAATTTCACTTTACGGTCATCCCAAACAAATTTGTGGGTTATTTTTTATGTTTTCCGGTGTAATCACCTCATTTGGGCGTCCAGAGATCTTGTAAGCCATTGCTTTGCTTGAATAGTATTTTTTCCCATCAAAAAACAGTGTTTAACCAACACAGGAAATGCGATTTTTTCCATTATTTTGAAAATATCAAAAGTAGCGTCACTAAAACCACTGTAACTTGTAAACTAATCGTCGAAATGTATCTGTCGTTTGAGCTTTGGTACTTCTTGAAAATCATACTGATTTCTTGAAAAGGGCGACATTAGCTTATAGGTGTACATTAAGATAGATATACGAAATTAAAGCGTCAGTGAACAAGAAAAACCGGGTACTTTTGTTAAATTGAACAAATACCTTAATAGAGAGAGCCATCCACCATTTTTGCTTTAAAATAAGTTCAAAAGTATAATTACAAAGTTAGTCATTCGTTTCTCTCATCCTTTTTAAAATATATTGGAACGAAGTAAAATTAGAGGAAAATAAATTACAGAATTTGAGTTCTTATAACTAATAATTTAGCCCTATTCATTTTGCTTCTCGACAACGATGAAGTAAAAATTGCCCAAGAATATAAGGCGTAATATACGTATGCAGTGCAGAACGAAGGGACAAAAATATTAAAATGCATAGAATGTCCTTACACATTTTACAAATACAAGAAAGACTTCAGGAAGGCAGGAGAATAATTGGCGCTCTGTATTCACTACTAGACTACAGCACATAAACAACGAATAACCTAGAGAAATATAGGACGTTCAGTAAAAGAAACCATGTTATTATGCAACCAGCAGAAAATGGGCGAATTACAAAGATCCAAGTAAGCTGGATCCCGACGGAAAGATAGCCACTGCGACGCTCGTTAAGGAAGCGGAACTAACTACGACCAGTCGGGGCCACTAGAGTTACCGGCGCATATATAAAACATCCGGCAGCAACGTACACTTTCAGTACTCCACTTTACTCCTACCAGTTTTCATTGAGAATGCCAAGTAAGACCTTGGTGAGACGACTTCAATATTCCACTCGGCATGTATGTAACTACTAAAATGGAGAAAGTCCATATTTCATCCATTCCATCATTCTCTCAGTTCAAGTCTTCTCGAGAGGCGTTTCTTCGTATCACGACTCATCAGTCGAGCTAGAATCGACAAACGAGAAAAAAAAACTCGGAAGTGTTTATTTCCGCACTAGCGAAACATCATAATAAGATACAATAAATTGGACCTGAAACTGAAAAGCATGCTCACTGTGCGACTTGGGCACTCTACGGCCACAAACTGAGAGAAATGGTCAGCAAATTGCCAACACTCACCGCACGTAGGTTCGATAAGGGTTCCCCAAGTACATAATGTCATTCTAGAACCACTAAAAATAGACGAACTCAGCATATATCACCACTACACCAAACACTTTATTTTTACACTCGACATGCGTTTCGCTAAACATGTTAGCTTGATCGCTCCTAACAGGGTTAGCGAAACGCCCATCGAGTGCAAAAAAGTTTTTGGTGTAGTGGTGATATATACTGAGTAGTGTCATTGTGCCAAAGATTCCATATTCCCAACATAGTTAAAAATGGACGAAGTTTTTATTTCAGCTTACACATTATTCTCTCATTTCTCAGTTCATTTCGAAGCGTTTCGCAGTGTTATAGCTCATCAGTCGAGCTAGCAGAGAGAGAAAAACTTATTTTCGTATTGGCGTAACATCATGATATATACATAAATATATATATATATATATATATATATATATATATATATATATATATATATATATATATATATATATATGAGGGACATTCAATAAGTAAAAAGACAGTTGGTCTCAGCTTAAACCGGCTCCATACATCTAGGAGTGCAAGTTGACAACCTTGTGATGAGCTTTAATTAGCTGTTCGATCATGTGATATAAACATAACCTTAAGATATCCAGTTTACCATGGCGAGTCCATTGGAAAACTGCAACGTCATCAGATTTTAGTAGCAAAAGGTGTTAAGCCAAGTGAAATACATTCTAGAATGTCATTAGTGTATGGACAAAGTTGCATGGAGCTCGTGAACGTTTACAAGTAAATAGATCCATTCAAAAGTGGCCGAACAAGAGTGTATGACAAGAAGCGAAGCCGAAGTTTCCGGTTCCTCGTTGGAATCGAGGACTGATGGACTTATTCGTGATAACAGAAGAATTGTGAGTTGTTGGAAGACAACGTTAAGCTAGCTCTCAAGGGCAAACGCTGTAGACTCTTGCGAAAAGCAGTAATTCTTCAACACGACCATGCCCGCCCTCATACGGCTTACCCAAGAAAAGCTTCGAGAACTGAGTTGGGAGATCTTCCCTCATCCCGCATACAGCCCAGACCTGGCTTCGTGTGATTTTTACCTATTCGGACCTCTCATAGATACCCTACGTGGAAAGAGGTTCACCCACAATGAAGAAGTGAAGAAAAAAGGGCAAAAGTGGCTTCGACGTTACCTAAAAGAACACAGGAATCAAGACACTCGCAAAAAGGTGGGACAAGTGTATCAACGTTGGGGGGATTATATCGAAAAGTTGGCCAAATTTTTAAGTAATATGTTCTCTTTATTTAATGAATGACCCTTGTATATATATATATATATATATATATATATATATATATATATATATATATATATATATATATATATATATATATATATATATATATATATATATATATATATATATATATATATATATATATATATATATATATATATATATATATATATACATATATATATATATATATATATATATATATATATATATATATATATATATATACAAGGGTCATTCATTAAATAAAGAGAACATATTACTTAAAAATTTGGCCAACTTTTCGATATAATCCCCCCAACGTTGATACACGTTATTTATATTGTATATATATATATATATATATATATATATATATATATATATATATATATATATATATATATATATATATACATATATATATATATATATATATATATATATATATATATATATATATATACATATATATATATATATATATATATATATATATATATATATATATATATTATATATATACATATATATATATATATATATATATATATATATATATATATATATATATATATATATATATATATATATATATATATATATATATATATATATATGTATATATATATATATATATATATATATATATATATATATATATATATATATATATATATATATATATATATATATATATATATATATATATATATATATATATATATATATATATATATATATATATATATATATATATATATATATATATATATATATATATAAAATATATAAATTGAACTCTAGTAGTTTCTTTAAATAAAACTTTTATAAAACATATTTTCAACTCGTTAATCTCCTAAAAATTCATGTTATTAAAGTTATTAGAACATCCAAGATGCCGTTCAACGTTTATATTATACCGATGCCAGCGATCACGAATAAAATTCAAATAATCACAAATCACACTCCTGGTAAATCTCGAACCGGCGTGATAAAACTAATCTAAGTTTATAACAAGTTTCTGCAAAGTTTGGCATGGAGAATTTCATCAAACTCGGCTCACTTTTCACCACTTCAAATCATATAAATAAAGGAAGTGTTGATTTTGACGCGTCGCTTCACTCTAGCTTAAATGAAATGTCCAAAAGTTATCAGATATTTGACGTCAAAGAGAGATTTTAGTGACGGGGAAATCGATATCCTCGTTTTAACATGATTTGGACATCGATTGAAACCAGCCATGTAGTCGTATGATGCAGTACAGTAATAATATTACTTTTTGTTTGGGATATTCCATCATTATGTTTTACAAAGCATTAGAGATATTTAATAAGACTCTAAAAGTGGTGACAAATACGAGGGTAAATTGATAAGTCTAGTAAATTTCTACGAAATGGCGGAAAATTTTGTTAAGCGACATGATTCTTGTAACGGTTGTGTTCAAAGTTTCAAACGGATGGAACGCGCAGTGGTTTGTTGCCAGCTATCGAAAGTGATCGATGTTACACGTTTCGTAGAAATGGATAAAGCCTAATATTATGCAGTGATAAAATAATCGATGGTGATGGCGACTATTTTTGGGACTCACAAGATAGCATCATTGACTATTTGGAAAGGAGTAAAGCAATGACTGGGCTTCGAAATAGTTTCCCACCCTTCCCTATTCCCTAGATTTGGTCTTAAGTGAGTTTTTTTTTGTTTCCTTAAAAATTGGCCTGGGAGAAAGATTTCGTCGAATAAAGAGGTTATCTGTACTGTAAAGGAGTGTTATATACAGCTCGAAACAATTTTATTATCTAAGGGAATTAAAGAATTAGAATATCGCTATACCAAATGTATTGAGCTCGATGGCGTTTATGTTAAGAAACAATTTTTTGTTTTTACAAAAAATGTTATTTACCTTGTTTTTTACAACTTTTTAATTCACCTTTGTATTTGTTCAGAATCGGAACTATAAAAAAATAACTTGTAGTTTCATTAATTAAATAGTAGCACGTATTTATCTATCTGGTACTAATAGTAATTGCATACGTAGTAGAAGTAATGAGTTGTTGCCACCGACAGTGAATAAGGAATTTAGGTTTAAATTGAAAGAAAGGTATCTTAAACATTGGCACTCGTATATAAATCGAAATGTTGATTTCAACGCAGAACTAGAATCTTCTAGAAATTGACGCCATGATAATAAAAGGAATATTAGTAATAGCAAAATGTTTTACATGGTTGGAGATTGTAAATACCACTTAAACTAGCCATTTAAAAAATAATTAGCTTGTTACTTTTAATGGATGGTGTGTAAGTCCAAAAGTATTTTAACAAACGATTTTGTCAATAAAATTTACCTCTATGGAAAATATTGAAAAATTGTAATAACTTTAAAATAGCATTTAAAAAATATTTAGCTTATTGCTTTTAATTCATAGGATATACATCCTTGGCCAAAAGTATTAGGCACCCTACAATTTACTTCATTTCTTGTGTTTAATGCGTATGTTTTGTAAAATCGTATATTGAGGTAAAATTATGAAATAAATTAATATTTCGTGGGTCCGCCCTTAGCTTTAATTACAGCAGCTACGTACAAGCCTAGTACATTCAGTTGTATTTACGGCATCCCACTCATCCATCAAAGCGCTTTTTAGCGCTGCTTTTGATGTTATGCTATGCTCCCGTATCTTGCGCTTCAGAATACCCCAAAGATGTTCGATAAGATTTAGATCTGGAGACTGCGCCGGCCAATCCAACAAGGCATTGTTATTATCTCAAAACCAGCGCATCGTAGCCGCTGATTTATGACAAGGTGCATTATCTTGCTGGAATTTGATATCGTCTAAATTAGCTGAATTAGCTAAATTAGCTACTTTTGGCTGTTCATGCGGCCTTCACAAACGAACATTTCGCCGACACCTTTAGCAGCTATACAGCCCCAGATCATAATGCTGCCTCCTCCATGTTTTACAGTAGGTACCACGCAATCTGGATGGTATTCCTCGCCGACACGCCGCCTCACGAATGTCACACCTGACGTTCCGAATAGCTGTAAGAATAGAAAAAATACTCAATTAAAAAATTAGTTATTATTTTGACTAAAACGGATATATTAAGAGTAATTGTATATAGTTATATACAATTACTATATATAAATCATATAAAAACGTACCTCAAAGTTGGATTCGTCGGACCATACAACATTAGACCAATCCTGTTCGCTAAAATATTGGTGCTTCAGATACCACTCTAAGCGTTTCTTCCTATTGGTCTCTGAAAGCCAAGGCTTCTTTCTAGCTTTGCACCCTCTTAATCCAGCTTCTGTCAGTCTTCTCCTTGCCGTTCGAGAACTAATCGGCATCCCAATCTCTTCCACAGAATTGCAGCGAGCTCAGATGATGTTTTTTTTTTTTTTTCGATTTTTAATAGACTCGCGGATGAGTTTTCGGTGCTGTCCCGTCCCCCGTTCTCATTTTGTTGGCATGGGAGCCAGTCTCCATAAACCTTTTAATAGCATATTGCACTGCGCACCGAGGACATTTCACTAACTTGGCTATTTCTACTTGGGGCTTGCCTTGTTCATGTAGGGTTTGAATTTTAATTCGTTTTTCGATACCAAGCTCACTTTTCTTAGGCATTTCTCAAATATAAGAATGTCCAGTTCACAAATAAAACACGCGCGGAAGCTTCTTGACACTACAAGAAATAAAAAGAGACTGATAAAACATTAAAAATATTTTTCAAAAACCTCATTATCGCAATTTTGTGGGCCAAGTGTTTTATGGACCTGTAAAAGAGATTGTCTATTGTTTAAGTTAGCTTTTGACAGCGCCGCCTATAGTATTGTTAAAACAATTAGTCTTTTTTTAAATATTTTATGAGTTTCAAGTGTTTATTAGGGGTGCCTAATACTTTTGGCCAAGGCTGTATGTTATCTCAAGAACTGTGTAAACGAAGAATTGCGTAAAAAAGTATATTAGTATATATCGTCTACACTAATATACCAAGTCCATCGTTTTTCAAGTTGTTTCATTTGATCCAAGAAAAATGACTCTACAACAACTTTCAACACGTTATCTGAGCACAATTTTCAGCCTATGAGGTTGAAGATTGGCATCCACGAATTGCTTTCGCAAACACTGGCATCTTCTTTCATCAATTTGAGAGCAAGAAATCCCCAACAAGCCTGTTGATTTCCTCAACTTTTGCCTCAAGCAGGCTCTCTCATCTAGATGTCATACTATAGTAAGTCTCCGCCGCATCAAAACTGTTTGAATCAAAATTTTTTTTGAATACAAGATGGACCGTGATTGCCGCACACCTAGGATATTCTCTCATGAATACCTTTTTGGCAGAAAAAAAAAAAATCGAAACTGACAAAAATTTGATAACTATATTGTTATTTTGCAAAACGGCTAAGTAGATAATTAAAAATAACAAAAACACACACACACACACACACACATATATATATATATATATATATATATATATATATATATATATATATATATATATATATATATATATATATATATATATATCCTATATATAAAATATATAAAAAATATACAAGTATCGGAATTACAATATATGTTATATCCTTATATAAATATTATGAAATTCAGTATGTAATAATATTTACTACCTATACATTTGTTTAATTATAACAAATAAATAATATATATATATATTATCCGTTATCATATATATGGGAATATATTATATATATGATTCCCAATTAAAGTAGTAAAAAAAAACTGGACAAGTGCAAGTCGGACTTGCACAATTAATATTCCATATCGTTATTGCTGAACTATTCGATAAATTCAGTCATTCCACAAATATTTACTACCTAAATAGTCAAATTATTTAATTATAATACAAATAAATTAAAATTATTTTTTTCTCGTATTTATCTGTTGGTCACCAGTCAGCATGGAAATTTATCTTATCTATGATTGGCTAAATGCTTAAAGAAGTAACTCTCAGAGATAGGGTGGGAGGAGATTTTTGGTAATTTTTTAAAAATAATGCGAATAAATATTTGCTCGAGTATTACATCATATATATTTTTAAACTCGTGTTTTCACAAGCTTTCATTTGACACCCCACTCGATGACTTTAGAAAAAAATTTTTCACTTCCGGTTTCACCCCCCAAAAGTCTTAAGTCAAAATTTAACTTTTAAAAATACACGACTCTGGTTGGGTCATTAATTGCCAAATTTCAACTGTCCATGCCAAATAGTTTCGAAGGAAATTGGTGTGACAGACAGACAGATAAACAGATACCGGAGTGATCCCATAAATGTTCCGACGGAACACTAATAAATGTAAGTAATTGTACAATGTGCAATTTTTTAGGAACAAATAACCACACACTTAAAAGGTGCGTGGATTCTCAGATTAATTCAATTCCCAGTATCGACATCTATTGTGTTCCAAAAGTTTCCTTTGGATTAAATCTGTGATAATAAATTAAAGATTTAATGGATAAATTTTAATATAGAAGATATTTTTGAATTTGCCTTTGTTTTCGTTCCATCAAACTCGTATTTTGAGCCTGCCTTAAAACGATCCTTAGAAATTCTTTAAAAGCAATGTCTTTATATTAAAAACTATCTTACGTATTTTCCCAGCGAGTGAAAACAACAGTCTCAATTTAGCTAACCTAAATTCTAAATAGTTTTCGTCGAGTTTCTCGTCTACGGATGTTTAAAAATGAAAAATTAACCATTGTGAATTCCTTTGAAACTAGGTTTCTTTTAGTCTTGTTTTTACTTTTCTTTTGTATAAGTTTCTCCCAAGTTTCCATTATCTATCTTATATCCTTTTGAATAATCTTTTCATAAGTATTGTCTAGGGTAGGCTCAGAAATTTTAGTTGCTTGTGCAATTTCTCTGTGGTATAAGCAAAACAAACTTATAAATTTTCAACGAAACGAAACTTGCAAGAATGATAAATTGTTTGGCTTATTTTTGTGGCGGATGCCAGCTAAAAATAAAACAACTAGATAATACAGAATGAGGTCTTCAATAAATTGATCGAAAATATATTTTTTAGTGTTCCGTACTTATAAGATCACTTCGGTGTCTGTCCGTCTGTCTGTCTGTCTATCCGTCTGTCTGTCCGTCTATCACACCCTATTTTCTTCTAATCTATTTGACGTAGAAAATTGAAATTTGGCACTAATATAGGAATTGATGGTCTCATCAGAGCCGTGTAGTTTTGAATGTTAAACTTTGACTTAAAAGGTTAGTTTTGGGGGGTCAAATCGGAAATGAAACAAAAAAAAAATACTAGGTCATCGAGAAACATACATAATGTAATACTTGTGCACACTTTTCTTTGTATTATTTTTAAAAAATTGACAAAAATCGCTGTCCCCCCCTTTATTTCGAAAAGTATTAATCTAAAAATTTTTTAAGAAATTCTGTTGTTCTCCATAAAATGTAGATGGAGCGGACATTATGTTTGATAATTTATCTGGTATAAAAGCTAAAAAAGGCTATGTGCCTAGACAATATGGTGGAGATTTTTTTAATATACTTTTCAGTACATTACTGTTACCGAGTAGACTCCTGTATTGAGACAAAATAATTCTATTTGTTATATAATTAAACAAATATTTAGATAGTAAATGTTTGTTTTACACTTTTTCTTACTAGACTATAGATTGAACTAGACTGATTTATTAGTTATTAGGTAGCTAAGATGCTACAACTGTTACACATTATGGATTAAAAAACGTAAGAATGTCTATTGGATCTAAAGATATATACATGTCAAAGACCTAATTAGCTTAGCCTAGGTAAGGATTTTATTTTATTTTAAAAGCAATGGCCATACGAAACACTAATTACGCAAGTCCGGCTTGCACTTGGCCATTTTTTTTAGTATCTACGTAGCTATAAAAAAAAAAAATATATTTCTTACTACATAACTACCACTTGCACAAATACATATAGTCCAGTGTTTCTCGAGTTGTTTCATTCTATTCAAAAAAAAAATCAAAAAGCTACTCTACAGTGGCTGTTAATTCATCATCTGAGGAAAATTTTCGACTCTGTGCTCTTTCTTCAAATATTAGAATAATAGTTATCGCCAAGCACTAAATCAAAACTATAAGGCGGATATTGTCATTCGATGGATACACAGCT
>CM032447.1:59683769-59725996 GCA_019049505.1 Pachyrhynchus sulphureomaculatus
TTATGGCGCGCCCAATTTTATTTATTTGCTGTATATTTAGTGAGCTTTGTATTCGCAAAAAACTGTTGCCATAACCTTCCCTGCTGATGAAACTGTCTTTGCCTTCTTTGGTCCACTTCCACCGGCTTCGATCCACTGTTTCGACTGTTCGTTTTCGCTCTGGTGTATAGTGGTGGATCCAAGTTTCATCAACAGTTTTCAAACGATGCTTGAAATCGATTTTATTTTGCTTAAAATGATCCAAACATGCTTGAGAAGTATGCATTCGAATGCGTTTTTGGTCCATTATCAGCAAATGCGGCACCCATCTAGCACAAAGCTTTTTCATGCAAAATATTTCCAATTCGTTCTTTTGAGATGCTTCTGGCCTCAGGTATTTCACGCACTTTCATTCGTCGATCATCTAACACCATATCATGGACTTATTGACAATCTAGGTATTAACCTATTGCTTGTCAACTGCCAAGTTATAAATTAAAGAACTTAAAGATTTTTACTAATCTTAATTATTTTTTACATTCTTTACTGACTATCTCTTAGAGACAAGGTAATTAGTCTGCTTTTATCTCCACCCGGTACGGTTTTATTTAAAAAATATATCCATAATCTAAACGCGTTTTTTAGTACGTCATTATTACCAAAATATTAACTTCAAAATACCCGTTCGCCTACAAAATAAAGATAAATAAAATACCAACTTGTTTTAATGAGACTAGCAATAATACTTTATGTCTCAATATTATGATAATTTTTATTTTAAGTACGAAACAACTTTTTTTTTAATTAGACAAGTTGTTTGGTAATGGCTGTTTTAATTTTTCGTTCAAATTTCAATGACATTTAGTTAGTATTTCACGGAATTTCAGAATCATGTATGTTTAGTTTTTAAATATTTGATCATTAAGTAAATATCTTTTTTAATGGATTATCATAATTTTATTATTCAAGTTGTGTAAATGAAGACATAAATTATTTTTTATGTTGAAATATTTTAGTTTCTCTAAAATGGAAAAGTTTATTCTATTGAAGTCACTAAGAATTTTAATATACAAGCCTTATTAGCAGTATCTACACCATATTAGAAGTATCTGCACCATATTAGAAGTATCTACACTATAATAGAAGTATCTATACCATATTATCACAATAAATTCAGTGAATAGTATAGCCTAAACGGTCTTAGAAAATATTCATTCGAATGTGTTTTTTGTCGATTGTTAACAAACGAGGCACCCATCAAGCGAAACGCTTTCTCATACCCAAAATATCGTGTAAAATGTGGGGAACACTGCCTATCGGGATGTTTACAATGTCAGCGAGCTCGCGAACCTTGAATCAGTGTTCATTTAGTACGCTAGTGTGAATTTTTGTCACAATCTTGTCGCGTCGGTCGTAGAGGTTTTCGGGCGCCCTGGGCGTTTATAGTATTTTTCACGATCTAAGAAAGTGACTTAGCATCGTGCAGGGCCGCACTATATCTGATTGTATAATTGCTGGGCTTAAAATTTTATTGTGATAACATAGTTGAATTTTAATGTTTTATGTACTGAATAATACACAATATAGTAATTACACAAATACATTAAAACAATGTACAGTACATACATCTATATGAGTTTTCAATTTTTTTGACGTGTTGGATACAATTTCTCCTATTTTCAACGGTTACATTTTTCTCTTCTGTCTTTATCAACTCAATCACACTACTGTTTAAAGTATTATTGTAAGCACGTATATTAGACTTTATTTTATAGCATATCAACTCGATAGTATTAAAGATACAATAACATGGTGGAAGCCGAATTATTTCGCATCCTGCTTCCTTTGCAATTTTATCACAAACAGATTCCTTTGAAAACTTGTAACTTTTTTAAAACTTCTCACAATTGTTTAACTCTATAACTTTCATGAAAATATATGTCACGTTCGCAAAAAAAGGCTTGTATTTCCCTTTTTCTACTGATGGAACTTGGTACCTTATTCAGACTATGATAGGATGCATTATCTATCACAATACAGCTATTCGGTGGTATATTCGGCATTAATTTGTTTTGAAGCTAATCTTCAAAAACTTCAGCGGTTGTATCACAATGATAATCCAAGCTGGAATCTAAAATATTCTTGGCTGCTGGAAATAGACATTTTGGTATCCAGCCTTCTTCTGACCCCGCATATAAAATGGTTATTCTTTTACCTTTAGTTGATGGAGCTTTGGTGTGGCATTTTTTGGATTTATCAATCCATCCTTTACTGGGTGTGTCGTGGGTGTCATACCAAGTCTCCTCTAGGTAGATTATCGTTCAATTTTCCGATCTAGCTGTATTTATTTTTTCAAGATATTCCATTCTGAGTTGTTGTAAGTTCCGTGATTCCATTATAACTTGCCTTTTTTTGAACAAAAACCCCAAACGACGTAGAATACGCCAAAAAGTTGTAGTGGAACATTTTGTGTCACAACTATCCTCGAACAGCCTCCGTGAAAGTGACAATAACGTAGGAACTTTTTATTCTGCATACATTTCATAAATTTTGCGGCGGATTAAGTCTTCGACATACCTTTGTCTTTTCGTGTTTTTTTAGGAGCTATCGAATTATTTACAATTTTTCAAACTGTACTTTCAGGAATGCTTGTTAAAGCTGATGTCTCCATCAATGAAAAGTACTTTTTGTGGCCTCGCTCCACTAACTTTAAATAAACACTTTTAACTATCACTTTTGCCTCAACGAGCAAACATTTGCGGCTTCTGATGGAAAGGGCTTCGGACATTTTAAAACACTACTGAACTTTATTATAAATGTGTGAAATACACACTATTTCAGTATAATACTGCAGATAAACTGAAGAATATTCTTTATATTTATAAACACGAAGTAGCCAAGAAAATTTTAGATTGAAAGGGAGGTATTACGAATTATCAATTACGATCCTGTTACGGCCAGGTACGTGCGAAGATCCTAACAGTCGTTTAATGTTTTTATTGCATCAATTTGCCAAATCACTTTCTTAGATCTTGAAAAATACTATACCATCTTGAGTACATGTACGACCACGATTAAATTCAGCAGCTCACTTGTTAATCCTCGCTAAAGCTAAAACTAAGTATTTATAACAGCTCACCCTTCAATTTGATCCATTGTTTAGAAAATGTTAAAACTCGTTTGTTTACACAATCCCTTCAAAATTACAACTATATTCACGCGTCTCACCCTTCACAGCACGTCATCTAATAGATAACACATAATAAATATAATAATTTGCTCATCTTGGCGTCATATCTGTATCAGACCGAGAACTTCTGGAAACTTAGCCGTATGCTAGAAACATAATGGCTACAAAGATTCCACAAATAATGGAGAGGTTTACAGAAGGACGATTTAAAAGCTGAAGTGGACCATGTAGACATTTGTGCTCTATATTTATACAGGTTAAGCCATTGTGCGAAACTGTATAACCTGGATAATACAAATCAAACTATTTTTTTTTCTCAACTTATTTAATGTTTAATTGATATTAAAACAATGTTGTTTCAATTCCTCTTTTTATATTTGACTAACAACTAGGGATGAACAGTAGCGATAATTTCAGTAGTGTCACTGGAAATACAGTGACCTAGAAGCAGAAGAACAGACTGGATTTAGGGCTGGAAGATCTACAGTCGACCACCTTTTTAGTATTACTCAGATTATAGAGAAAAATTCTTTATTAGATCTTGCTGTATGTTGACCTTAAAAAACATAGGATAACGTACCTCTAATAAAACTATGGCAGGCACTAGAAAAAAACAAACATCAATTTTAAGTTGGTTAAAGCTTGAAATGGCTATCCTAAGAAAATACCACAAAGATCAAAACTATCAAAGGGATGTACAGTTAACAAGGAACGCAAACAGGGATGCTGCCTCTCGCTAACACTGTTTAAGATCTACCTAGAACAAGCGTTAAAAATATGTAAGAACACGGGTATAACAATAATCGAAAACACCACCTTATACACCTTGTTCTCCGCAGCTGATCAGGTAATATTAGCTCAAGACCGCAAAGACCTTCAATACGTGACCAGAAAACTGGTGAGGAATATAAATGCTAGCGGCTAAAGATGAATCTGACAAAGACGGAATATATGTGTGTTGGCAGCTTACAGCAATAATTTGGTACTACTACGTACGACGAAACAACGGATAAAGCAATAAGAGAAAGAAACACCCAAGAAAGAAGAGCCATTAAAATAGAGAAGATTAAAAATGACAAGATCCGAGAAATTATTTTGGCATTATACATACAATAGTAGAGGACATCAAAGTAAATCAATTGAATTGGTATAGGCACGTCCAGAGAACGAACAACAATAGATTGCCTAAATAAATTCTCAATTGGACACCCCCCGGAAGACGGAAGAGAGGAAGGTGTAGAAGAAATTGGAGATAGTGACGAAGAAGTAAGAGATAGAGATCTGGAGAGAAATCTCTGGTAGGACAGAAAACAATGGAAGCTAGGAACAAGACGTCGTAGAACGGCAGTAATAAATAAAGATAAATTAATGCCTAGATGATTTAAAGATTTCATGTCTACTATATCATGTATTGATGAACAATTGATGTAAAAGCTGACAGCCAAGTTGTATGTCAGATTCCCTCTGTCTTACCGATTAGAGAGATGGAGACTCTGACGTTCAACGTCTTCATCTATAATTTGTTGTAGTTTTTTTTTTTTCATTTTCATAATCTTCGTCTTGACATTAGATATTAAACTAAATAATTATAATAAATATGTACTCTCGCTGTAACTTATGTGACATGTGAACCCGTCATAAAAAATATAATTAAATGCTTTACACTTAAGAGTATTTCCCATATCATTATTACATCATTCTAATTAGTCTTCTACACAACATCACTCAATTATTTACATTTCATACTTCATTTATGACTTAACGACATTCTCGATTAATATCTTTATATATATGCATACAATTTTTTACGCCTAGATTTACAACGTAATGCCATTTGACATTTATTAGTTAACTATTTATCATTTTAATTCCTTGACCTGAAGCAATATTGTATTATATCGTATAAATAAAAACTCTTTTGTATGTCTTATGGTGATAATGACCTACTTGATCTGTGGAATAGTCTGGATAGATTTTTCTTATTTATTAGAGAGAATTTAAACTTCGTGCATTTCTCAATTGTGTTGACATAATTTTAAACATAAACTCCTGGACAAAATTAACGCAACAATCTGAAAATTAATTTATCTTTTTCTTATGTCAGTTTTAAAGATAATCGAGTATTCGAATAGTAGGCTTTGCATATTTTGTTTCGTTGTTCATGACAGAAATCAAAACAATTTGTTTAGATTTACTGTTTAAAAGAATTTTTTTAGAAGATAAAACAATTTTCTGTAATAATACGATAGATTTTCTTTGAAAGTAAGCTTATAAATTGTTCCCTTTGTCAAAGTAATACGTTTTTGTGGTAGACTGTTTTATTTTTGACCCCGAAGAATTAGAAAAATGAATCGAACAAGGAATTTAACTGAATACGAGGTAGTGCTCAGTTTTATTGGACGAGGGATATTATCAGAGTTATGTTGCCAATTTGTTAGGCAAACATCGTTTCACAATTAGTCGTATGGTAAGAGGCTTGAATGAAGTAAGAACTTATTCTAGAAGGCTAGAGCAAGGGCGAAAACGATGCACTAGCGACCTAGATGAACGTTTTATAAGACAATATGCTTTAAGAAACAGGACTGTCACTAGTTTTATAATAAGAAACGAACTCGAAGCTGTTCGCAATGTCACAATTTCTTCTAAAACAGTTAGAAGACGGTTAAATGAAGCTGGATTAAACAGTAGGAGACCAGCCACTGCGCTCTTGCTTACTAGAGAGAACAGAGTTGCCAGGTTACGTTTTGCTCGAAATCACGAAAACTGGTCTGTAGATTATTGGAAACAAGTTTTCTTCACAGATGAAACTAGGGTTAGTCTAAAACATCCAGATGGTCGTGAGCGAGTATGGCGAAGACCAGGAGAAAGGTTTGCTCCTTGCAATATCTCTGCAAGGATTCCATTCGGCGGTGGCTCTGTTATGTTCTGGGGTAGCATCTGCTTTGATGCTCGCACAGAGTTAGTCCGTACGAGATCCATGAATGCTAACTACTATCTTGAGAATATTTTAATAGAACATGTGATGCCTTTCGGTCATTTTGTGGGGCCCAATTTCCTGTTTATGCAAGACAACGCTCGACCTCACGTGGCTAGGGAGGTACTCGATTATCTTAATCAAGTTGATATACCGATTATGCAATGGCCACCTGAATCCGATAGAACATGTATGGGATCACCTTAAGAAAAATGTGAAACGTCATATACCTGCACCTAGAAACCTGAGGGAACTTGAAAATGCAGTTATCACAGAATGGGAGCAAATTCCTCAAGATTTTATCCAAAATTTAATTAGAAGCATGCCTAGGCGCATAAACGCTGTCATCCGAAGTAGAGGAGGCAACACACGCTACTAGTGTCCCATTTACACCATTAATTTTGCTACTAGTGTCCCAGTTTATTTTTTTCATTATTACATAATTTCAACGATTTTGTTATTAGGTCTTAAGAATAATTTTAATTCGAATCTTATAGAGAAATTTGGTAGCTAATTCACTTTTAAAGTATCCGAATAAGTTTTTTCTAACTTTTAGTGTAACCAATATTCATAAAAAATTATTAAAATTAATTCATTATAGAGATTTGTATGATTTAATATATTGTTGCGTTAATTTTGTATAGGAGTGTACAATTCAAATAACATTCAACATCCTCTACACTTACCACAACTACTTTTGTTAGTAGTGGAAATAGAGGGAATGGATGTACATAGGTATGAGAGAGATGTCTGCAAGGATGAGAGGTATGAAGAGAGAGATTAAAAGGTTTAACAACTAAGTCTAGCATAAATAATACCATGTACCTGACAATATCAAGCTGGGATTTTTAAAACAATTTTCCCAGCAGACCGAAGCAAAAATCCACATAAATATTAATAGCAAGGAAACAAAAAACCCTTTCCTAAAAAATCAAAATTATAAAAGTCATTAATCATTTGGAAATGACTAATTGATATATCTCTGAAACTGTTTGTCGTAGAAAGTTGAAATTTGGTAATAATACAGGAATTGATAGCCTCATCAGAGCTACGTAGTTTTGAAACTTACATTTTGATTTAAGGGGTGAAATCGGAAGTGAAAAAAAAAAATTTACTAGGTCATCGAGGTGGAGTGAAATGAAACTTTGTGAAAACACGAGTCAAATATATATACGTATATATATATATATATATATATATATATATATATATATATATATATATATATCAAGGATTTTCTACAGCTAACGCTGTCTTCCTTCTCTCAGCCTTTGATTCCATTCGTTTCTATTTTCCCAGTCTCCATCTGTTAGACCCCTGTCCTCCATAGCCTCGTCCACATCGTCTCTCCACGATCGTCTGGGTCTTCCTCTTTTTCTTCTCCCTATAGGGCTCCACTCTGTTATTTTCTTTATCCACCTATTGTCTTCGCTCCGTCTTATGTGTCCATACCATTTTAATCGTTTTTCTTCAATGGTGTTTATTGCGTTCTCTTTGATGTTCATTCTGCTTCTTATTCCTTCATTTGGTATTCTCTCCATACGTGTCACTCTACAACATCTTCTCCAATACTCCATCTCTACCGCGTTAATTTTAGATTTATTTCTTTTGTTGATCGTCCATGTTTCTGACCCGTATGTCATTATGCTTTGTATTATTGATTTGTATATGCGTGTTTTGTTTCTCTTTGTAATATGCTCGTCCCACAAGATCGAATTTAATTGTCTTATACATGTCTGCGTTTGTCCTAATCTAGCTTTAATCTCTTCTTCTGATGTTGCGTTTTTTGAAATGATGGTTCCTAAATATTTAAATATATCGGTTCCTTTGATTATTGTTTCGTTATCGACTTCTAGATTCTCCACGTTTCCCTCCTTTGTTGTTAGATATTCCGTTTTATCAAAGTTTATTGCTAATCCTGCTTTAGTGTATTCTTCTTTCAGTTTTCTTACCATATAACTGAGGTCTTCCTCATCTTACGCTATGATTACTTGGTCGTCTGCGAAACTTAGAGTATATAAGTAATCTTCTCGTATTGGGACTCCCATTCCACTACATTTTTGTTCGAGGTATATTTTGAATAGTGTTGGGGATGTAGAGCATCCTTGTAATAGGCCTTTTGATGTTTGGAGTCTCCTCCCGATTTTATGTCCTATTTTTATGTTCACTGTGTTATTTTCGTAGAGAGTTTTTACTGCGTATATTATCTATTAACTTAGTAATAATAAGGAGCTATCTGAATTTGAATTTGTTAGTACTCAAACTTTTTTTACGTAAAATATCATTGGACAGGTCTTTAAACTCTTATGATACCTTAGTAGGTTGAACAAATATTTCAGTGTTTCTGGTACTATCCAAAATTATTATTGGAATTAAAAAATATATCAAACACATAGAAATAATGTCCAACAGGATAGTACGGATAACAAGGAACAGGTCGGCGAATGAAAGAAGATCAATGGGAAGTCCAAGAAAGAGATAGAGCAAAGCATATAGATCAGGGACCAATTAAAACAATCACTAGTGCTTAGCTATAGTAGGAAGAAAAAGAAAAAATATATATAGTTTTTAGAGCTTTCTAAATTTGATTCGTTCGAATGTTAAGTCAATCACACCTAATATTAAATTTATGATAAATGAGGATGCCAGGCAAAAAATTCCACATATCTACCAAAACATTTCCCTATACTTTTATTTAAACTTGCTGTCTATAAACCATTCATTACAAAAAATAATTACTCGTGTCAAAATTGTATTATCAACAAACCATGTATTATCATTCCCGGGGTTACTAATAATACGTTGTAAACAAATTTGTTTAATCCATTATTGATAACCTCAATTAATCACTTAAATCCAATTTGAAAAATGGTACTTTTTTTGTTGACAAGTAGGAAAATTTTATGTATGAGCAGTAATTGTTTCTTTTTATTTAGATATTATTTTTTTCAGTTAAAACAATAGTTTTAACGATTTTCGTTATATTCGGCATTTTATATTCGCTACGAGGGCTATCCTTTAAGTTTTTACACAAAAAAAAAAAAAAAAAAAATTTCGGTACAAATCGTTTTATTGTTTCTCAAAATATTGGCCTTTAACATTGTTACTTTTGCAAGCGTTCGAACCAATTCTCAAAAGATTTTTTTCCACTCTGAAGTTGGTAACTCAAAGACATGGTTTTGGAAGGATTCAACAACTTCTTGAGGTGATAAAAACCGCTGTCCTCGCATTTCAGAACCAAAAGAAGTTGTTAGGCGATAAATGAGGTGAATACGGCCAATGAGACATTAATTCAATATTTTTCTCCGTCAAATAATCAATTGCTTGACGCGCTGTCTGAGAGCTGGCAGTATCTAGATGAAGAATGATGTGACGTTTTCAGTTGTTTTTCCTGATTTCATCGATAACTTCTAGCTAAGAAATTGTTGTATACTATTCAGAATTACCTGTTTTTCGATCTCTAAAGCAATGGTTGCAACATGTCCAGTATAACCAAAGAAACAAGTGATCATTTTCTTGGAAGTGCTTCGCGAACCAACCATTTTTGTTAGATTCAGTTCATCTTGGAACACCCAAACAGTTCCTTGTTACTTAGTTTCCGGGTCGTACAAATACCATACATCCAAGTTTCATCTCTTGTTACGATGTTGTATACGGATTTTGCATTTCCTCGGTCGAATTTTTGGAGCACTTCCGTACACCAATTGACACGAGCCTATTTTTGAGTTTCAACCAAATTATGTGGAATCCATTGGGAACAGATATTTTTCACAGCTAAATGTTCATGCAAAATTGAATGTACTGCAGTCATCGATGTGCCTAAGAATGCCTCTATCTCACGGTAAGTCACATGCCGATCCTCTTTATTCATGTTGCGTACAGCATTGATGTTTTTTGGAACAACAACCGATTTTGATCAATTTTCATGAAATTCATCGTTGACGGAAGCACGACCATGACGAAATTCTGCAAACCAATTATAAACAGTCTTTTGTGATAGTGATTCATTACTAAAAGTTGAACGAAACGATCCGAGGCATTGTTGTTCCGGATGATTTGTGCGATCCTGTCTTATTAAATAATCGTTTTTCTTCGTGTACTGGAGGACTGAATAACGTATTAGCAAATAAAATGATTTATTATAAATCCAATAGTCATCCAAAGGTAACAAATGAAATGAAATTTAGTTTTAATCTAATTACCGAGGGAGAGTTGTTAGCCATCATAAATAAAATCTCTACTAATGCCATAGGAGAGGACGGTATTTCGGTGAAAGATCTTAGACTCTGTCTTCACTACTGCACGCGTCCGCTAATAAATATAATCAATTGTTGTATATTGGAAGGGTACCTTCCCAATTTCTGGAAAATGGCTATTATGAAACCATGTGACAAAGTGACAAACCCCATGGAACCAAAAAACCTACGACCAATTAGTATACTCCCAACTTTATCCAAAATTCTGGAACGACATGTATATCAGCAAATGTTTTAATATGTAAATAGTAAACAAATAATACCCAATTGTCAGTAAGATTTTCGACCTTATTTTAGTATTACTACCAGTTGATTAATCTACAGAACGATATTCGTTTCAATGACGATAAGAATGAAACCACCTGCTTAGCTCTCTTGGATTTTAGTAAGGCGTTCGACACCCTAAATCATGATTTCCTCTTGGCAAGGCTTTACTATTGTGGTTTCTCAGATCAGTTAGTTATTTTTATGGAACATTTTCTAAAAAAAATCGTTCACACTGTGTAAAAATTAGAAAAGATTTTAAATCCATTAAACCTAATTACATACCACTTACTAAAGGAGTGCCTCAGGTTCCATCCTGGGTCCACTATTGTTCTCTCTTTATGTGGCAGATATTGATAAGGCGATAGAATACTCAAAAATGCAACAGTATGCCGATGACTCTCTAATATATATACCATTTCCTTTAAATAAGTTACGCATTTCTTCAGTATATTTTAATAAGGACCTAAATAAGCACAGAAGTCTTGTTTTATTCTGTTTAACGGTAATAAAAATACAGAGGGTATACTTTTTGATGGCTTCAAACCTTCTATTAACAGAACTTTTTTGCCTTTGATTCATGAAGCTAAAGTATTAGGAGTAATTTTCGACAAATCTCTTTCATTTCAATCACGTATCAATAATAAATTAAAAGCTGCTTATATTCGTTTAAGAAACTGTATAATCTAAGGAATCTTCTGCCATCAAAAACCAAATATTATTTGTGAAACAGCTTGATCTTATCCTTATTTGATTATGCTGATGTTGTGTATGGCGACTCTTTGTCAGCCCAGTATGTTAATCAATCCAAAAAATGCAAAACTGCGCTTCTCTTTTAACATTCCACTCAGAAATCGAATCACACCCTATTTAAATAACAGCTATATTTTAAATATGGAAAATCGTAGAAAGTATCATTTGTATAATTTTGTCTATCGAATTTTTAAATTTGGACAACCCAATACCTTAGAGAACAATTTAGTGTTTTTCTGCATCCGCACGATACGAGAAACATTAATTCTTTTGGAGTTCCTTAACACAGGAAGGCTGCCTCTCAAAAGACCTTCATTTTTGTTGCTGTGGATTTATGGAATTCGTTGTCGCAAGAAGTTAAACTATTATCACCAGGTAAGTTTTCTTCGTATGTAAAACACCAACTTATTAACCAGCAAAAGAATTCTAATTTAACGTAATATTTACCTACTTCTTGTATATAATTTTTTGGGTTCCTTTTAGAAGTGGTATCACTTGCCTATCATATCATGTTATGCAAAATTTATTTTGTTTATCTATATACATCTCCCCGCACCTCCTCAGTCCGTTTCGCTGCGTGCTCGCCGATCCCTCTTTGCGCTCTGTTATTTTTAGAATTTTTATTTTTAGAATTTTTACAATTAGTTTCTTATTTATTTTTAATGTATATGTTCGCTACAGGGTGGCACTACACATACCCAAATTGTGAAGGGCCTGTAGTATCGGTTATTTATAGTCTCTGTACCATCCTTTTTTGTCGTATTTCGAGCAAATTTAATTCTGTCACTTTATTAAATTTTAGATATTGGCAAATAAACTGAATTTGAATTTGTTGTTGAGTTGAGCCTTTACCAAAATCGTAAAAAACCATCCAACGAAAACCTTCACGTGAAATTTCCATTTTTTAACAAAGCTGTTTTTTTTTTTCTAAACGCTTATTGTAAACAAATTACTCGGCCAATATTCCGAGCTGCCACTGTTTTAACAATGACAAGTGTCTAATTTTACAACAATGGTAATTGTCACATCTCAATCGCGCCATCTAGTAGTCGTTTGTAAAAACCTAAAGGCGGCCCTCGTATTCGGCACTTTATATTGGGGCATCGGTATTGATAATCCGAGCTCTACAAAATTTCTTAAGCAACCGAAGATGGATTCACATTTTAAAAACTTCCTAGAGAATCAACGAACTAACTTTATAGTCTACATCTTCATTTCGTACAGTAGAATCCACCAAATGTTACCCTGAACCCCTACATGTGGCATTTTCATGTTTAAAGTGTTATAAAAGAATAAAGCCATTTTCCCCAAGATATTTTCTACATGTTCTATATGATATTTAATCTCTGTCTGGAGGTCCAAGTTTTTCGTAATTACGTTTCCCAAGTACTTAAACTTGAGCAGTCACTTAACAAATTGCCTTTTTTGTATGGTAACATTTACAATCTCGTGAAGTTGTCAATTAAAAATCATGAAATTCATCTCCGCCGCATTTGAATTTAAATTCATTATTACACTGGATGTGCAGCTTCGATCTAAAGGGCATTGAAAGCCGACAGAAAACGAGTGTATCATCTGCCTATAATATTTTAAAGCTAATTAAGCTGACTACATCGGTTACTGTCACCCAAAAATAGAATTTCTTCCGGTTGAATTACTTCCTGCTGTCTGCCGATATTTGCATTAATAGCCGATGTTCGAGTGTTCGTTCTAAATAAAGAGATAAGCGTACTATTATCTGCAAAACTGTACAATGGATTCCTGATCCTCTCCAGCCGATCGTTAACGTAAAGGAGAAAGAAAGAGTAAAAACTTTGGGAAGCCTAAGGAAACACGAGAGCCATAAACTAAATCATTCAGACACACCATAAGAGCGTAGTCTAGCCAACAATCCGTTATGCCCAATACGATCATATACCTTGGATATATCAAGTGCAACTGCCCAAGATTCTCCATAATATTTAATTGTGTTGTTTCAAACATCTGTAACATCAATTAGAAGATCTCCCATTGATCTGTGCTTACGAAAGCCATATTGATGATCGGTAATGAATTGAATACGTCAAGATATTTTTTGGGAGGTACTGATTGACAGCTTTTTCCATAATTTTCAATATTACTTAAAGCAGTGTGACCAGTCGGTAGTTCTTTGGCAAGATAAAATGATTATTCGCATGTCAAAAGAGTGACCGCAAAATAGGTCAATTTTTGCAACCTCCATAACTTTGAGACAAAAAAGCAAACTTAACGTGAAAGGTCGTAAATTAGAGCTAATTAAAAATCTAGAAGGACATATTTTTCCATTTTTTATTTAGGGGTAACTACCCCCTATTTTGGAGTGGTTTTGGTTTGGTGATAAGTTTTGGAAACGCAAAGCTCACACGGTATCATCACAGTATTTTTCTTGTTTATCTGAATTTTTCCCTAGCGTTAGGAGTCAATTTTCTTGATTTAATAACACTGGAACGCGTTTTTTAACCCTCTGGTAGAGGTTGTTATTGTTTAGCAATAAGCTTTGGAGACTTATAGGTCGCGCGCTAACTTCTCAGTATTTTTCTTAGTTTTCTGGATTTATCCCACAGTGAGAATTCATTTTTTACGTTATAACGGTACTGAAACGCATTTCAACCTCTTTAGGGCGTGGCTACCGTTCAGCTATAACATGGAATTATATTCCATAGTATCTTGTCAGTATTATTTTCATTATCTTCACAAATCTTTTTTTTTATTTTCTGTTAAAAACCTATTTATTTTCACACTTTTAACCTCCAAAATGGAGAGTAGTTGAAACCCCTAAATAAAAAAATCAAAAATATATCTTTCTAGATTAATTTTTAATTATTTTTAATTTAAGACATTTTAGGTTAAGTTTTTTTTTTTTTGTCTCCAAGTTATGAAGGTTGCAAAAACGGGCTAAAATTCCCACTTTTTTGCTGTTACTCTTTGCAGATATACATATATACATAGCTTGTTGGCGCTTGCATGTTGGAGTTGTAAGGAAGAATTATAATTTCCGTACTAGTGCGGTAAATATTTGTGTTTAGTTGAAAGGTCTTTGTTAGCCATTGTAATTTACAGAACGAAAAAACAAAACTTTAATAACGTTTACATGAATAGATTTTTATGGACCTTATTATTGCAAATGGTTTATAAAATATAATTAGGAAATTAACAGTGCATAATAATTTCTAAATTTAAAAAAAAAAAAAGTCGTTTCGAATTAATATGTGGCGTGATTACTATTGCCCTAACAATTTAAATTAGGTTCTTGCACTGCCGATATATAACTTCGGCATTTTTAGTATTCCGTACGGAACACTTCGGTGTCTGTTCGTGTGTCCATCTGTCTTCGTCTGGCTGTCCGTCCGTCTGTCACACCCGATTTTCTCCGAAACTATTTGTTATAGAAAGTTCAAATTTGGCACTAATATAAGAATTGATGGCCTCATCAGAGCCGTGCAGTTTTGAAAGTTAAATTTTGACTTAAGTTGTTAGTTTTGGGGGGTGAAATCGGAAGCGAAAAAAATATTTTTTAATAGGTCATCGAATGTTATGTCAAATGAAAACTTGTAAAAACACAAGATCAAAAATATATATAACGTCATAATTGCGCACACTTTTCTTTGCATTATTTTTAAAAAATTGTGAAAAATCGCTGCTCCCCCCCCCTTATCTCAAAAAGTACTGATCAAACAATTCTGGAATCCTCTCCACAGGATGTAGATTGAACGAAAATTATGACGAGTGCATTACTTTTAACAACTTATCTGGCATATAAAAAAAATAAAAATAAAAAATTTCAAGGTTATCAGTATTTACCAGGTGTACAAGTATGAAATGCAGATTTCAGTTTATGCTATAAAGATTTGACACTGTGCCATTTTGTTGTATCATCAAGTGTCAGACGCGCACGAATGATAAATTGGAAAAGTGTGTGCATAGTGTTGTGTTGTTGTATTCAATATGTCGAAATTTATACCGAACAAAGAGCATTCGCGGACAGCATTACATTTTTTGTTTTCATTTGAAGAAAACTGCTGTTGAATCATACCGATTACTTCGAGAAGCTTATGGTGAACATGTTCCATCGCAAGATACGTGTGAACGATGGTTTCGGCGTTTTAAAATGTGGTGAATTCGATGTTACAGACAAGGAACGTGGAAAACCGCCAAAAAAATACAAAGATGTGGAATTGCAAGCATTGTTGGACGAAGATGATTCGCAAACACAAAAACAACTCGCCGAGCAATTGGGCGTTAGTCAACAAACTGTTTCCAATAGGCTACGAGAGATGGGAAAGATTCAGAAGACCGGTAGATGGGTACCACATGAGTTGAACGACCGGCAAATGGAAAAGCGCAAAAACACGTGTGAAATTTTGCTCGCTGGTACAAAAGGAAGTCGTTTTTTGCATCGTATAGTTACAGGGGATGAAAAGTGGATTTATTTTGAGAATCCTAAGCGCAAAAAATCACGGGTAGATCCAGGCGCACCATCCACATCGATCGCAAGACCAAATCGCTTCAGCAGAAAGACGATGCTCTGTGTTTGGTGGGACCAGAGGGGCGTGGTTTATTATGAGCTGTTAAAACCTGGGAAAACGGTTAATACTAAACGTTACCAACTACAATTGACCGATTTAAACCATTCGTTGCTTGAAAAAAGGCCAGAATACCGAAAGAGGCAACTCAAAGTCATTTTTCTTCATGACAATGCTCCATCACATACGGCAAAACCAGTTCGCGACACGTTGGAAGCAATCAGCTGGGAAGTTCTACCCCATGCAGCTTACTCACGAGACTTGGCTCCTTCCGATTACTACTTGTTTGCATCGATGGGTCACGCACTTGCTGAGCAGCGCTTTGGTTCGTACGAAGATGTGAAAAAAATGGCTCGATGAATGGTTCGCAGCAAAAGGGGAAGATTTTTACTGGCGTGGTATTCACAAATTGCCCGAAAGATGGGAAAAATGTATAACAAGCGATGGAACATACTTTGAATAAAGCACTTTTTATCATACTTCCGAATTTAACATGTTTTTTTAGAAAAAAAAATCCGCATTTCATACTTGTACACCTGGTAGTAAAGATCGGAAAAAAAATTTTGTTGAAAACTCATTTGGGGTGTGTTTTGTAAAGTTATTGATCATTTGATACTTCCGTAACAGAATTTTTTTTTTTTAAAAGCAATTAACGTACGGAACACTAATTACGCAAGTCCGACTTGCACTTGGCCGGTTATTTTTATTTATTTGTATGTTAGTTTCTAAATTATTAATATTATGGTACTGTTCATTCATATGAGATTAAATTGCCGTACAGAACCTTTACATAAAGATATGAATATAACGGGTAATATATCCGCTTTTGGAAATTATTTGCCGGAAGTATTTAAATCACAGTGGACTCCCATTTGAGAGGTTTTGCGGAAACGTGGTCATAACCGAAATTTAAACATAAAATAACCACAATTTCAAAAACCTTATTGTATATACACATTCTTATTATCATATTTGGTTTATAATATTAATATACTGATAAAATATTTTTTTATTATTACAAAAATATTGACTTAATGAAAAATATATATTAAAATAAAATATCATCATTTCTAAAGTACATTTCCCAAAATATATCACCTTCTAGACGTAACACCCATGAAAAGAGATTAAAGGTCCCTTTACGATTATAAAGTACCCGCCTTAAACCTTCCTTGATAGTTTTTTACGACCCTTATTAACACCTTTTCCACCCCAAAACGTGCTGTTTCAGTCAACAAGCCCTTATGTAGTTATATCCTTTTCATCCCTAAGCTAATGAAGGATAAAGTACATGAGACAAAATGTTTAATATGCGACTTAAGTAATTTATTTCCTAATTTACGGACTTACCAACATCTTTATTCCGCGTTGAGTCATAAATTTTAGAGAAGTTTTACTACCTTACCGGCGCTTCTCAAAACTATTATTAACAGTCAGGTCTCTAGTCTACACATTGTTGCAAATTATACCAAGTATACATTTTAAGAGAAATGAAGATATGAGTAAAATTTTCTAGTAATTAATTTAGTTTCCTCATTTCAGAAGACCCAAATATTGCACTTATAATAAACACAAAATAATTTTTACAAAAGGTTCACTAAAATGTCTACAGTGTGATGCTAATGGAAATGTTAACATAGGTATAGGTTGGTGACAAAAAGTAATTATATACAGTCTGTCAAGTAAGAACGTTAACGCTCATATTCTTGAAAAAAATGTGTTTCGAGGAAATTTGTTGCCATCAATGTATTCTTTGTTGTGCTGATAATGGCGCAATTACCTTAGTAAGTTATCCAGTCGCCTCCTGCATCAAGAATCGGCAGGCATCTTCGAGAGATTTTTCGAATCTCTCGAGTCAACTGAGTCTCATTGTTTTTATTCAATAATAAGATAGGTAAAGCCTCTTTCTTACAATTTAGAAAGTATAAAAATTTCTAATCATGAATGTATGCTTATACTTTATACCTAGACATTAACAAACCAGAAATGTAAAAGGAGTGTAGGGTTTTCCCAGCTCACAAGGAGTTTTTAGTAGGTATGCCAACCCTTCAAGTTAGAGAGCACCACATACCTGGAGCACTTTGGGGTACCCTTACGGTGACGCAGACTGCTCCAGAAATCCATAAGCCGGATTTCTCCCTGTAAAAAAAAAAAAAAAAAGTTTATACTAACTTAACCTAAGGTCTTATACTAGTGATCCTATACTAACTTAACCTAGGAAATGGGTTTATATACATGAATTTCTTAATGCTAAGACTTAAAACTAAGACTAAAACTACCTTAGCATAAGACTTACGCTAACTTAAAATTAGGACGTAACATTAACTTAAACTAGGACTAATTATAACTTAACCTAGAATGCCAATCTGACAACTGACTCAAAATCCTCGGAGTCTTTCCTTTGAGCGTTCTCTTTACAAGGGACCAAACGTTTTCAATAGAGTCGGCGTCCGGCAATTGTGAGGGCCACTACAGTATTTTAGCGTGGACCCAGCAAAGATTTCTTCAACGTGCTTCGGAATTTATCAAATGTCATGGGATACATTCAAACCCGACTTTCTTAATTTGCCGCTCCTTGACGGAGCATCAACTTCAGCTCTCATGAAAAAAAAGACACGTTTCGTTTTTCGACTTTCGGAGTGACTTTGTCTACCGAGCTACGTTTTGTCGACACGTAGACATTTTTCGTCTCGTTAAAATGATTTACCCACTTCTTCACAAATTATACCGACTTTTTAATATATTGAGAGGCCGTGAAATGTGTCATTTTAGACCCCTTTAGATGGGAACAAAAAAGACTGTCTCGAATCAACGCGAAAAGAAATGACTCATTTTGGATTTTCCGTGATTTCGACGAAAATTGGGAATCGACTGATACTTTTACTAAAATACGTCGTAGACAAAGGTTCCCTCTACCGATTTTTTTTTTGAATCGCTAGAATCACATCTGCCAAAAATCAATTATCGCGGGTACGTTCTTACTTGACTGACTGTAATTATTTATTAAAATTCAACCGTTTCATTTTTGAAGACTTAGTTGATTTTTATCTGAGGGATGATCAATGGAAGTTTTTTCATAGACATACATTATATCCAATATAATATTTTCATTTACTATATAAGATTGATAAATTTAAATTCGGTGTGAAATAAACAAAGACGGGAAATCACGGAAAGAAACGTTTTCTTGATAAGTGGTTACAGTCGGATTCCATCTCTGTTTGTTCTTTTTCAATGAACAGATTCAAATTTTACTACTACATATTTGACTATGTTGAACAAGTTTAAAAAGAAACTTCAATCTATAAATATGTTTTATTTCTAATAGAGAAATTTTTTTATAAATATATTCAGTAATCGATTAGAAAAACAAATGTAGTAACTACAAACTAATATCCAATTAAACTCTCCAATCCTTAACACAAAAAGAAAAAAAAAACAAGAAAAGCAAACAAATTTAAATGTAAACGAAAACGTATTTTTGCATCCCAAATTTGTTTTGTTTTAACAATAATTTCCAGTGTATATCAGGTCATCACATGCATGAATTTAACAGCATGGCAAGATACCAATGCTTACAATATCTTGTTTTTCTTTCCACACGCCACATTTTTGAACCTTTATTAATCGATTCTTTTTAAAAACAAATTTTATATTTATGAAAAATAAATTGAATTTTATGACAACTCAGAAATAGACAGAGAGACTTGTTTTCAATATAATCGTCTATAGTGTAACACAATACAGTACAATCTTGGACTCCGGTATCGCAGAGGGTGATATCGTTATCACTTTTTTCTGAAAATAACAAAATTGCTCTATTACGTCTGGTTATAAATATATTCGTGATTGCAGTTGCAAAAAAAGATGATTGTCAGGGTATTTTGTGCCATTTTATTAACAAGTAGATTCACTGCAAGTGTCTAAAGGTTACACCCGATCTTCGTCATGGAAGTTAAAACTATCAGTTGGCCTGTGGACTTTTATCTTTGACACTGTTATATTTCAGTAAATATTTGACACTGTTATATTTCAATAAATATCGAAAAAAAAAACGTTTTTATCAGAAAATTTAAAATAAATATCAAGAACTAAGACCTTGGAATAGGTGGGAAAGTTTACAGTTTTTAGAATTTTCGTTTTTATTAGTTTAATTATGAAAATACCCGGTCAAGTGCAAATTGAACTTGCGTAATTAGTGTTCCGTACGTTGATTGCTTTTAAAATAAAAAATGTTGTAACGGAAGTATAAAATGATCAGTGACTTCACAAAACACACCCCAAATGAGTTTTCAACAAAGTTTATTTCCAATCTTTACTGAAAATTGATGACCTTGAAATTTCTGTTTTTTTTATTTACCAGATAAATTATTACACGTAATGCACTCGTGATAATTTTCGTTCAATCTACACCCCGTGGAGAATATTCCAGAATTTTTTCAAAATTTTTTGATAAGTACTTTTCGAGATAAGGCTCGTGTTTTCACAAGCTTTCATTTGACACCACACTCGATTACCTAGTAAAAAATTTTTGTTTGCACTTCCGATTTCACTCCCCAAAACTAACCCCTTAAGTCAAAATTTAACTTTCAAAACTACATGGCTCTGATGAGGCCATCAATTCCTATATTATTACCATATTTAAACTTTCTATGATAAATAGTTTCGGAGAAAATCGGGTGTGACAGACGGACAAACAGACAGACGGACAGACAGACAGACAGACAGACGGACAGACAGACAGACGGACAGCCAGACACCGAAGTGGTCTTATAAGTGTTCCGTACGGAACACTAAAAATACGAATTTTCTGGACTAGTACTGCACTATCAAGAATTTAGTTTAGATACTTGTGCTGTTGTTAAATTAGGTCAGTTTCAGTTCGATTTTTTTAATGAATCCTGCAGTTTAGAGGTAAAATAAAGTAAGATTTTATGCAAACCGCAGATAAAGCATTCAAAATTAAGGAGTAATTGATTAATTCTGCACTGTACACTTGTACAAATACTTATTTCCAATTTCAGCAGCCACTCAATAATTATCCGTGGGTGTCAGGTTCACGTATCGAGAGTGCAGACTCCGCACAGTTCATAGTTTAAATACATGTGATAAAGTTACTAGAATTTATTTATTAATGAACTTGCATACAAAGTACCTTAAAAAGGATGTTTCTCCAGAACCAAACGTGAGTAAGTCTGAGAGAGACTTCATTTCATTTGAAAATGCGAGACCCTGGGGTCATACGAAAAGTAAAAATTTGTGGTACTATATATATATATATATATATATATATATATATATATATATATATATATATATATATATATATATACATATATACATATATATATATATATATATATATATATATATATATATATATATATATATATATATACATATATATGAGTAATTCTTTATCAACTGGACACCTCCCATTAGTCCATAAATTAACTTAATTTATAAGGACACAATCTGGTCCAGATTAAGCTAAAACTTTTTTTTACGATTTTTTGGTTCTATGACAATTTGCCAGTGCATATAGGTCAAAATAAAGAGTTGTTAAAAAGTGCTTCAAAAATTCTGAAAAAATCCATGGTGATTTTGCGAATAAAAATAAGTATTTTTTGTCTCTTACATAATTTCTCTAAAAGTTTTAATTTTCGAGTAAAAAATTGTTGAATATTTTGCAAATACGCTGTGATAAATACCATATATACGAAAACTGAGGCTATAAAAAAAAATTTTCCTACAAAAGTTGTAGATTTTTTGAGTAGAATAAGATTATCAGAGAAAATCGACTCGAAATACGAAATTACATTTTTACTTAAGTTTTTTTCAAATATTTTGAAATCCATTTTCATATTTAGGTCGATATTGAGCCCAAATCTCTTAATATGCCACTCAAAATTCAGAACTACATATCATAATCCTTAATCTGGACCGGATTGCGTCCTCATAAATTGCGTCAATTTATAAAAATGACCCAAATATATATATATATATATATATATATATATATATATATATATATATATATATATATATATATATATATATATATATATATATATATATATATATATATATGTATATATATATATATATATATATATATATATATATATATATATATATATATATATATCGCATGTGTGCGCATACGTGCGTGTGCGATTATTATTTCAAAACTATTGTCGAAGGGGCTTCCGTTAAAAAAATGTGGAAGAGATAGAATAAGTGGATTATATTATATATATTTAATTCTAAGGTAGTATTTGAAAACAAGATTCCATTCCAGAATCATAAATTATTAATCGCTAATATTAGGTAAACATTTTCTGTAAGGTTTTTAAGAAATTTGCTCTATAATAGAAATATAACTGTAGCATAACATGACTAATATCTTTTTTCGTTTTGCTTAGTGATTTTTGTTTATACCCCGTTTAACATTTTCTTTTTAAGCATAATTCCTTATGACTTTTGGGTTAGTTTTCATATTAAAGTACATTTTAACAACATTTATAACCGAAATTAAAGCTTCAGCTGACATTAGAAAAATGTAATGAATATGATAAAATAACTCGTGTCTTTTTTTATTCCAAGGTTATTTAAATTCTTAAGATTCAAAAATAAAACAAAAAAACTTTATTAACACCGATATTCGATCTTTTAAAGTTGTTAGCATTTAAACTAAAACAAATAAATTATTACTAGCAATGTAGAGTTCAACAAAGATGTTAATAAGTTAATGGAAAGTTCCCTAATTTGTGAATCAGGTGTTTTAAGTTAAAATATTAAGTCAATAAATCATATTTAATTGGGTATCCAATTTTGAAGTTGAAATGAAAAGTTTAAATATTTACTCAAGCACATTTGCTTAACGAATGTGTTAAAAAAGTAATAATGATGATCAGTTGTTGATGGCAAAATAAGTTTGAACATATACAAATTAGATTTTTTTTTCTTTTAGTTATAAAGTTTGCGTTGCTCGGCAATTTATGTTAGTTTAATTTACCTGAGCTAAATTAGTATACTTTTAACCATCTAACCATCGGTAATAAAATAAAAGCAACGTCCCATACCACATTGCCCATCGTTGTTCCAAATCGCTTATTATCGGCTAGCAGTAAGCTACCAGATAGCATACCTGTTATATTATCGTAACGTCAAAACCAAACCATTCGGTAAACAAAAATGTGACAATAAGTACTGTAACCCAGCAAATTTTGTTTACTGTATGATGAAACAAGTTAAGCTGAATCTTCGCGAACATATTTTTCAACATACTTCAGACCAAATTCAAAAAATAAAACCAAGAAGCAACATATAGGGGCAATACATTCTGCATATTGATCTGTGTTGCTCATTTTCCACTAGGTCTGGCGATAATTGCTATATAAGCTGAATTCCTTGAGTATGCCTCTGTTATTATATCCCTATTCTTCAATTTTTTGTTCTATTCAAAAGCACAAATTAACTGATCATATCATACCCCAACCACGTTTATACCGGGCGAATAAATTTATTTGACATGCCGTACCATTGGTAAATGTTGCCTATCTTGAAATCTACAGAGTAACCAATCTACGCACAACAGAACTGCTCTCAACCTTCGCAACCTTGAACGTGATTGTTTGGGGGCGAACATACAGATTCTTAAAAAAATGATCACAAACACATTCTTTTCAAATTTTAAGAATTTTAGTTTTTAGTGTTCCATACGGAACACGTATAAGAACACGTCGGTCTGTCTATCTGTCTTTTTTTATGGGTCTAGCATACATGCTGCAGGGAAGTCCCTAAAGCGCTCCAGGAGCGGTATGTGTGCGGAAAAAGCGATTCACGTTGTTCTTGAATCGCTGTAATGTCTGTCACACCTGATTTCCTCCGAAACTATTTGACATAGAAAGTTGAAATTTGGTACTAATATAGAAATTGATGGCCTCTTCAAAACCGTGTAATTCTGAAAGTCAAATTTTAACTTAAGGGGTTAGTTTGGGGTGTGAAATCGGAAGTGAAAAAAAAATTTTTTTACCAGTACATCGAGTGGGGAATCAAAAGAAAGCTTGTAAAAACACAAGTTCAAAAATATATAAAATCTAATACTCGCGCACACCTTTCCTTGTATTATTTTTAAAAAATGGCGAAAAATCATTGCCCACCCCCTTATCTCGAAAAGTACTGAACAAAAAATTTTGAAAAAATTCTGGAAGATTCTCCACAGAGTGTAGATTGAACGAAAATTATCACAAGCGCATTACCATTAATAATTTAACTAGTATATAAAAAAAATCACGGTAATCAGTTTTCAGTAAAGATCGGAAAAAAAAACTTTGTTAAAAACTCATTTGGGGTGTGTTTTCAGAAGTCATTGATCATTTTATACCTCCGTAACACAAATTTTTATTTTAAAAGCAATCAACATACGGAACACTAAATGCGCAAGTTCAACTTGCACTTGATCGGTTATTTATCTCAGTCAAATGCCTACATAAAACTATATCATTAAAAATGTGACCATATTTGATAATAATTAGCCATTAAAAAGAAAAAATTTAAATAACCAAAGGGAACTTCCAACATCAAGAAAAGGTGCGAAAATAGAGCACAGGTCGTAGTATTAATTTGATAATCGTTGTGGTCAGTAAAAATGTGGAAACACTTTTGAATTTAATTAGATACGGTTCATTTGCAGGAAGTAATGGTTTAGCTAGACCGTTCAGATAATAGCTGCACATTTGCTCAATTTGTAAAACATGGGGCAAAAATTAATATTAACATTTATTTTAACAGAATTTTCAAACCATTGTTTGGATTCGACACATCGAAATTGTGCCCAAGGAATGACTATATTCTTGAAGCCCATTCTGTTCCAAGTTAATGCTCAAAAAAATTTTAGGAAAACGGTGTTTGCCCGATTGTTTATCGTTCGGCTTGAAGCGTAATAACAAAAAAACTTCAGAAGAATTGGTCACTTAGAAAATCCATTAGGAATGAGGTCAACAATTTCGACCAGAATAAGATTAACAATGCTTTGTACATATAGCCAAAGAGATATAGGGCAATATGCCATAATAGGTGTCTCCGTAATGAGAATTATCACTAGTTAATTTTAAATATTAATGAAAAAATTTTTTTTCGGATTTGTTTAGGTTATCTTAATTGTTCTTTCGATCCATACATTATGTACCGTCAAACGGGGTGAAGTCGATCGGCAGGGGTGAAGTCGATCAAACCAGTATTTTCATTTGTGTTTAAGCATAATGGCAACACTGCATTACAAATCAGCTGATTCTTATTTACATTCGTGTGGCGAACAGATGAACATCTATTATACCGGTGTTGTTGGTTAATCGTGTAAAGTGAGTTTTCCAAAAATAATTAAATAGTAAAAGAGCAAAATTTCTCAATCTCTAAAATATGTGAAATCAAATAGTTGCACAGCCAAATCAGTAAAAACTAAGCCCGTCCGAGCTCCTCTAGGTGATAAGGAATATATTCAAGAAAAGGTATTCACAATCAGACATGCTAATTTATTTTTGTGTGGTTTCAATTGCAATTTTTGTGTGTAGAAAACAAAACAACGGGATGAAATGGATCACTTGGTTTTCGCTGTATTTTGTTAGGTTTTGAGATTATGTTTAAAGCAATTTGTTTTTGTATGATTTTCTTATATATTAATTTTGTATGTTAGCATATGAGGGGTGTCGGGCAGGGTGGGGGCGAATCGTATTTTATTATTTTCTTTTTTTATAGATGCCACGAAAATATATAAAGAAGCTGGGTGCTTATGGCAAAAAAACCTACGATCCCGTGTATTTAGAGAGAGCGCTGGATGCAGTGCGCAAAAAAAGACTGAGCATGCGAAAAGCGTCAGAAAGGTTTGCAGTGCCATATACGACACAATCACTATCATGCGGCAGCTCTCTTGACATATGGTGGTCAACCTGCTCTTGACGAGCATTCTGAAACTTTGTTAGTGAATGCTTTGCAAACCTGTGCTGAGTGGGGTTTCCCATTAAAGCCCATTGATATTAGGCGAATCACGCAGCAATATTTAAATAGTCACGGCAACACTGAAAAGCGATTTAAAAATAATATGCCAGGAGAAGGGTGGTTTAATGCTCTGATGAAGAGGCATCCTCAGCTTACAGTCAAGCTTGCGGAAAATACAAAGCGAATGAGAGCCGCTGTAACATACGAGATTGTTGAGGAATATTTCTGAAATGTGACGGATATAATCAGAGATATCCCACCACAAAACGTTTGTAAACTATGACGAAACAAAACTTCGTTGACGATCCCGGAGCGGTTAAAGTGGTAATGAAGAAAGGAAGCAAATACGCCTACAGGACACTTGACACCACCAAAAGCAGCACAACAGTTATGTTCGCAATAGCTGCTGATGGAACTCGTCTCCCTACTTATACAGTGTACAAAGCCAAATATATTTATGAAGGTTGGAAGGAGGGCGGATTACCAGGAGCAATTTACAACAGGTCTCCAAAGGGATGGTTTGATTCAAAATTGTTTAACGATTGGTTCAGGACCGTAGCACTTCCATTTTTTTCCGAAAATTAAAAGGAACCAAGTTGCTTATTGGAGATAACTTGCAAAGTCATATTACTGTCAGTGTCATTCAAGAGTGCGAAAATAACAACATTAAGTTTGTCTTACTCCCCCCCAATTCGACCCACATGCTCCAGCCACTGGATGTGGCATATTTTCGTCCTCTCAAAGCATCATGGAAAAGAGCACTGGAGGAATGGAAACTAAAGAATAGGGGGGTTTTACCAAAAACTATATTTGCTAGGATGTTGAAAACCACGGTTGAAGGACTTGGGGATCGCGAAATGAACAATATTTTAGCTGGATTTAGATCCTGCGGCCTAGTCCCCTTCAATCCCGATGCTGTTCTTGCAAAAATAAAAAGAAAAGAGCCTACTACACCGGAGGAAGGAAACGTGGCAGAAACTTCAATGACTGCAGTGCTTGTAGATTATCTACACGAGCTCAAGACTGGGCCTAATGATGCTCCAAAGCGAGGAAAAAGACTAAACATAGCCGCTGGCAAAAGCATAGGCACAGAAGATTTGGAAAAAGAGAACCAGAGCAGTTGCAAGCAACCCAAAACACGTAAGAGGCAAATAAGCGACAGCGAAGAGGAAGATGACTTACAGACATTGGAGGCGGAGGAACAGCATATCAACACAAATAATTATGAAATTGGAGAAAGTTCTGCTGAGCCAGCCAACATTATTCTTGATTCATCCAGGAACTGGGATATAGGACAATTTATCATCACAAAATATGAAACAAATAAGAGAGATCGATTTTATATCGCTAAAATTATTGAAATATCAGGGACTGAGATAGTTGTAGGTACACTGCGTAAACATCCATCCATGAAATCTCTGTTTTTCATTTATCCAAATATTCCGGATGAGTCTGTCATAAACAGGGAACAGATTGTCCGACAAGTTAATTTAAAATCACTAAAGCGAGGCAAACATTTCTTCTCGCTTAGAAAAAACGAAATGGAAACACTCCAGTGAGAAATTTTTGTGTGTTCAATCATTTCGTAATTTTTTGAATTCTGTTTTTTAGTTTTATTTTTGACTGTATTTTTATTTTTAAGTATAGTTTGTTTATTTAAGGTTTATGTCATTAAGAAATCAATGGCTGTGTAAAGCTTATCCAAAGAATAAACGTTTATATTTCCTTAATTTGTGTTTTATTGCAAAATTCTGCAAATGTAGGTGGTACCTTGGTACCTACATATAATTTTTTAAATTTTTTACTGATCGACTTCATCCCGAACAATCCTAAAGTGGGAAATATGCATTTTAAAATGGGTGATCGACTTCACCCCGAACCCTGGGGTGAAGTCGATCACCTTTTAATTGAAAACAAAAAAAAAATTGCATCTATGACCTTACTCCAGTCACCAATCGACAACCTAAGTATCAAGGAGTGATATTTTTAATTGCATTAAAATATAATTATTTGTTATTTAGTTATCTCAAAAAAAAAAACGTATTTTTTTGATCGACTTCACACCGTTTGACGGTACCCTTCGCATGACTATTATTCGCTAGTTGTATGATCATCTCAGTAACGTAAATTTGGTACTTGTGAGTCTTTTGACACCCGAGCATTGTTAGTATGATACAAGTCGTTTCACATCCGTCTGTTATTTTATTGATATTTTAATTTATGTATTCTAGTTTATAGACTACAATATTTCCGTTTGGTAAAAATAATGTTTGGATATTATTATTGTTATATTGAGACTAAAATATGTTGATAGTATGTGACAGATTTTTGCGTTTTAAGCAAGAACATGCTACCAGTAGACAAAAAATCTTATTATAAAATCATTTCCCGGCAAATCTAAATCAGTGAACCATAGGAAATTTCCCTGTATTATGCAAGAAATTACCTTACTACTTTTCCGTGCAACACCGCGTCAGACTGAAGTACCGAACATAGTCTTGTAGTAAAACCTTAAGAAAGCCAGTAGACCAAGATTTTTTTTTAATTATAGAAGTATTATAACACTATATATTTGACTGATTCCTCAGCATGATATCCAGTCAACCAGTTTTAAAGCCACGTTTAGATGTGTAATCGCGTATTAATGTAAATGTGGTTTTAAGTAACTTAATAACCACGAGCATAACTATATTTTATTACAACACGAATATAAAGGGATATTATCACTACAAACGAAATTTTCCGTCCTTGCTCATAGTTGTTAAATATCTCATATATCATATTTCTCAAAGCTATTATATATGCACTAAGAGCTTCGAAAATTGAGAAATTAAGCCCATTTATGTGTTGCGAAATCTATAAACTATGTTAATGTTAGTAATACCTCACCTCGGGGTGCCGATAAGATCTATAGAGAAGGGAGACCATAAATTGTTTCATAAATCATATTTTAGTCACAGAGGCTTACTTTTACTTCGAGCCCGATAATGTTATATATATAGCTTCTTTGTTTGTCATAAACTTTATAACATACGAGGGTCGTTTCATAAATAATTCACACCGGTGATATATATATATATATATATATATATATATATATAATATATATATATATATGTATATATATATATATATATATATATATATATATATATATATATATATATATATATATATATATATATATTCATTTATTACTACAGTGTAAACTTTTAGAGTTAATGCAAGATGCATTTCTTTTTTCTTCAAGAGGCATTTCCCAAGATTGACAATTGTCGCCTCGTCCTCTTCTTGCAGCTGCTTGGCCTTTTGTAGTTTTCTTTTTTCCCTTAAAAAAATTGTTTCTTGCGAATATATTAGGTATAGTTACTGAAAAGGAAGAGTTTCATCTTAGTCGAAAATTTTCTTTAGCTTAGCTGTACTTATTTTTACAATGTAACGGGTGTCTAAACATTTAATAATTATCAAATACCACTCCCTATGTTGAATTAATTACTTTACAGTTGCTGCGAAAAAGGTAATAAAGGCAACTCTTTAGACGTTTCGAGAACATTGAACTATTTTTGTGGTTGTCTTATTTTAGATATATTACTTTTGGTTAAAAGAAGACGGTGAGATAACTATGTGGTGAGTAGGTACCCCGTTTTTAAAATATATCTTTCTTATGAATCTCAACATGATCGTAGTTCCTAGATAAAATCCAACCAGCCGATGTCGGTATGATGGTTGTAATACCATAAACCTCGAAATACGTAGGAGGAAGTATGGCTGGATCGGTCACACCCTAAGAAAGGCTCCCGATAAAATCTGTCACGGTGTCCTACTTTAGAATCCGCAAGGAAGCCGGAAAAAAGGACGCGCCAACGCCACCTGGGCGTCGCTCAGTAATATCGGAGATCAACTCATTACCTGAAAATTGAAATCAGCAAATCAACAACATCGTATATATATATATATATATATATATATATATATATATATATATATATATATATATGTATATATATATATGTGTATATATATATATATATATATATATATATATATATATATATATATATATATATATATATATAAACTCGTCGGACTGCAACTTCAACTTTAGTTCAGAGTCTCTAACCCATACATTATCAAAAGCGACAATTCGAGACAAAAATTATTAACCTTTGACGTTAAATTTTTCTTTAAGAAGAGCCATGTCAAAAATGTTTCGGTTTCTATCCAGCAGTTGAGCAATACTAGACCCTTTGTGCACTAAATTTGCTTTTTTACAAATCAGGATGCAGATGGAACCGCGATAGCTTGTGATATTTATTAGCGCATCACTCGACAATGTTCTTGAAGAAACAAGTTTTTAGACTTTGGTAATATGCAGATGTTTTCAGTCTTCCAGGTTTTAAGTTATTGTGTATGCTCACCTTCCCACCGCGAAAATGAATAGCAGATCATGAAACGTTACTGTAATTTATTTATTGAGTTTTTGTCATGCAAGGTTTTAATTTGAATGTACCATCTTTAATCTTTAACCATCTTAGTGCCTGTACGGCTTGCAGACGACATTTTAAAAACTGGTCAATTAAAATAGATCGCTTTCTCCTCAAGAGTTTAATAATTACTGATGTCAGTTTTGTTTTGAATGCTTCTTCCAAGTACTTGAGCTGCCAACTTGTGCAATATTTATGAAATAAGCCCCGTATTAATTAAAAGACTTTACCCGTGGAGCTTACGTCTAATACTGATAAATACGTGTGAAATTTGCATAAAAATCACCAACAAATCTTTTGCAAATTCAGCTAGCTCCGCAGGTGGGTAAATCAAATATAAACGGTAATTTTGCTATTCTTCTTAGAATGCAGTTCTTAGCTAGATGATGTTATGTGGAGTAGATGTTTTGTTTGTGAGGAGTGGGGGAACCGGATAGGTGTGCGCGCCAACTCGTCTTTGTCAGTACAGCCATGACGGAGCAAGAGGTACCTTCGTCTGTTGCACAACGTATTATCAAGTTTTTAACCAATGAAGGCGTTAAACCGTCAGAAATTTTAACCCGTTTGAAGGCACAGTTTGGGGACAGTACACTGACTCAGAATCGTGTGTATACGTGGGCGAGAGAATTTAAGGGCGGACGAGAACGGGTTGAAAACGAAAGTCATGATCGACGCCCTAGGTCAAGCCTTACAGATGACAACATCCGTGACATTAGACACCTTATCGAAGGTGATCGCCGATTAACCGTTGAAGAAATTTCCTGCACGGTTGGCAAAAGCCGCCTATCGAAAGAAAAGACGGGACATGCCCATCAGAGATGTCATTCTCCTCCAGGACAACGCCAGGCCTCACACTGCGGCTTTGACAAGGGATACACTGGAAGAAATGGGCTGGGAAACCCTCGAGCACCCTCCTTATAGCCCTGACTTATCCCTCTATGACTATTTTTTGTTTGCGCCTATGAAAGAATCACTGGGAGGACAGCGATTTGGAAGCAATGAAGAAGTCGAGGAACACGTGCGCAATTGGCTTACAACCCGCCCTCAAACCTTTTATGACCAGGGAATACGGAAACTTCCAAATCGGTGGCAAAAGTGTGTAGATCACGCAGGAGACTATATTGAAAAATGTTAAATCAATGATTTGCGTATAAGGTTATTCAATAAACGTATAAAAAAAAAATTACCGTTTATATTTGATTTACCTAGTACATTATTTAAATGGGATAATCAGATATATTTTACAATTCATGTTTAAAATTGATTTTTAAATTGAATTAGATATTTATTTTATTAGATTTAATACTAATGTGTATAAGATTATATATTTTATTGTTTTTCTTTTCAACAGGTAAGTTTCTTACAGCTTTGTAGATTTAATATTTTTCTTAAGACTATAATATGTTGGTAATAAGGCAAAAGGCTAAATTCTATGGTTTCTCAGATCTCGAATGATGCCCTATACGTGAAAATCGATAATTTTGTTTTGAACATAATCAAATGAAGCATCGAAAAATCAATAGCTCCCGCGAAAACCTTTTTACCAAATGGAATTTCTTGTCAACATATCTTATTGAAACTGATATTCCGTCTTTATAAGTTGTTGGCACATAAAACTAAAACAAATGAATTATTATAAATAGTATAAAGTTTAACAAAGATGTTAATAAGAAGTAAGTTGCCAATTTAAAAACCAGGTATTTTGGCGTAACATACTGAATAAATAAATCACTTTAATATTGTTATTTGAATTGATTATTGAAATCAAAGGAAATCTCAATTGCTTATTTGTCATAATCTTTTTTGGGATAGTTTCTATTTAATTCACCATTCTTAAAATCTTTGTTTTTCTTCCTTTTTTTCTGATAACTTGTCTATACTTTCACAGGTAGTAACGACAACTAGTACCAATTTTGATTCATCGTCGCATTCAAAATATAATATTTTTACCTAATTCTGTAAAAGTTTTGTAGAAACTTATGAAACACTGGGTATATCCTTATAGTGTTCCTAAGGAAATAGCCAATCTAACCGAATCAGTAATTAGAATATCAATATGTAAAAGTTTTCATAAAGCCTTTTTTGAAAAGCTTCCTTAAAACTATACGAGGCTGGTTTGAAAAGTCCGTGCAAAGTCCGAGAGATGGCACCACCGGCGCGTATCGAGGTCATGTTTAGTTAGTAGCATCTCTTGAATGAACGCACACCAAGTTTCAGCCATATTGGTCTATTTCTTTGTGTTTGGCATTCGTGTGAATCAAGGAAGTCGAGTGATTTTCAAGAAATGGACGAAAAAGAATTTCGTGTGGTGATTAAACATTACTTTATGAAAGGCAAAACGCCTCAGGAGACTAAAGAGAAGCTTGATAAACATTATGGTGACTCTGCACCTTCGATTAGAACAGTTTCAAAATTTTCGGACTGGCCATATGGGCACAAGTGACGCTGAACGTTCTGGACGGCCTGTGGAGGTTACGACTCCAGAAATCATTGATCAAATCCATGATATGGTGATGGATGACAGAAGAGTTAAGATGCGTGAGATTGCTAGTGCTGTGGGCATCTCGACTGAACGGGTACATAATATTTTGCATAAACATTTGGACATGAGAAAGCTATCCGCAAGATGGGTGCCGCGATTGCTCACGCTTGACCAAAAACGGAATCGTGTGAAGTGTTGCAAGGATGGTTTGCAGCTGTTCCAGAAAAATCCGGAGGACTTTAAGCGTCGTTTCGTCACTGTGGATGAAACATGGATAGATTACTATACTCCTGAGACCAAACAACAATCTAAACATTGGGTTACCAAGGGGGAATCTGCACCAAAAAAGGCGAAGAGCCGTTCCTTCGGCCGGAAAGGTTATGGCGACTGTCTTTTGGGATTCACAAGGGATAATCCTCATCGACTATCTGGAAAAGGGTAAAACTATTACAGGTGAATATTATTCATCGTTATTGAACCGTTCGAAAACCGAGCTGCAAGAAAAACGCCCGCAATTGGCCCACAAGAAAGTCCTTTTCCATCACGACAACGCACCAGCACACACCTCAGCAGTTGTGGTCGCAAAATTAATGGAAATAGGATTCCAACTCGTTTCACATCCCCCCTATTCTCTAGACTTGGCTCCCTCGGACTACTATTTGTTCTCCAATTTGAATAAATGGCTGGCGGGACAAAGATTTTATTCAAACGAGGAGGTGATTGCAGACACTAATGGATATTTTGCAGACTTGGACAAATCCTATTAATCGGAAGGGATCAACAAACTAGAACATCGTTGGACGAAGTGTATAAGCCTAAAAGGAGACTATGTCGAAAAAATAAAAAAGGTTTACCCCAAACACATAAGTAGTTTTTATTTTTGCACGGACTTTTCAAACCAGCCTCGTATAATGAATAGTTAATCTTCAAATTATCGTTTACCGTTAGCATTTTTGCACCGTGATATCCTTATCCAATTCAGTTAAGAAAACTCACTTAACGCCTCGCTGTGTTTTTTTATCTTTTTCTTTCTCCGTCCTTCCTTTGCAAACCTTCACCTCTACAAAAACGAAAATACACAAGAAAAATAAATAAGGACGTGTAATAAATACTGCCATTCCATAGATAAATGACCTCTTTAAGTACATAGCACTAAAACAAAATCAGCATTGCATTTAAACTTAAAAATACTTATTTTGAAAAGGCTACATCTCTTTTATTATTCGACTACCTATAATATAGGTTATATTTACCGAAGTGACTTATTTTGGTTAATACTATGTGACGGCCCATGGCTGCGTGGCGTAGTATTTCCTTGCGGTGCAGAAGGTCTCGGGTTCAATCTCGGCAGGTCGGTATACTTGTATTCAAGTATATATGACCTGGCCACGTACATAGGCAGTAATTGTTTGCAGAAATGTAATAACGTCCATGGCAGCACTACCGCGTTGTCTAAAAAAGGTGCCGTGAGATACAAAAATGTATGTTTCGGCACTTGGACAACGTTGAAGGGTATCATCCTCGCGGATATCTTCAAGATATGTAAAAAGGGTAAAATCTCTATTCAGGCGGGGAGGTAGGTGAACGATAAAAAAAACTATAACCTGTTACCGTACATGGGGTCCCAGACTCAATCCCTGACAGGCCAGTGTACTTATTTATGTAAATATATTTGGCACATATGTCCTCATGCTGCTCAGCAGACATCAACAAAACCGACATTGCTATAAAAGTCTGCTGTTGGTGCGAGGCCACTAAGGCCAAAAAACTGACGATTAAGAATGTTCATGTTCTGCTCTCTGGTGGGAGGCATATTGGATCGAGAGCTAGCCCCGATGAAAACCGCCGAGGGTATGTTGTTGGTGGAAGACAACTTAAACCAAAGAACAATGGAAAAAATGTCGCTAACATTCTCAACTAGGATACATTTCTAAAATCAGATCGAGGGCTGGTCACTGATAAAAACATACATCACCGCAATGTCATGAAGTCATTTAAAGGCAGACTACCCCGGTGAGGTTAATGACAAATGAGAAACGTAAAACAGGACCGTAAAAGTGGGAGCATCATTCAATTAGTAGCCTGCATTCAACTATAGTTCCCGTCTTGATATTAAGATGTTAAATGTTTTGAAAAAAAATCTCTCTGATCTATTTTCTTGACTATACTATATATGAGGCATATTCGAGAAGTAAGGTCCGTTTGTCCACCAAGTGCAATCGTCGAACAGATCGCAGTTTTGGGTCCACTTGTTGAACGATTTCATAGGTCTGGATACCGGGCCTGGCACTCCGCTATTCATCATACACATTTGTACGGCCATTTTTTAAATCTCGACACCATTGTCTAACCTTTCCTTCACTCATTACTGCAAAAATTAAATCACAACACACACTTCGAAACTGGAGGGACAACGATTTTCGCGGACATTGTTATTTGCATTCATGTCAGGCATACGACTACTGAATTAAAACAATAGCTTCAGTGGCTTCATAAACATGCATGTGTATAACTTTGTTCAAACCCTCCAATATTTAAATATAAACAAACCGCCCTTACTTTTCGAATATGCTTCGTATATACTAGACCATAGCTTTCAAAATAATCTGTAAACTTATTATTATTCCTCATAAAATCAAATGGCAATTTAAAACAGTTTTTTTTTAAATATGTGCAAATCAATTGAAGATTCAACAGAAACAAACACAAAACTTAAATGGTGCAAGACCCTAGGTATGCATGCAGTATATCATCAAGTATAAGGCAACTTCGGTAATATTTACCTTTCGAGGATAAAATAATGATCTTCTCTAGAGGATCGCCGAAAATGACGAAGAAAAACATAATTTCCTAAGCTGTGTATTATTTAGACCAGAAGTTGATGATATGATATGACTTTTTTGTTAATATTAAGCAACGACAGTGATAAATAAAAAACAACTCCCTAGGAGGGCTTCTATAAATGATTTTTAAATTGAATAAATAAGTGTAATTGCATGTCCGCAGTGAAAAGTTTGATTAAATAAGATGTTTTTTTATGAAGCTAATAATTTAAAACAGTGGGAAGCCAATTACGTAGTTATCTTTCCTCATGGTCGTTTTGCTATAATATCTTTTGATCTTTCTACTGTCTAGCTTCTGGTACAGACGCGTTTTGTTGGCATTTTTTATTTATATATTATTATTTTAGCATATATTGCTATTTAATATGTAATAAAAGAAAAATAGGGTCAACTATTAAATATTTTTGGTACGTACAAGCTGAAATAAAATTTGCATATTGTAAACGAACGACAATCATGTGGGTGTGACATATTATATAATCTTTTGTCCTCCTTAAAACACAAAATTTATTCTTTCTTGCATATTCAAGGTTTTACTATATCATGTAATAATTTAATACAAAACTGACGAAATTCTCGAGACAAATATTGACTACACTTCTAAACAAACTTTTTAAATTTTTAGACACGATTTTGCCTTGGCGGTAAACGTTACAGTTTTATTAACTAAATACCAAAAATAATTTAAATGTAACAGTTTCAAGGATTTATCGATTTTTTTTGCAAAATAACCCATTGTTATTCAGTATGAAGAGCGAAAACCCCAGATACACCAAAGAATAGACGGAGGACGTCGTTCATAATATCGTTTGCCGCCAAATTAATGATCTATATGAAACTTCAATAAGTGCGCAAACGATAAGCAGGATAGATTTCCAACCCTGTGTTACGGAAAAAAATTCCGTATCCCGCAACCGTGCGGCGCCGCTAAAAATTTAAATACTCTCACGTATTCTGCTAGTAAAACCGGCTGTGGATATGTACCACTTATATTTGTTAATTTTAATAGCAGGTTATATGCGGTCATATATAACTTATTAAAGTATAAATATAGAAAATATTCAGCTGTTTCTTATAAATATAATGTTAGTTACTTTCTTCCCTAAATGCTAAAACTATGCACTATAATCTTATTTCATTAGATTAAACTTTTAATGATATAACAAAAGCATTGAAAATTTTAAATTTTAGAAATCTGGCAACACTTACATTTGACCAAATTGTAACACATCGTTTCCAGTCGCCCTTCCTTGGGTCGATACACAACCTCAAATCTCGTTTTGATGTAAACAAGTGAAGGCTTGCTTCTAAACAAACTTTTTAAATGTTTACGCACTTTTTGTCTTGGCGGTAAATGAATTAGATAATTACCAAGTAAGTTTGGTCAACGTAAAACTAGAAATTCAAATGTTACAATTTTAAGGATTTGTCGAGCGCAAAGAATAATATATTTCTCAAATAAAAAATAGAGAGATTTTACAACGCATATTTTAGTAGACCACCGTCTTTATTTTTATTTGAAGCGATCCGTTTGGAACTTGTGCAGTAGTAAAAGGAAGAAATTAAATACAAAAGACTCGGCTATTATCATTATTTGAAGCATGCGCCCATCATTTGGAGCTTGCGCAGTATTAAAACAAAATAAGAGAAACCTTTATTAAGGAGGTTGAGATGGGATAGTCCCAACCAAAAGTTTTGAATGTTGTCATTTAGAAATGCTTTGTATTGAATAATTAAAATTTTTTATAAGACTAACGATGGTTATTATTATGATAATAAATTCATTATCGAAGTCTTATATATTGTTTATTTAATTTTATTAAATAATTTAACATGAATGATTAACTTTTGGATGTTTTGTCCAAACTTATAGAAAAAAGAATTATGGAAAATTAAAATTAATTATATTTCATAACTTTTAAAAAATTATCAAAGCAAATACTATGAAAAAAATAAAAGAATAAAAAAAAATATTTTAATAGTTAAAAAATAGATAATTAATAAAAAATGATAATTAAAAAATCTTAAAATTCCGGTGTCTCGAAGAGGCAACGCTGTAACGTAATTTACAGTTGGCTCTACTGATATGCTTATATATAGATATATTTAATTTTGTGGTTATTGTGATCAGCTGTTGTAAAAAAGTAACACTTTTTTTACTTTTTTACAACAGCTGATCACAATAACCACAAAATTAAATATATCTATATATAAGCATATCAGTAGAGCCAACTGTAAATTACGTTACAGCGTTGCCTCTTCGAGACACCGGAATTTTAAGATTTTTTAATTATCATTTTTTATTAATTATCTATTTTTTTTAACTATTAAAATATTTTTTTTATTCTTTTATTTTTTTCATAGTATTTGCTTTGATAATTTTTTAAAAGTTATGAAATATAATTAATTTTAATTTTCCATAATTTTTTTTCTATAAGTTTGGACAAAACATCCAAAAGTTAATTCATTCATTTTACATTATTTAATAAAATTAAAATAAACAATATATAAGACTTCGATAATGAATTTATTATCATAATAATAACCATCGTTAGTCTTATAAAAAATTTTAATTATTCAATACAAAGCATTTTCTAAATGACAACATTCAAAACTTTTGGTTGGGACTATCCCATCTCAACCTCCTTAATAAAGGTTTCTCAACAAATATTGCTAAAACTGGTAAAAAAATTATGTGGAAACTAACGCGTTACTGAGGCTGTATACAATCAAAGATTAAGCCAATAAAGTGTTGGTAAACGGAACTGAAAATCAAGTAAGTCTCCTAACCTCTGTGACATTGGTCGTCCAATTGTTGACATGCGATGACTTTGAGAAAATTTAAAATGTTCTTCATGTAATGAAACACTTTCATTATGTTATATTACTAATGAAAAACGCTGTGGTCTAACATCACTACTAACCATAAAGTGTGATAAATGTCTAACGTACAACACAGTATCAACAGACAGTACACATATAGCGAAGGACAATAAGGAACATTATAATATTAACACTGAAGCTGCACTGTTAAACAAATAAATTAATTTGTCAAGCTAATAATAAATAATTAATAAGTAATTATATTTAAAATAATAATAATAATAATGTCTGTAGTTATATAAATGTTTTCATGGATTTTAGGAGTTTTACATGCAGGGATGGGATATACTCATCTGAATAAATTGCTAGCTTCTGTAAATGTACCACCAATAGATTCAAACCTATTTAAAATATTTAAATATCCCGCCATTACTACTAAATGCAACGTTGCCGCTATTTCAGAGATAAAGGATAAACCAGTCTAGCTTCCTAATTAAATTTGAAATTTTTTTAAAATAATCGCGAAATTTCAATGTCTAACATATATTATTATATGTATTGTTAATTTGATTTTTATATAAATGAGTTTCCTAAAGACTTTAAATTTTTCATAAAAAATTTCTAAATTAATTAATCTATTGAAATAAATCTATACAAAATAGTTTTCATATTTTAAGTTTAACGCCTCAACTTCCTTAAGGATTAAGTTGAGAATGTGGAATCTTTGGCACAATGAAACTACTCAGTATATATCACCACTACACCAAACACTTTATTTTTGCACTCGACGCGCGTTTCGCTAACCATGTTAGCTTCACCAGGAGCGATGATTGACTAAAGTCAATAAAGTGTTTGGTGTAGTGGTGATATATACTGAGTAGTTTCCTTAAGGATTACGATTTCCTTTATTTGGGAACTTATAAGAGAGGTTAATTGAAGTTAAATAGTATTCAGATTATGTTGAAATTTTGCAATCTTTGGCACAATGGCATTAGAGTCTAGTCTAGTGTTAATTTCAAAAGAAATTTTATTTATCGCACATCACCTTGGAAAACTTGAAAGAAGCGACAGGAACATGCCAGACCCAACTTTAATTTAGAAACTTGTGTTGATCCATCAAATACTAGTAACCGGTGTGCTTAACCATGAAATGAATGAAAAGAATCCCTTAGATTTATAGAAAATGAATACTAATCTAACGTTGCAATTCGTTCTCTTTAATACTGCGCATGCTTGAGATAACGATAAGGCAAAATCTTGTGAAAAAAAAGCGTTGCAAAATCTCTCTAATATCTTTCTGAAAAATCCATGTAATATGTATATAATACATAGTATGTGTCAGAAGTAATGAGAATGATTTATTTTTTAAGTTTTTTATTGAATGTATCTATAATTTAACATTGTCCCCTTCAAAGTATGCTCCTTGGGAACGCAAACATCGTCGTCAGCGATTTTGCCATTCCTGGTAACAATTCTGGAAGTCTTGTTCTGTTAAGCTGTTTAGGACCTGCGTCGTGTGTCTTTGGATATTATCTATTGTTTCCGTAAAGCCATATCTGGACTGTAGGGTGGATGTGGGAGTACTGGAACATTCTTTTCTGCCAAAAATTCTCTAACCGACAATGAGGTGTGACTGGGGGCATTATCGTGATTGCAAGATCCAAGAGCTGGCAATGTCAGGTCGTACACGCAAAACCCTTTTATGCAAACGTTCAAGGACCTCGCGATAAAAGATTTGATTCACTGTCTGGCCCTGCGGTATGAATTCTTTGTGAACAATTCCACGACAATAAAAATGCGAGCTTTCTTCGGCCGCGGTGATGATGGTGTGTGCCACTCTGCGCTTTATCCTTTTGTCTCAGGATAGTACTCAAATATCCATGATTCGTTACCTGCGATCACTCTGTGCATGAAATTGGGTTCAGTTGTCAACCGATCCAACAGTTCTTGGCTAATAAATAAGCGATTCCTTTTTTTGTTCATCAGTCAAGTTCTTGGGCACCAGCTTTGCACAAATTCTCCTCATGCCTAGCTGTCACAATTCGATGAACATTATCCCTTACTCATGCTTACCTCATGTGTGATCATTCTGACTGGTAACGTCTGTCTCGTGCTAACCCAGAATGCACCTTCGAGACGCTTTCATCGGTTTTCGATGTGGACGGTCTTCTGAAGCGATGTTCATGTTCAAAACGTTTCGCGGCCCTCTTTGAAAGCCTTGTACCATCTGAAAACTTGTGCTGAAGACAAAGCAGCATCTCCATATGCTATTCTTAACATTTGAAGTGTCTCTGAAGCAGTTCTTTCCAGTTAAACACAAAATTTAATTGCATATGGGTGCTCGATATTTGGGGGGCCCGCCTGCATTTTTCGTGTGACGCGGTATTGGAACCAACTGTAAACGAACTAACGATCACACCGCTAACACTACACTGAGTGGACTGCATCTGTTCTGGTTACGTGCCTACCCTTCCACTCACATGTAGTCGTCTCCAGCTTGATGCATTGTTGCCACATTGAGCGTAAAAATTCATTCTCATTACTTCTGAGACTTACCACGTAATACTGTCTAAAAATATAATAACTTTTAAATTAGCATCTCATTTACAAGTTTTATGTGTTTTCACTTAAATTATATTAAATATAAAATTTGGCTAAACACGCTTTCAATATACTTTATTACAATCGTTGAAATACGGGAATTTTGCAATAAAAAACACTATTAAAAAATTTAATTTCATATCGATATGTTTCTCCACTTTGGTGTAAATAAACAAAACATGTTATGTAATTTAAATTTGTTATTACTGATTAATTAAAAGTTTTGTTTATCGTGTAAATATTATTTTAAACTGTTACAAAAATGTGTATCTACATTACAATTTTCATAACCAACCTATAATTGAATTTTATACATGATTTACCACCGATTTCTTGTACAGGGTAAGCCAACTATAGAGGAAAGTTCATTATCTCATTTGTTTCGGTAATGAGGAAAAAATGTTAAATACAATAGTTTTGAGGAATGTTAAGGTACACAGTTTAAAATTAATTTTGAGTATACAGGGTACTTCAAAAAGTGTGGCCGATATAACATATCTTTTTATAAATGGAACATCCTATTTTCTAATTTATTTTTAAATTCTGCGTAAAATTTTTATAACTTTTTTATTAATAATGTTATATACCTAAACCTAGTAGCTTTTCTAATATTTCAATTTTTTAAAAAAATACTAGTTTTCAGTTTTGTAAAAATTGCCAGTAGCGCCATTGTTTCTGAAGGTGAAATACTCATAATTGGTACGAGCGTTCTATAGAGATGAAGGAAAAAAAGATATATGTAAAGAAGTTTGAGTTAGATGCTACAGGGTATTCAAAATAAATTTATACATTTCGACTATTTTAAATTGAAAAATCTCAAATTTTTTAACTGGCACATCTGTATATTATTATTTTTTCTGATAGATTTTACAAAACCCCCAACTTTTATTAAGTATGTCATATACCTATTTCTAATAGATTTCGATTTATTTTGAATTTTTCAATTTTTACCTTGTTTTTAATACAATTACGCTATTGTGAAAACATCAACAAATAGTTTAATAATAATTTTAATATAGTTTTAACTTGATGATTAAT
>CM032447.1:59726096-59765565 GCA_019049505.1 Pachyrhynchus sulphureomaculatus
GCACTATAATCTTATTTCATTAGATTAAACTTTTAATGATATAACAAAAGCATTGAAAATTTTAATTTTAGAAATCTGGCAACACTTACATTTGACCAAATTGTAACACATCGTTTCCAGTCGCCCTTCCTTGGGTCGATACACAACCTCAAATCTCGTTTTGATGTAAACAAGTGAAGGCTTGCTTCTAAACAAACTTTTTAAATGTTTACGCACTTTTTGTCTTGGCAGTAAATGAATTAGATAATTACCAAGTAAGTTTGGTCAACTTAAAACTAGAAATTCAAATGTTACAATTTTAAGGATTTGTCGAGCGCAAAGAATAATATATTTCTTAAATAAAAAATAGAGAGATTTTTCAACGCATATTTTTGGTAGACCACCGTCTTTATTTTTATTTGAAGCATCCGTTTGGAACTTGTGCAGTAGTAAAAGGAAGAAATTAAATACAAAAGACTCGGCTATTATCATTATTTGAAGCATGCGCCCATCATTTGGAGCTTGCGCAGTATTAAAACAAAATAAGAGAAACCTTTATTAAGGAGGTTGAGATGGGATAGTCCCAACCAAAAGTTTTGAATGTTGTCATTTAGAAATGCTTTGTATTGAATAATTAAAATTTTTTATAAGACTAACGATGGTTATTATTATGATAATAAATTCATTATCGAAGTCTTATATATTGTTTATTTAATTTTATTAAATAATTTAACATGAATGAATTAACTTTTGGATGTTTTGTCCAAACTTATAGAAAAAAGAATTATGGAAAATTAAAATTAATTATATTTCATAACTTTTAAAAAATTATCAAAGCAAATACTATGAAAAAAATAAAAGAATAAAAAAAAATATTTTAATAGTTAAAAAATAGATAATTAATAAAAAATGATAATTAAAAAATCTTAAAATTCCGGTGTCTCGAAGAGGCAACGCTGTAACGTAATTTACAGTTGGCTCTACTGATATGCTTATATATAGATATATTTAATTTTGTGGTTATTGTGATCAGCTGTTGTAAAAAAGTAACACTTTTTTTACTTTTTTACAACAGCTGATCACAATAACCACAAAATTAAATATATCTATATATAAGCATATCAGTAGAGCCAACTGTAAATTACGTTACAGCGTTGCCTCTTCGAGACACCGGAATTTTAAGATTTTTAATTATCATTTTTTATTAATTATCTATTTTTTTTAACTATTAAAATATTTTTTTTATTCTTTTATTTTTTTCATAGTATTTGCTTTGATAATTTTTTTTAAAAGTTATGAAATATAATTAATTTTAATTTTCCATAATTCTTTTTTCTATAAGTTTGGACAAAACATCCAAAAGTTAATTCATTCATTTACATTATTTAATAAAATTAAATAAACAATATATAAGACTTCGATAATGAATTTATTATCATAATAATAACCATCGTTAGTCTTATAAAAAATTTTAATTATTCAATACAAAGCATTTCTAAATGACAACATTCAAAACTTTTGGTTGGGACTATCCCATCTCAACCTCCTTAATAAAGGTTTCTCAACAAATATTGCTAAAAACTGGTAAAAAAATTATGTGGAAACTAACGCGTTACTGAGGCTGTATACAATCAAAGATTAAGCCAATAAAGTGTTGGTAAACGGAACTGAAAATCAAGTAAGTCTCCTAACCTCTGTGACATTGGTCGTCCAATTGTTGACATGCGATGACTTTGAGAAAATTTAAAATGTTCTTCATGTAATGAAACACTTTCATTATGTTATATTACTAATGAAAAACGCTGTGGTCTAACATCACTACTAACCATAAAGTGTGATAAATGTCTAACGTACAACACAGTATCAACAGACAGTACACATATAGCGAAGGACAATAAGGAACATTATAATATTAACACTGAAGCTGCACTGTTAAACAAATAAATTAATTTGTCAAGCTAATAATAAATAATTAATAAGTAATTATATTTAAAATAATAATAATAATAATGTCTGTAGTTATATAAATGATTTCATGGATTTTAGGAGTTTTACATGCAGGGATGGGATATACTCATCTGAATAAATTGCTAGCTTCTGTAAATGTACCACCAATAGATTCAAACCTATTTAAAATATTTAAATATCCCGCCATTACTACTAAATGCAACGTTGCCGCTATTTCAGAGATAAAAGGATAAACCAGTCTAGCTTCCTAATTAAATTTGAAATTTTTTTAAAATAATCGCGAAATTTCAATGTCTAACATATATTATTATATGTATTGTTAATTTTGATTTTTATATAAATGAGTTTCCTAAAGACTTTAAATTTTTCATAAAAAATTTCTAAATTAATTAATCTATTGAAATAAATCTATACAAAATAGTTTTCATATTTTAAGTTTAACGCCTCAACTTCCTTAAGGATTAAGTTGAGAATGTGGAAATCTTTGGCACAATGAAACTACTCAGTATATATCACCACTACACCAAACACTTTATTTTTGCACTCGACGCGCGTTTCGCTAACCATGTTAGCTTCACCAGGAGCGATGATTGACTAAAGTCAATAAAGTGTTTGGTGTAGTGGTGATATATACTGAGTAGTTCCTTAAGGATTACGATTTCCTTTATTTGGGAACTTATAAGAGAGGTTAATTGAAGTTAAATAGTATTCAGATTATGTTGAAATTTTGCAATCTTTGGCACAATGGCATTAGAGTCTAGTCTAGTGTTAATTTCAAAAGAAATTTTATTTATCGCACATCACCTTGGAAAACTTGAAAGAAGCGACAGGAACATGCCAGACCCAACTTTAATTTAGAAACTTGTGTTGATCCATCAAATACTAGTAACCGGTGTGCTTAACCATGAAATGAATGAAAAGAATCCCTTAGATTTATAGAAAATGAATACTAATCTAACGTTGCAATTCGTTCTCTTTAATACTGCGCATGCTTGAGATAACGATAAGGCAAAATCTTGTGAAAAAAAAAGCGTTGCAAAATCTCTCTAATATCTTTCTGAAAAATCCATGTAATATGTATATAAATACATAGTATGTGTCAGAAGTAATGAGAATGATTTATTTTTAAGTTTTTTATTGAATGTATCTATAATTTAACATTGTCCCCTTCAAAGCATGCTCCTTAGAAATGCACATAACGTCTCCAGCGATTTTGCCATTCCTGGTAACAATTCTGGAAGTCTTGTTCTGTTAAGCTGTTTAGGACCTGCGTCGTGTGTCTTTGGATATTATCTATTGTTCCGTAAAGCCATATCTGGACTGTAGGGTGGATGTGGGAGTACTGGAACATTCTTTTCTGCCAAAAATTCTCTAACCGACAATGAGGTGTGACTGGGGGCATTATCGTGATGCAAGATCCAAGAGCTGGCAATGTCAGGTCGTACACGCAAAACCCTTTTATGCAAACGTTCAAGGACCTCGCGATAAAAGATTGGATTCACTGTCTGGCCCTGCAGTATGAATTCTTTGTGAACAATTTCACGACAATAAAAAATGCGAGCGTTCTTCGGCCGCGGTGATGATGGTGTGTGCCACTCTGCGCTTTGTCCTTTTGTCTCAGGATAGTACTCAAATATCCATGATTCGTCACCTGTGCGATCACTCTGTGCATGAAATTGGGTTCAGTTGTCAACCGATCCAACAGTTCTTGGCTAATAAATAAGCGATTCCTTTTTTGTTCATCAGTCAAGTTCTTGGGCACCAGCTTTGCACAAATTCTCCTCATGCCTAGCTGTCACAATTCGATGAACATTATCCTTACTCATGCTTACCTCATGTGTGATCATTCTGACTGGTAACCGTCTGTCTCGTGCTAACCCAGAATGCACCTTCGAGACGCTTTCATCGGTTTTCGATGTGGACGGTCTTCTGAAGCGATGTTCATGTTCAACGTTTTCGCGGCCCTCTTTGAAAGCCTTGTACCATCTGAAAACTTGTGCTGAAGACAAAGCAGCATCTCCATATGCTATTCTTAACATTTGAAGTGTCTCTGAAGCAGTTCTTTCCAGTTAAACACAAAATTTAATTGCATATGGGTGCTCGATATTTGCTGCATTTTTCGTGTGACGCGGTATTGGAACCCAACTGTAAACGACTAACGATCACACCGCTAACACTACACTGAGTGGACTGCATCTGTTCTGGTTACGTGCCTACCCCTTCCACTCACATGTAGTCGTCTCCAGCTTGATGCATTGTTGCCACATTGAGCGTAAAAATTCATTCTCATTACTTCTGAGACTTACCACGTAATACTGTCTAAAAATATAATAACTTTAAATTAGCATCTCATTTACAAGTTTTATTGTTTTCACTTAAATTATATTAAATATAAAATTTGGCTAAACACGCTTTCAATATACTTTATTACAATCGTTGAAATACGGGAATTTTGCAATAACAAACACTATTAAAAATTTAATTTCATATCGATATGTTTCTCCACTTTGGTGTAAATAAACAACATGTTATGTAATTTAAATTTGTTATTACTGATTAATTAAAAGTTTTGTTTATCGTGTAAATATTATTTTAAACTGTTACAAAAATGTGTATCTACATTACAATTTTCATAACCAACCTATAATTAATTTTATACATGATTTACCACCGATTCTTGTACAGGGTAAGCCAACTATAGAGGAAAGTTCATTATCTCATTTGTTTCGGTAATGAGGAAAAAATGTTAAATACAATAGTTTTGAGGAATGTTAAGGTACACAGTTTAAAATTAATTTTGAGTATACAGGGTACTTCAAAAAGTGTGGCCGATATAACATATCTTTTTATAAATGGAACATCCTATTTTCTAATTTATTTTTAAATTCTGCGTAAAATTTTATAACTTTTTTATTAATAATGTTATATACCTAAACCTAGTAGCTTTTCTAATATTTCAATTTTTTTAAAAAAATACTAGTTTTCAGTTTTGTAAAAATTGCCAGTAGCGCCATTGTTTCTGAAGGTGAAATACTCATAATTGGTACGAGCGTTCTATAGAGATGAAGGAAAAGATATATGTAAAGAAGTTTGAGTTAGATGCTACAGGGTATTCAAAATAAATTTATACATTTCGACTATTTTAAATTGAAAAATCTCAAATTTTTTAAATGGCACATCCTGTATATTATTATTTTTTCTGATAGATTTTACAAAACCCCCAACTTTTATTAAGTATGTCATATACCTATTTCTAATAGATTTTCGATTTATTTTGAATTTTTCAATTTTTACCCTTGTTTTTAATACAATTACGCTATTGTGAAAACATCAACAAATAGTTAATAATAATTTTAATATAGTTTAACTTGATGATTAATTATTATGACGTAATAAATGTTCAAAAATCTACTAGAATACACATATTTAGACGTTTTAATTATTTTCCTTCACTTGCCTTAGCATAAAGGGCGTTATTGTCCTGCACGCATCCCGTATCCTGTTTTCCATATCTGCTGGTGTTATAGGAGGATTCACATAAACACGATCTTTAATGTAGCCCCACAAAAAGAAGTCTAAAGGTATTAAGTCATCCATTTTTGTGAGTAATGATCGTTTAAAAATTCCCGAACTTCCCGGTGGTAATGAGCAGGAACTCCGACTTGTTGAATCCACATTTGTTCCCTTTCAAAGTTATCAACTTCTTCAAGAAGCTGGGGTAATTCGTTTTGCAAAAAAATTAGATATCTAGGCCCGTTAAGCGGTTCGCGGAAAAAATATCGACCAATAATTGGAAATTTTAATATTCCACACCATACATTAAGCGACCAATGATTTTGGTTTTGAACTTCCCGCTCCCAAAATGGATTAACTGTTGAATAATAATGCATGTTATGGCTGTTCACTGCTCCATTACTGCGAAAAGTAGCTTCATCAGAAAATATTATTTTGGATAAAAAATTTGGATCGGCCTCTATTGCTCCATTCATGATGGTACAAAAGTTTACTCGTTCAAAATCACGATTTTGAAGTTCTTGGTGTACTTCCATATGAAAGGGATGATACGTGTATTTTCTGGTGGTGCGATTAGCCGTAGATTGGGATGTGTCAGATAAGTCAGCTAGTTGACGGCTACTGACCTGGGGATTATCTTCAAAGCGAAGTAAAATCTCCATTTCGTTTTCCTCATTGGTAGCATTCTGGTTTTCTACTTTCCGTTTCGTATACTCAACGCTACCCTAGCAACAAACCGTTCCATTAAGCACTGAAAATATTTTCTAGATGGTATACGTCTATTCGGGTACTTCGCTCCGTAAAGCCTTATTGCCAGAAGACAATTTTTTCCCGCCTTTCTCAGTATATAAAACCATAAAACCATTAATTCATTTTTAGGAAAATCCACAACTATTACCTTTATAAGTCACTTACTACAACAAATTAAACTATTTTTACTTGCTTATAGCTTTTGACAATGCCTACATTTGTTGTTGTTGTTTTGTCTTGGCAACTATGATGTTATAGCGTAAGTGTATTAAAAACAAGAGTAAAAAATATACCTAGCCGTTGGTCACCAGTCAGCATGCAAATTTATTTTGTCTGTAATTGGCCAAATGCCTAAATTAGTAATGTACTGAAAAATATATGAGTATTTTACTAATTGCACTGAAAATGTATTGATATTTCGTATCTCTTAGTCCCGATTAAATTCACAACTTTCCACAAAAAATATCTCCACCATATTGTCGAGTCAATCATTTTTTTTTATACCAGATAAATTATCAAACAGAACGCACTCATGATAATTTTTTTTCAATCTACACCTTTTGGAGAATATTTCAGAATTTTTTCGAAATTTTTTGATGAGCACTCTTAGAGATAGGGTGGGGGGACAGAATTTTTTGGCTATTTTTTAAAAATAATATAAAGAAAAGTGTGTGCGAGTATTACTTCATATATATTCTTGAACTCGTGTTCTTACAAGCTTTCATTTGACACCCCACTTGATGACTTCATAAAAAAAAATTCTCTTCCGATTTCACCCCCCGAGACTAGTCTCTCAAGTCAAAATTTAACTTTCTAAACTATACGGCTCTAATTGGGTTAACAATTCTTATATGTTAGCCAAACTTCAACTTTATATGTCAAATAGGTTCGGAGAAAATCTGGTGTTATAGACAGACATCGAAGTGATCCTATAAGTGTTCCTTGTGGAACACTAAAAACAACTTATTTGAATTTAATAATAACTTTAAAAAATCATAATATTCTACCCGATAATAGAGCTTTGAGCTTAGTCTAATAAAAGCTCCATGGCCCAGAAAACCACTCAAATGGCACATAAAACCTCTAAAGATCCTTTTTGTATTATGCAAGAATGTAGCCTAAGGTCACGGTTTTCCACTAAACATATTAAAACGACAATATCGAGGATAATGTTCTCTCTAAAGATGCACGGAACGCTGATGCGCTACACAAAAACGTTTTGATGGGTCTGGTCGACAATATAAAACGTTCTCGAACCATTTTACGTTCTCTATTTTGAATCGTGGCTTAACAGGAGAATGCACGGGCTTGTGCTTTGTGTACAGCAAATGTGTGTTATCGACGCAGTGCGCTTTATACATTTCAGGACCGTAATGTTACGTATTTAGTTTTATCTAAAAAAAAATTAGCCACACATTAACAACCTTGCTAAAAATGAGTCATAACACAACTCACAGGAAATAAGAGTAAAACATTAACGAGGCTTGGTTAAGTTTGATTTCAAACCTCTATTTTGATATACTTAGAACTAGAATGGGGCAAAGATGTGTGCCATTACGGACCTTTCCAACCAGTATTCAGCGGAATTGAGGGTATTGAGAAAGAACAAGATTAAAAAAAGTCAGTTGAGTGCCCATCAGATATGTGGAGTGTACAATTCTATTTGCACTAACATAAATGGCCTACAATTTCTATTAGACGTACGAATTAATTCGGTACCTTTAAGACAAGTATCTCAAAAATGACGCGGGATTTTATCTTTTCTTTGGGAGGGCATAGGAAGCTCCTCTTCACATGGCGTGTTATCTGAACGTGGCACCGCCTAAATACTAATTATTTCGATCGCTGCAACATCATCTCACCAATTCCCACTTTACTTCATTGGAGGACGTCAAAAAATGCATCAAGTGGGCAAAATGTATGGAGAAATAATGGGAAATTTTTTCTTGGCCGAGTTTTATTCAATGCGTAAATAAATAAAACATTTTGTTGAGGCAAAAAGGTAACAAATTAATTTATACATCTAATAATTATTACAGTAACTAAAGTAAGGTACTAATATTATTATAACCAAACCATAACAAAAATTAAAAACCGGAACACAAATAACACCAAGATTTATTACATCAAAAGGTCTGAAGCAAGGATGCTGTTTATCACCCACCCTTCTGAAAATATATCTGGAAAGAAGGAAGCAAAAATGTAGACCAATGGGGATATCATTAATTAACACCATCTTGGACACGCTATGCTTCGCGGATGACCAAGTGATAATGACCTAAGTTCGCGACAACCTAAACTACATGACGAGGAATCTATGTGACAAATACAAAGATTGGGGTTAGAAGTCAATATAAAGAAAACAGAATATCTATGTATTGAAGTGCAACAAAAACGACGATCGAACCACGACAAAGCACTACGGCGACTACAAGTATCAGGGTATAAGAATTTCGTAGAATCGAAAACTGGACGGGACAATAAGAGGAAAAAATACTGCAGGAAGAGCCATTAATCTGCTAAACAGCATTCTGTGGGATAAATATATTAACAAAGCCAACAAAAAAAGAATATATGAAACCATAGTGAAAAGTATCACATTATATACCTGTAAAGTATGGCCTCTGAAGGAAAGAGCATTAGCCGCGCTGACAGCGACGGAAATGAACTTCTAGAGAAGAGCAACAGGAATATCCAGAAGAGAAAGAGTCACCAAAAAAACGTATTAAAGAAATCATGGGAATCAAGCACAGTATTACAGACGACATTCCCCAAAAATAAATACTAAAATGGCAAACAAAAGGCAGGAGAAAGCGAGGTAGACAAAGAACAAGTTGGAGAGAGGGGATAGACAGGGAAATTGAGAAAGGGAACCTGGAAGATCTATAGAATGACCGAAGAAGATGGAGATTGGAAGTCGGAAACTGTCGGAGAGCATTGTAAACCGACATGGAAACAAAAAACTAAATAAAAAATATGTACCGTCATAAAATGTAAAAAAGGCGAAAAATATGTTAACTTCTTATTCAGGGGCACTTCATTTAATAATCAGTGGCTGCTGAAAAGTTTTTCAGTCAATTAGAACTAAAAAACCGCAAGTACTAAAAAATCTAATCCCAATACATCTCTGCTAGTAAAAGTATATGTATTTAATCTTAGTAATCACTTTTCAAGAACCGAACTATTTTACCGCAGAGGCGTCACGTTATTTTAATATTAACAAGGGTCATACATTTTTAAAGTCAATAAAATTATAGCCATAAAAGTTGTAAACAAATGTTGCTTTATAATTTTGTAATAAAATAGTTAGTTTGAATTCTACCTTGGGGTAATTTTGTCTTAGTCAAGTACCCTCTTTAAATTGGTATAGTTATTTTATGAATTGCTATGTAAGCGAACATGCTTCACTGCTATCATAAAAACGACAATAATGTTTATACAAGGTGGCAGAGATTGGCCATCAGTATTTTATTGAAGAAGGGTATGATTATGTCGTTATACTTTCAGCGATATTTCAAATTTTTAGGTGTTTTATTTTTAACAGATCTATTTAAAGTACTTTTAATTTATTTGTTGTATTTTTCCTTAAGAATTTAGTAATTATCATAATTATAATTATTATAACATCTAATTCTTGTAATTTACAATGTGGCAACATAGCTTTTCTAATGATATCTGTAAACTCATAAAAACTGATCAATACGGGTATATATATTTTTTCCAAATTTGAATTTCTTTGAAGGAAACATTACTGTCGGCTCATACTGTTAGAAAGACAATAGTCACACCGCGTTTTCGAAAAGATTATATTGTTATTATGACTTTTGTTTTATTTATATTAGTGAATTGATTTTTAATAAACATTTTTGCGGCTGCGAACGCCTCCCGTAAAAGCAAACATTTACTTAAAAATCCTTATAGCAAAATTAATATAACTACATGAATTTTTATTCCTAAAATTTTTAACTACTCAGTATATATCACCACCACACCAAACACTTTATTTTTGCTCTCGACGCGCGTTTCGCTAACCATGTTAGCTTCATCAGGAGCGATCGCATATGGTTAGCGAAACGCGCGTCGAGTGCAAAAATAAAGTGTTTGGTGTAGTGGTGATATATACTGAGTAGTGTCATTGTACCAAAGATTCCACATTCCCAACTTAGTTAAAATTTTTAAGTTTAATTCCTTTATTATTTATTTTTTTCAAGAATAATTGTACAGGGTGAGTCAACGATAGAGTAAAGTTCATTATCTCATTTGTTTCGGGAATGACGAAAAAAATGTTAAATACAATAGTTTTAGGGAATCTTAAGGTGCCCAGTTTAAAATTATTTTTGAGTATACAGGGTACATCAAAAAAGTGTGGCCGATATAACATATTTTTTTTTAAATGGAACATCCTATTTTCTAATTTATTTTTAAATTCTACGTAAAATTGTTTAACTCTTTTATTAATAATGTAATATACCTAAGTTTTTCTAATACTTCAATTTTTTTAAAAAATACTAGTTTTCAGTTTTGTAAAAAATTGCCATACGCGCCATTGTTTCTGAAGGTAGAATACTCATAATTGGTACAAGCGTTCTATAGAGATGAAAAATAAGATATATGTAAAGAAATTTGAGTTAGATGCTACAAGGTGTCCAAAATAAATTTATGCATTTCGACTATTTTAAATTGAAAAATCCCAAATTTTTTAAATGGCACACCCTGTATATTATTATATTTTCTGATAGATTTTACAAAACCCTCCAACTTTTATTAAGTATGTCATATGTCCTTGTTTTTAATACGTTTTACGCTATAATATCATAGTTGCCAAGACAAAACAAAAATGTAGGCATTGTCAAATTTTGACATGTCTGTTAAGCAAGTAAAAATAGTTTAATTTGTTGTAGTAAGTGACGTATAAAGGTAATAGTTATGGATTTTCCTAAAAATGAATCAATTAATCAAGGTAATAGTTATGGATTTTCCTAAAAATGAATCAATTGATATGGTTTATATACTGGGCGAGACGGGAAAAAATTGTCTTTTGGCAGTAAGTCTTTACGGAGCGAAGTATCCTAATAGGCGTATACCATCTAGAAAACCTTTTCAGAACTTAATGGAACGGTTTGATGGTAGTGGTAGCGTTGAGTAATTGAAACGGAAAGTAGTAAACCAGAATGCTACCAATGAGGAAAAAGAAATGGAGATTTTACTTCATGTTGAAGTTAGACCCCAGGTTAGTAGCCGTCAACTAGCTGACTTATCTGACACGTCCCAATCTACGGCTAATCGCACCACGAGAAAATACCTTTATCATCCCTTTCATATAGAACTACACCAAGGACTTCAAGGCCGTGATTTTGAACGACGAGTAAACTTTTGTACCACCATGAATAGAGCAATAGAGACCCATCCAAATTTTTTATAATGTTTTCTGAAGAAGCTACTTTTTGCAGTAATGGAGCAGTTAACAGCCCTAACATGCATTATTATTCAACAGTTAATCCATTTTAGGTCTCCGTTTTAGGTCCGGGAAGTTCAAAACCAAAACCATTGGTCGCTTAATGTATAGTGTGGAATATTAAATTTTCGAATTATTGGTCCATATTTTTTCCGCGAACCGCTTAACGGACCTAGATATCTAAATTTTTTGCAAAATGAATAACCCCAGCTTCTTGAAGAAGTTGATAACTTCGAAAGGAAACAAATGTGGATTTAACAAGACGGAGCTCCTGCTCATTACCACCGGGAAGTTTGGGAAATTTTTAAACGATCGTTACCCATAAAAATTGATCGGTAGGGATGGATTCATTCAGTGGCTCCCTCAATCATGAGACTTAACACCTTTAGACTTCTTTTTTGGGGCTACATTAAAGATCGTGTTTATTTGAATCCCCCTACAATACCAGTAGATATGGAAAATAGGATACGGGTTGCGTGCAGGACAATAACGCCCTTTATGCTAAGGAAAATGAAGGAAAACATAGTAAAACGACTAAACATGTGTATTCAAGTAGACGGGCATATTTTTGAACATTTATTACGTCATAATAATTAATCATTAGATAAGTTAAACTATATTAAAATTATTATTATCTATTTGTTTATGTTTTCACAATAGCGTAAGGGTATTAAAAACAAGGGTAAAAATTGAAAAATTCGAAATAAATCGAAAACTATTAGAAATGAGTATGGTATATGACATACTTAATAAAAGTTGGAGGGTTTTGTAAATTCTATCAGAAAAAAATAATAACATAAAGGGTGTGCTATTTAAAAAATTTGAGGTTTTTTTTAATTTAAAATAGTCGAATGTATACATTTATTTTAAACACCCTGTAGCGTCTAACTCAAATTTCTTTACGTATATCTTTTTTTCATCTCTATAGAACGCTCGTACCAACTTAGAGTATTCCACCTTCAGAAACAATGGAGCTACTGGCAATTTTTTACAGAACTGAAAACTAGTATTTAAAAAAAAAAATTGAAATATTAGGAAAACTACTAGGTTTACGTATATAACATTGTTAATAAAAAAAAGTTATAAAATTTTATTTTATATAACATATGTTATATCGGCCACACTTTTTTGAAGTACTTTATATACTCAAAAATAATTTTTAACTGTCCACCTTAATATTCCCTAAAATTATTGTATTTAACATTTTTTCGTCGTTCCCGAAACAAATGAGATAATGAACTTTACTCTATCGTTGACTCACCCTGTACAACGGTCTTAAAACGCTTTTCCAACATTATCATGATACAGCAGCATTTTATTTAGCCATAAGCATTTTGCGAAATTGCGGTGGCATTTCAAAAAATACTGAGATATATTGCAGGGGCATATTTTTCCTTTCTTTTTGCAAGCGAAAGGATGCAGCTATTTTATATTTTAAAAAATGTGTGACAGGGGTGCATTTATAATTTGTCTAATATCAACTCAAGAAAAAAAGTCCGACTAACTCATCATCATCATCATCAGCTGTGCAGTCCATCGTTGGACATAAGGCTTCTCTAAGTACGTCCATCTTCTTCGGTTTTGGGCCTTGTTTATCCAGCTGTATCCCGCTAGTCTTTTGATGACGCTAGATCATCTGGTTTGCGGGCATTATCTACTTCTTTTTTCATTCCAAAGCCTCTAGTTGATTACTTTATGGGTCCATCCATTATCAGAGAGTCTTGCGATGTGACCCGCCCAGCTCGACTTCAACCTGCTTACTCTCTCAGCTACATCGGTTATTTTGGACCTTCCTCGAATTTCTTCATTAGTCAACTTATGCCTGAGCGATATTCCCAACATCCATCGCTTGTTGAGCTACTTGTAGGGCGATTTATAATTTCTTGATTCAAAGCCCACGTTTTTGTGCCGTTATGTTAATATTGGCAACATACGTTAATCAAAGTTGTTTAGTGTATTTGGAACATTGGAAAGGAAGATGTTCCGCCATCTACTAAACGCCGACCAAGCCAATGATATTCTACTTGATAAATCCGCTTTTAAATTTTCTTTGGATATTATTATTTTTGTCCAAGATATATGTATGAATCCGTTCTTCATGAACATAGTTTTCTCCATTTTCATCTTCAGACCAATCTTTCTAGACTTGTTATTAAGTTCGTTCAGAATTTCTTCCATTTCTTCTTTGTTGTTAGATATAAGCTCAATATAATTGAAGAGTTGCTCTCCTCTTGTATTTATACCTTTTCTTGTCCATGAACGTTGTATGAAAAGATCTTCTAACGCCAACGTAAACAATTTCAGCAAGACTTACCCCTCTTTTTATTTCTATCTTGGTGTTTGTTAGTTTTCTTTCAATACTATCTGAAATGTTGCATTTTTATAAATATTTTATATATACAGTGGCGAACAAAAGTATGGAAACATTAAATTCCCATCTCTAGTATTAACATTTAACAATATTTATTTATTAATTGTGTACATGCCAACAAACATTTTGAAGACTAAAACAGTTATTGTTTATTAGAAATGTGCTTAGTTTTTAACGTAACAAAATTATGCACAAACAAAAGTATGGAAACATTTTTGTTATAAAATAAAATTTCCACTAAGACGACTAAGATGATTTAATATTTAGTAGGATATCCTTTTCGTCAATCACTGCTTGACATCTTCTGCCCATAGAGTCAATAAGCCTAGCACAAAAATCGGGTGGTATTTTTTCCCATTCTTGTTTTAATGCGATCCAAAGTTCGCCCCAGTTTTTTATATTTCTTTTCCTAATTTGTTTATCCAGATAGTGCCAAAGATTCTCTATCGGGTTCAAATCAGGTGATTGTGAAGGCCATTGCATCACCTGAATCCTTTGTTCAGAAAACCAATTCTTGGCCAAGCGAGATGTGTGTTTGCTGTCGTTTGTTATCTGAAAATCTTCATGGTAGGCGTGCTGTTAAAAAGCCATTCCTTACAAAGCGTCACAGAAAAGAGAAATTGAAATTTGCTAAGGAACATAAAGACTGAACTCAAAATTAGTGGTGTCTAGTAATCTTTAGTGACGAAAGTAGATTCAATCTCTTTGGAAGTAACTCTACTGGTTATGTAAGAAGACCAGTTGGTCTAAGATATGACCCGAAGTACCTTGTACCTACTGTCAAACATGGCGGTGAAAATATCATGGTATGGGGTTGTTTTCGACGGTCTGGTACGGTCTAAATGGTATGGGATATTGGAAAATAATTTGATTCTATTTTGCCACTATCATGGATTTTTCAACAAGATAAATGGCAGAAAATAAATTAGAAAAAGACTCTATGGGCAGAAGATGTCAAGCATTGATTGACGCAAAAGGATATTCCACTAAATATTAAATATTTTCGACATCTTAGTCGTCTTACTGGGGATTTTTATTTTATAACACAAATGTTTCCATACTTTTGTTTATGCATAATTTTGTTACGTTAAAAACTAAGCACAATTCTAATAAACAATAACTGTTTTAGTCTTCAAAATGTTTGTTAGCATGTACACGATTAATAAATAAATATTGTAATTGTAAGCCGTTTAAATGTTAAGACTAGAGATGGGAATTTAAATGTTTCCATGTATGTTCGCCACTGTATATTTTATATTTTAATATAATAACTCATACTTATGAATTACTACATCCTAGCAACGATAAATACTTTCTAGTAAGATATTCCTCACAAAACAAAGTTAAATAGAGAGAACGCTTCAGAGATATTTACAACTGAAATCTGACATTTTCTGTACTTGTTTTTTCTTAAGATAGAAATAATTCACTTTCCATTTTGTTCGTATCCACGAATAATACGATATATTCAAGGCAACCCCTCTAGCACCATCGCTCACCCCTTGAACACTTACGTGGTCTACCGTAAATAATTATGCTCAAAATTTTTTCATTATAGTAACCATGAATAAAAAAAGTCTCATAATATTATTAAATTTATATAAAACTAGCCGGGCCCGCGGCTCCGCTCGCGTGGACTTGATTCACTACTATCGTCACTGCTTAATCCTTATGTTACCCAACGTAATAAAATATCTCTCATTATTTCCCCTTATCTCCCAATATTTCTCCTTATCTCCCATTATCTCTACATAATTTCCATTATCTAGGCTTATCTCTGCTCATCTCCCATTATTTCTCCTTATCTCCCATTATTTATCCTTATCTCCCATTATCTCACCTTATTTCCCATTATCTGGGCTTATCTCGACTTATCTCGCAATATTTCTCGTTATCTCCCATTATTTCTCCTTATCTCCCATTATCTCACCATAACTCCCATTATCTAGACTTATCTCTGCTTATCTCCCATTATTTCTCCTTATCTCCCATTATTTATACTTATCTCCCATTATCTCACCTTATCTCCCATTATCTAGGCTTATATCGAATTATATAGAACATATGTATAAAGTTATAAAAACACGTAAATCGGATAAGTGATTCTCGAGTGATAAGCGCACTAACGGACAGACAGACAGACAGACAGACAGAGACACGTTGCATTTTATATATATTCTATTCTTTGCTACATGATATTGTTCTATATTTAATGCTTTAGGCAGTGTATTGCAAGAGAACGCGCTAGCGGCAAACTTCCTTATGTCACCTAACGTAATAAAATATATCCTATAACCTGGCCAGAGAACATACGTATGTTTAAAAAAAGCACGTAAATCTGATAAGTGGTTCTCCAGTGTTAAGCGCACTAACGGACAGACAGACAGACAGATAGACAGACGGACAGAGAGACATTGCATTTTATATATATTATAGATTATAGATATTCTCTGCTACATAATATTGTTCCATATTTAATGGTTTAGACTGTGTATTGCCAGAGAACGCGCTAGCGGCAAACTTTTTTCCAACTTCATTCACTATTATTGTCACTGCTTATTCCTTATGCTACCTATCGTAATAAAATATAACCTATAACCTGGCCGAAGAACATATGTATGTTTTAAAAAAAAAGTACGAAAATCGGATAAGTGGTTCTGCAGTGATAAGCGCACTAACGGACAGACAGACAGACAGAGACACGTTGCATTTTATATATATTATAGATGTAATAAAATATATATCTATAAGCTGGTCAGAGAACATATGTGTGAATTTAAAAAATCACGTAAATCGGATAAGTGGTTCTCAAGGGATAAGCGCACTAACGGACAGACAGACAGACAGAGAGACGTTGCATTTTATATATATTATAGATATAGATTATTATTATTATTATACGAAAAGTTCTTCTTTCTCACATTTGATCAATGTGGTTCCATGTTTGGCTGACGGGCCAAAACCAAGTCAGCACAAACGCTATTACCATTCCGTATTAAGGAATGACCTGACAATGTTACATGTTTTCAAAATCACTGACTTCTGAATGTTTCTGTGTATGTCTGTGTTGAGTCCCAATTGCACTAAATGTGGTGTGAACGTTATTGGTGTAAGGCCTGTGGCTGATATAATGAGGGGGACAATGATGACTTTTTCCTGTCTCCAGAGCCTTTTTATTTCCGTTGCAAGGTCTGTGTATTTGGAAATTTTTTCTGTGTATTTCGCTTGGAGGTTTGTGTCGTTGGGGACAGCTATGTCAATCAGATAGGTGACTTTTCCTTTTTTGCACTGAAAAGTAATATCGGGTCTATTGGCGGAGACTGTTTTATCTGTATGGATACCGATATCCCAGTAGAGCTTGTAATCTTCATTTTCAAGTATGGATGTTGGCGTGTATTTGTAGTAGGGATCTGTATTTTCTATGAGTCTGTATGTTGTGGCTAGTGCTTGGTGAACCACTCTGGCAGCTGAATCATGCCTGGCTGTGTACTCCGTTCCGGCCAATATTTTACATCCGCTCGTTATGTGTTCGATCGTTTCTTTCTGCTGGTGGCATTTCCTACATCTGTCCTCTGCAATAGTCGGGTCTTTGATGATATGCTTTTGGTAGTTTCTGGTTAATATGACTTTATCCTGGATGGCAAGTAAGAAGCCTTCAGTCTCAGGGAATAGCTGCCCATCCCGTAACCAGGTGTATGATTGTTTTTTATTTACGTGGTCTTGTTCTATGTGGTATCTGTGTTTTCCGTGGAGTGTTTTCTCTGACCACGTTTTCATCTTTTCCTGTTGTAATTGGGTGTGACTGTGTGTGTCTGCTGAGTGGTCTGCCCGGGCTAAGTCGAGAGGCGTGTAGTTTTTGTCTGCTTTCACTGTCGCTGTGTGGAGGCTGGTTTGCTTGCTGTGAAAGAATTTCCTAAGTGTTTGTATTTGTTTTGTGTGTAATGATCTGATGTCTATAATTCCTCTTCCTCCTGCCTTCCTCTCGATGGTAAGTCTTTCTTTGCATGCGTTGGGGTGTAATTTCCTGTATTTGGTGAATTGCGATCGTATAAGGATGTGAATATTTTCTATGTCTGTTTGTGACCATTTGATGATACCAAATGAATATGTGAGTATAGGTATAGCGAACGTGTTGATGGCTTTAGTGAGATTCTTAGAGTTGAGTTTTGTTTGCAAAAGTTTCGTCAGTCTGTTTTTGAATTCGGTTCTGAGCTCTGTTTTGATGTGAGTGTGGTTGAGTTTGGTGCTTTGTTGGAAGCCTAGATATTTGTATGTTTCTTTATCGAACATGTTATCGAGCATTTCATTGTTGATGGTTTCTGTTTCATGGTGGCACTTCCATTGGCCTTTGTTGATGTGGAGCACTTTGCATTTACTTATACCAAATTCCATATTGACATCTAAGGTGAATATTTCTGTGATTTTCAGGAGTTCTTTCAGCTGTGTTTGTGTGGCAGCATAGAGTTTTATGTCGTCCATATATAGGAGGTGGTTTATTTTATGTTGATTCACTTTTTGGTGTCTGATATTGAAGCCATGCTCTGTTCTGTTTAGTATATTTGAGAGTGGATTGAGACAGAGGCAAAACCATAGAGCACTGAGCGAGTCTCCCTGAAATATACCCCGTCTGATGTACAGCTCCTCTGTTTGGATCCGTTCGGTTTGTGTTTCTAGGCGTATTTTGGTTTTCCATGTTTTCATAATTTGCGCGAGAAACTGCCTGAGGTGTTGGTTGATTTTATAGATTTCTAGGGCCCTGATTAACCAGCTGTGGGGTATGGAGTCGAAGGCTTTTTTATAGTCTATGTAACCGATGTGAAGGTTTCTGTGTTCTTTTCTGGTTTGTCCCATAATCACGCTATCTATAATCAGCTGCTCTTTGCATCCTCGACTATTTTTCCTGCATCCCTTCTGCTCTTCTGTGAGGATATTGTTGTGTCTGTTAGGTGTTGTTCTATTTTCTTCGAAATTGTGGCTGTGATGATCTTGTATAGGGTTGGAAGACAGGTGATAGGTCGGTAGTTTGACGGGTTTGTGGTGTCTGAGCTTTTGGGTTTAACGTATGTTATTCCTTGTGTGAGGAAAGTGGGAAATGTGTGTGGTTGTAGAATGGCTTTGTTGATTTGGTGTGTGAGTGCTTCGTGTGTGGTGGTAAACTGTTTGTACCAGAAGTTTTGTATATTGTCTATTCCAGGACATTTCCAGTTGTGTGTGTGTTTGATAGTTTCTGTAATTTCTTGTGTATTAAATGTGGTATTTTCTTGTTCTGTCACATGTTTATGTTTGTCTTCTTCGGCTTTGATCCAGGGGGTGTTATTATTGTGTAGTTTGGGTTCTGACCAGATACTTTTCCAATAATCTGTGAGTTCTTGTTTGTTTGGTGGTTCAGTCACTGCTATCTGTCTGTTGTACATAGTTTTCCGGTAGAACTGTTTTTCGCTTCTTCGGAAGAGGTTGTTGGTGTCTTTCCTCTCATTTGATTCTTTGTATCTACGGAGTCTTGCGGCATATACAGATAGTTTTTGTTTCAAGGTATCGAGGATTTCTGGCAGTGTTCTGTTGGGAGACTTAGATTTGATCTTGTTTGCCCCCTGTGTGACACGTTTGGACGCGTTCCCGCTTATAAACTGGGTAAGATGTCCTAGATCTCTCCTGATGTTGTTGATTTTGTTTTCTATTCTTATTTGCCATTTGAATTTTGGTTTTGTCCTGTTGGGGTTTCCTTGTCGTTGAGGGAGTTTTTGATTATTTTGTGTTAGGAGTGGTAGAGTGGTGATTGCAGCTGCGTATATTATTGTGTGAATGTCTTCGATTGTGCTTGAGTCTGTTATATACTGAGGTATTATGTGCTTGTTTAGTGTGTTGAGGATTGGTTGCGTGCTCTGTCTGAAGATTAAACGAGGGATGGGATTTCTTGTTGTGGGGTCGGTGCCTGACCATCGAGCTAGATGTGACTCCATTTTTGCTTTAAGTGTTTGTATGAGAGGTGATTCGGGGTGATGTTGTGTGAATGTCGTTGAGGGTGGCGAGTGATTCATGTTGTTGTCTGTGATATGGTGTTGCGCGGTACTCGCAATATTCTTTTGCGTTATGCTCCTCCTGGGTGGTGGGTATTGTTGTGTTCGACTGGGTGGTTGTGTGTGTGAGGCTGGTTCGGAATCTGCTTTATTGTTTCTATTGTTTGGTTGGTCTGTGTTCAATTCAACAGCCACTGTGTCCTTGATGGTTTGCAATTCGAGAGGTGTGAGACGATTGTTCTTGGTAATAACTCTTTTTTGGTCTACTACTCTCTGTTCTGAAACAAGTAATTGCAGATGTGGATATTCGGTCAAGAAAAGTCTGTGCAGTTGCTGTCTGTAGCCCGATGTTATTGTTTCGAGTTTGGTGGCGGTGTAGTAACAGCGCATCACCGTCCTATTCATCTCATCCGTCCACTTTAACCGCTGTCTTGGTTTTCCAGCCTTGGTAGTTGCATGTTGTCCTTGCAATACATACGGGCCCTGGCCTGGATTTGGTGGTTGTGTTCGTCCCGTATCTACGTCGGTTGCGCTTGGGATTGATGTTGGTGGGTCCAAGCGGCGAGTGATTCTCTTCTCAGTGATTTCTTTGTCAGGTTTTGTGTTTTCATTACAGCAACGCATGGCGTGTTCGTTGATTCCTGTGGTGCAACTCATGCGCTGCTGTGATTTTCCCGCCTTGGTGGGTGTCGGCTTAGTCGCCAACACAACACTTTTGGCAGGTCCATTTTCGGTTGCCTGGTCTTCATCGTTTTGGTCGAGCTGCAATTTCCCGCGACGTCCTCGACCGTTACGTCGCTCGCCCGATGCTTCTTTTATTGGTCTGTTGTTCTCTGGAATGTTTTCTGTGTTTTGTGGTGTCAGAAGCTCAAAGTGTCCCGACATTGGGTTGCCTGTTAGTAGAAGGTAAATGGTTTTGTTGTATTTTCCCGTGCTTATTATTGTTGGTCTGTCCGTAAAAGTTATTTTTGTATGTCTTGTTCTTCGTTGTTTTGAGAAGATATGAAAGTTGCTATTTTGTGTTTCCGAGAGGGCAAGTATCTCTAGGCTCGTTCCATAGGTGCCATTTTTCCGCATATAATTATAATAGTTATTGAAGTCTTTTATATCGTCGACTTCAATTAATGAAAATGTGTGAAGTTCCGACCAGTTTTGTTGTAAATATCTTAGAGCAACCTCTCGGAGTTTCTCATGATGGTTCTGGTGGCCATATAAGTATAAGCTAACTGCACGGAAAAGGCAATTTCCATCACCTACAATGTCGGATCTGGTAAAACTATCGGGAGTAGTTTCGACTGAGGCGGTTGTTTGGTTCGTCTGTAGTTGTTGTTGTGGTGTTGCTGTAGCTGTTTGTACGACAGGGGTCCGCCTCCGCAACACCCTTCCATTTTCATTATTATAATTATTATTGCTTAACATAGTATTCCCACGAGTATCCTAGGAAAGAAAGGTCGACTGCGGCAGAGCCTGGATGCCACAGCAAGGCTACTTACTCCCGGAGGGCGCCCGGTATCCGAGGGAACCGTTCGCGACTCATAAACGCTGAGCCATTCATCTTCTCGGCACGGTAAACACCTTAAGATTGCGTTTTTATTACACATAATCTGGACAACACAAGACAGCACAACATGACTCAGGTACCTCGGGATCGTCAATGCCCGTACTAGGAGAATCCTGGGATTCCCCTAGCCCCTGAGGGGGAATTATTATTATTATTATTATTATTATTATTATTATATAACTGGCCAAAGAATATATGTATGAATTTAAAAAAAGACGTAAATCGGATAAGTGGTTCTCGCGTGATAAACGCACCAGTGGACAGACAGAGAGACATTGCATTTTATATATATTATAGATTCTCGATATTCTCTACTACATAATATTGTTCCATATTATTATGAATTTAAAAAAAGACAGATAAATCGGATAAGTGGTTCTCGCGTGATAAACACACTAATGGATAGACAGACAGAGAGACATTGCATTTTATATATATTATAGATTATAGATTATAGATATTCTCTGCTACATACTATTGTTCCATATTTAATGATTTAGGCTGTGTATTGCAGGGGAACGCGCTAGCGCAAACTTTTTTCCGACTTCATTCACTATTTTACGTCACTGCTCATTCCTTATAACCTGGCCAGAGAACATATGTATATTTTAAAAAAAAAGAGCGTAAATCGGATAAGTGGTTCTCCAGTGATAAGCGCACTAACGGACAGACAGACAGAGAGACGTTGCATTTTATATATATTATAGATACAACCATGCCCGTCTTCTAGATCAGTATAACTCAAAAATTATAGTTTCCTTTTTTCTTTTGCTATTATAAGTGTGAAACATAAAGAAATGCACGACTCCGGAAGGGGGATTTTTTCACGAATGCCATACTTTCGTTTTGGTGAGAGAAGTAAAAATTTGAGGTTTTTATTTTTAAGTATTATAGAATTGTGAATCTATTTAAAGATTACTCGAAAAAAATAAAATATTACCAGGAGATTATTTATACAAGTCAAAAAACTTAATAGCTAATTAGAATTCTATATATTTAAGTACTATAATGACATAATTGTTGACTAAAAAGAATATTAGCAACACAATATTAAAAAACTAAAATGTCCAAAGTTTACAGCAAGCCTCTAATCAATATAGTCATGATCAAGAATGATATGACGTTTTCGATTATTTTTCCTGATTTCATCGATGACTTCTGGCAACAAATTATTGTATACCATTTAGCATTAATTCTTCTTCGAACCTCTAAAGCAATAGTTGCAACATGTGCAGTATAACCAAAGAAACAAGCGATCATTTTCTTGGTAGTGGTTCACGAATGAACAGTTGATTCCTGCTTAGTTTCCAACTCGTACGAATATATTCAAATTTCGTCTCCTGTTACGATGTTGTATATGGATTTTGCATGTCCTCGGTCGAGTTTTTTGAGCATTTCCTTACACCAATTGAGATGAGCCTGTTTTTGAGTTTCACTAAAATTATGCGGAATCCATCGGAAACAGATGTTTTTTACAGCTAAATGCTCATGCAAGATCGAATATACTACAGTCTTCGATACGCCTACGGTAAGTCACATGCCGATCCTCGTCAGTTACACTACGCACAGCATCGATGATTTTTTGGAACAACAACCGATTTTGGTCGACCTTCACGAAAATCATCGCTGACAGAAACACGACCATGACGAAATTCTGCAAACCAATTGTAAACAATCTTTGATGGTGATTCATTACCAAAAGTTGAACGAAGCGATTCGAGGCACTGTTGTTGAGTTAGGCCTTTACTAAAATCTTAAAAAATTATCCAACGAAAACTTTCACGTGAAATTTCCATTTGTCCATAACACTGTTTTTTTAACACTAACTGTAAATAAACTACTCCGCCAATTTCTGAGTTGCCACTGCTTTGACAATAACAAATGTCAAATTTTACAACAATGCTAATGTCACATCTCAATAGCGCCATCTAGGGGTCGTTTGTAAAAGCTTAAAAGGAGGCCCTCGTAATATTAATATTATGAATAACAAAATGATCCATGTATAGTAGATATGTACAACAGTCTTGATCAAGATTATTTAAAATATACCAATCAGAGCATATTATATTAGCAAAATAATGAAGATAATACCTCAGCCGATTGTTTTTCGTCTTATAGCAGATAAGAGTCAGTTAAAGTAAATAATAGGGTGTTCATTGATTTACCAAGGTCTCACTTCACCGTATTTTTGTTAATTCTAATATTTATTTATTTATTTACTTAAACATTCGGGATGCGACCAAAGGATATGTTCCAAGTTCCACTATTTTCATTATAATAATTACAAAAAACATTAATTTAAACAAACCTAATCTAACCGAAAAACTGATTTAAAGGATAATCTAAACATTCAAGCCAATAACAAAGATACTTGTGAAATATACCCTTGCTACATTCTTCAACTGCTTAATGTTTAGTCGAAAAATCTCTGTCTGAAAAATGGACGTTATAAGTGCGCTTGTTAAGGGTGTATTGAGTACCAAATTCGTGCGGTAATATGGTAAGTGAAATAGAGGTAAATTTCTTAAATATCTTGTAGGTATATTGAAATTTATTTGACATAAGAATTCAGAAACATTCAACAAGGCATTTATCAATTTAAACAAAAAACAGAGATCCAAGATTCGTCTTCTGTCTGAAAGAGGTAATAAGTTATAAGATGGTGCTGCCAGTTCTACAGTACAATTGACCTTAAAGAACACTAACTTATGAATCTTTTTCTGAACTATCTCGAGTCTTCTCATAGGTGTAAGATACTGTAGATTCCACATAACGGACGCAAATGAGAGTTTACTGTATACAAATATACCTAGTATCTAGCCCTTCCTCCAATTTGCTCAAGTATTGCTGAGTACTTTTTCAGCTATATCGCTTCAAGGCCAGAGATTGATCAAATTTGTTCATAGTTTCAATAATATTATGAAAATTGTTCCCGATTCTAGGTTGACAATAAACAGACTTTAAGCATAATTTCTTAATTATTTAAACCTAAACGGTGTGAGGTGAGGGTGCTAGTAGCGCAATAAAAGAGGTCAAAATAATGATGAGATAGATATCGTTTAGATACAGCATTATTATGATTTTATCCTCTCTGGGATATTACCAGGAGTATTGTCCTGAGTTTTGGACCTCGTTCGTTTTAACCGGTTTTTTTACATTGGTCTATTAATCAAATAACAACAATTGACGTTTTGAAAAAAACAAAATTGTTAACGAAAATGAAATTTTCGCGATTCTCTACCAGATGTGATAAAAATTTTCCATTTTTTCAAAATGACCGAAAAAACGCATTTGTTCGATTAATAAACAAATGTAAAAGAACGGTTAAAATGACTCCACAAAAAAATTGTTTTAACGGCATCGGAAAGCTGGCCTGACCTACATTTTGAAAAAAAAAAAAGATCCATTTTGGACCAAATGGCATAAAATGACGAGCAATTCAAGTTTTAAATAACAAATTCAATTGTGCCCACTGGGTTCAATATTTTTGAACCAAAATTTCAGGGTATTTTTGCTATAACAAAAGGCATATTTTTTTTGAAAGTTTCAAGCCGATTGGTTCACTTAGTCGGCCTGTACAATAAAAAGAAAAAAAAAAAACAGTTTTTTGTCAGTTTTTTTCAATTTTGTATATTATGTTATGTACACATTTGAGCGACTTAAAACTAACAAGGATTTGTTGGAAATTTCATTACGAAGAGTTTGGGTTTTTTTTTTTTTTGTCTCGATCCAAAATATAACCGGAATTATTTGCATTTTAAGCTCAAAAAACGTGTTTTGAAAACTTCAATTGTTTATAAACAAAAGAGCACGTCCAAAACCCAGGACAATACTCCTGGTGATACTCCAGAGAAAAATAAAATCATAATATTACTATATCTAAACTGTGCAATTTCAAATGCTTTTTTTAGTGCACCATAGAGAGTTTGCTACGGATATGTCGTGTTTTACGTCATTTTTAGGGTTCTGGAAGTCGAGGAATGTCAAAATTGTGTTATTTTTTTCTTCATTTTACCAACTTAAACAAAAATAGTATATAGTTGTAAATATCAGCTCTGTGAGCAGATGCTCATACTTATAAAATCACTTCGCTGTCTGTCACACTCGATTTGCTCCGAAAATATTCGGAAATTTGACACAGAGCCGTGTAGTTTTAAAAGTAAAATTTCGACTTAACGGGTTAGTTTTGGGAGTGAAATCGAAAGTGAAATAACATTATTTTTATCAGATCAAATAAAAGTTTGTAAAAACATAAAGTTCAAAAATATATATAACTAGCCGGGCCCGCGGCCCAGCTCGCGTGGTCTTGATTCACAACTATCGTCACTGCTTATTCCTTATGTTACCCAACGTAATATAATATCTCCCATTATTTCTCCTTATCTCTCAATATTTCTCCTTATCTCCCATTATCTCTACATAATTTCCATTATCTAGGCTTATCTCTGCTCATCTCCCATTATTTCTCCTTATCTCCCATTATCTCGCCATAACTCCCATTATCGAGGCTTATCTCGACTTATCTTCCATTATTTCTCCTTATCTCCTATTATCTCATCTTATCTCCCATTATCTAGGCTTATATTGAATTATATAGAACATATGTATAAATTTATAAAAACACGTAAATCGGATAAGTGGTTCTCAAGTCATAAGCGCACTAAAGGACAGATAGACAGACAGAGAGACGTTGCATTTTACATTTATTATATTTTTTGCTACATGATATTGTTCCATATTTAATGGTTTAGGCAGTGTATTGCAAGAGTACGTGCCAGCGCAAACTTTTTTCCGACTTGATTCACTATTATCGTCACTGCTTATTCCTTATGTTACCTAACGTAATAACATATATCCTATAACCTGGCCCGAGAACAAATGTATGTTTTTTAAAAAAAAAAGTACGTAAATCGGAAAAGTGGTTCTCAAGTGATAAGCACACTAACGGACAGAAAGACAGACAGGCAGAAAGACAGGCAGACGGACAAACAGAGAGACTTTGCATTTTATATATATTATTATAGATAGGAGATTATAGATAACCTGGCCAGAGAACAAATGTGTGAATTTAAAAAAAAAACACGAAAATCGGATAAGTGGTTCTCAAGTCATAAGCGCACTAACGGACAGACAGAGAGACGTTGTATTTTATATATTATATTCTTTGCTACATAATATTGTTCCATATTTAATGCTTTAGGCAGTGTGTTGCAAGAGAACGCGCTAGCAGCAAACTTTTCTCCGACTTGATTCACTATTATCGTCACTGCTTATTCCTTATGTCACCTAACGTAGTAAAATATATCCTATAACCTGGCCAGAGAACATATGTATGTTTAAAAAAAAAGCACATAAATCGGATAAGTGGTTCTCCAGTGATAAGCGCACTAACGGGCAGACAGACAGAGAGACGTTGCATTTTATATATATTATAGATATTCTTTGCTACATGATATCGTTTCATATTTAATGGTTTAGCATGTTTAAAAAAAAGCACGTAAATCGGATAAGTGGTTCTCCAGCGATAAGCGCACTAACGGACAGACAGACAGACAGAGATATGTTGCATTTTATATATACTATAGATGTAATAAAATATATATCTATAACCTGATCAGACAACATATGTATGAATTTAAAAAAAGACACGTAAATCGGATAAGTGGTTATCGCGTGATAAACGCACTAATGGACAGAATGACAGACAGAGAGACATTCCATTTTATATATATTATAGATTATAGATATTCTCTGCTGCATAATATTGTTCCATATTTAATGGTTTAGGCTGTGTATTGCAAAGGAACGAACTAGCGGCAAACTTTTTTCCGACTTCAATCACTATTTTACGTCACTGCTCATTCCTTATGCTACCTATCGTAATAAAATATAGCCTATAATCTGGCCAGAGAACATATGTATGTTTTAAAAGAAAAGTACGTAAATCGGATAAGTGGTTCTGCAGTGATAAGCGCACTAACGGACAGACAGGCAGACAGAGAGACGTTGCATTTTATATATATTATAGATGTAATACTTGTGTATACTTTTCTTTGTACAATTTTTAAAAAATTACGAAAAATCGCTGTCCGCCCTTATCTCGAAGAGTACTGATTAAAAAATTTTGAAAAAATTCTAGGGTATTCTCCACAGAGTGTAGATTGAACGAGAATTATCATGAGTGTATTACCTTTAATAATTTATCTGGTATATAAAAGAATAAAATTTCAAGGTCATCAGTTTTCAGTAAAGATCGGAAAAAAACTTTGTTAAAAACTCATTTGGGGTATGTTTTGTGAAGCCCTGGATCATTTTATACCTTCGTAATAATTTTTTTTTATTTTAAAAGCAATCAACCTACGGAACACTAATTGCGCAAGTCCGACTTGTACTTGCCGATTTTTGATGATTAATATTATACCACAAAGTGCCTATCATTGAAAGTATCGAGTTGTAATACTTCAATTGACTTATCCTTTAATGTGAGAAAGTCAGTATTGTCAATTGCAGGAGTGTGTGTTTGCAAAGGAAGTTTTTACAAAGTTATTTTATATTAGACATATTTACCTACTTCTGTCTTGTCTCACTATGAAGTAAAAATAATCAGTCAATGAACTTTCTTTGTACTAATAAAATTAAAGGCAGTAAAAGAAAAATATTTACAACATTTAAAGTATCAGTAGTATTCACCTTAAGTGTGCGTGAGGCATGTTTAATATCTTTTACATTCTCTTCACATGTGTTTGGCATATTGACTATACCGAAGACATATTTATTGAGTACATTGATGTACTAATTTCGGATTTTTATAGTCTATAATAATTTTTATGTCATAACAATTTTTTTTACTGGCCAAAATACGATTCAAATTACATTCCACAGCAGGAATACTGCCTCTCCTTACAATATATATATATATATATATATATATATAGATATATATATATATATATATATATATATATATATATATATATATATATATATACGGGGTACCCCATATGTATGGAATAATGATTACACAGCATTTATTAATCGGTGTATCAAAAAAGGTTTAAATAAAAATTATGGCACATGCTGACGTTGATAATAAAATGTTTTGAACTGTCAGTTCGAAAAAATTACGCAATCTTAAATTTTTTTAAATGGAAAGCTCTGTATGATATTTTATTTTTGAGTCTTACTAAAAATTCTAGATACTATTTGTCTAATATACCATTGAACTGTTTTGGAATTATTGATATTTGAAATTAAAGAGATCAAATTAAAAAAAAAAAATTAAGGTGGCTTGTGTCAAATATTGACTGACAGGTAACGACTTAACGCGTCAAAAAATGATTTATTGACGAAAACGTTTATTGCTGCATTTTGTGAAACTGCAATTTGAGCGTAATATCATAATGGTACATTTAACAGAAACTGAAAGAATCACTTTGTTAATGATAGTTGGTTATGGAGACCATAGGAGAACACAACAGGAGGTGTGTGATCTTCTTATCGCAGAATATCCGAATCGAGAACCTATTACCCAATCCGTAGTTAGCAAAACATTAAAACGATTTAAACAATCAGGTCATGTTAAGGGTCGTTCTAAATCTGGACCTCCAAAAGTTAAAACAAGCGATGATATAGATGTTTTATTGGAAATTACAGAAAATCCCCATACAGCCACTGCCACTTTGCCTAGACCAGAACATAAGTAAAGGTACTTGAAGTCGTATATTGAATGAAAAAAAATTGCAAGAATTATCTGAAGATGACGACGATATCAATAATTATCCTATCCTAATTCATAATATTGCTTTTTCTGATCAGGCCACATTTTGTCTTAACGGCAGAGTTCAGGCATAACTGCCGGTACTGGTCTACTGAGAATCCCCACTGGATAATCGACAGTCATTCTGAAAGACCACAAAAAATAAACGTGTGGGTAGGGATTTGTAGACGTCATATCATTGGACCCTTTTTTATCGATGGAAATCTTACAGGACAGCTGCATTTACAATTACTCCAAGAGGAAGTTATTCCAACTTGTGAAGGTCTTTTTCACGATGAAAATAATTTGGATACCTCTAACAGGAATCTGTGGTATCAACAGGACGGAGCACCTCCTCACTATGAAATCAATGTTCGTAGATATTTGGATGCGATTGGCAGAAGAGGTACTGTAGAATGGCCTGCAAGGAGTCCCGACCACTCGATATTTTTTATGGGGTCATTTGAAAACCAAAGTTTATTGAAGTCGACCTGAAACTGTAGAAGATTTACAACAAAGAATTCAATATGAAGTAGCACATATCACCCCGGATTCTCTGCAAAACTCTGTTCGGGCTGTTTATGACAGATTGGGTCATGCCTGGTAACGGTAGACATTTTGAGCAATTGTTACTTTAAAAATAAGTATGCATTAACAGTTTTTTTGTCTTTTTTTATTTTAAATTTCAAATGACAATAATTTCATAACAGTTCAATTTAGACATATGGTATATGTAATATACAGAGCTTTCCATTTAAAAAAAATCAAGATGGCGTAATTTCTTCGAACAGTTCAAAACATTTTATTGTCAACGTCAGTATATGCACCGTATAACACCCTATAACTTTTATTTAAAATTTTTTTTGATATATACTAATTAATAAGTGCTGTGGAATCATTATTTCATACATATGGGGCTCCCTGTATATATATATATATTATATATATATATATATATATATATATATATATATATATATATATATATATATATATATATATATATATATATATATATATATATATATATATATATATATATATATATATATATATATATATATATACGAGGGTGGTTCAATAAGTACCCATGTTTGAAGACAAATGGCGTTGCTAAGACAACTTGATGTTACCATCGTGTGCTGTGCTGTGCTGATAGATGACACCGAATAAAAAATTGACACTGATTCATAGGTTAGTTTGCATTTAGCAACCATTTCAGTAAGTATTTGTCGCTAAGATGGAAAAAGTGCAGTGCCGTTGAGTGATTACCTTTTTGCTTTTAGAGGAGATAAAAGCGAAATTGGATGCTGTTTATGGGGACCCTTCCCCATCTATAACAACGGTCAGAGATTGGTTCAACAAATTTAAACGTGGTCGAACATCCGTTTTTGATGCAGATCGCCCGGGACATCCATCAGATGTGGTTACCGAGGAAATCATTGAAAAAGTCCACGACATGATTCTCACTGGTCGTCGAACGAAAGTGCACCAATTAGCAGAGGCATAAGTGTATCGACGGAAACTTTAATTAATATTGTACATGATAAGTTGGCTAGGAAAAGTTGTCAACCCGACGGGTGCCGCAATTACTTACCGTGGAGAAAAGCGGGTGCGGCTTTCAACTTCGAAGCTATGTTTGGAGAAGTTTAAGCGCAATCCGAAGAATTTTTTGCATCGAGTTATCACCGTCGATGAGACGTGGATTCATTATTATACACCCAAAACCAAGCAACAATCTAAACAATGGGTTGCTTCCCGTGAATTTGTTGCAAAGATGTCGAAGACGGTCCCATCGGCCGGAAAAGTTATGACGACGATTTTTTGGGATGCTTGACTTCTTAAAAAGTAATTATCAAGTATTACATACTTTTGTAAACGAAAAAATTTTGTAAATTGAATAATGCTATTTATTGATGTGCTCATATGTGGACAGTGTCATTTAAAAAAAAATTAGTTGGCTTTTGTAAACTATCAAAATTGACAAATGACAATTTTTTTGATATATCTAGCTTCCTCACAAACGATACGAAAATAGTAAATCGGGTGAACTACTTCCATAACTTGAATGTCTTGTATATCGGAGATTTAGATTCTTCGAAATTAGTACAATTTTTAAAAAAAATATTCTTTCAATTTAAATTATTTTTAATGTAATTTTGTTATTCTCTTTTTCACAGTTCCTAAGTAATACCAATAAGAAAGAGATTCATTTTTACAATGTTTCTGAACAGAACTTCCGTTTTGGTAATTCTTGTTTGACAGAAATAATTCCAGAACTCTATTTGTTATTTATTTTTAATTAGTTGAAGGAGTGCATGCGTAATTTATAAATTTAATATACGAGGGTTGTGTGATAAGTACTACTACTATTTAAAAAATTATATTTTTCGTAAACATAACCTTTCACAAGAATCTTGTCAAATTTTCAAGCCCCTGCAATTACTTAGTTTGTGAGTGGCAGCCATTTAAATAGAACAATTTTTTGCAATTTTACAATGAAAAAAATTCAATACGGGGACTCTGTATCTTCGTTATCGACCATAAAATATTGGACAGCTGGATTCAAACGTGGCCGTACAAGCATTTTTGATGAAGAATGTTCAGGCCATCACATCAGAAATAATTCAAAAAATCCACGATATGGTCATAATTTGATCGGAGAGTAAAAATGCGTGAGATTGCTGAAACTGTAGGCATCTGATTTGAACGGGTGCAGAACATTTTAACAACTCATTTGTATATGAGAAAGCTTTCCGCCAGATGGGTCCACGATTGCTCACAACTGATAATAAACACGCACCTGTGTCAACTTCAAAACAGTGTTTGGCGATGTTAAAACCGCACTCGAAATGATTTTTTGCGTCGATTAATAACTGTTGACGAAACATGGATTCGACACAACACACCAGAGTCCAAAGAATAGTCCAAACAGTGGGTTTTCCGTGGCGAACCGGCGCCAAAAAAGGCCAAGCCGACGTTAACGGCCAACGAAGTTATGGTCACAGTATTCCGGGAGGCACGCGACATAATCCACGTCGATTACTTTGAAAGGGGCGAGACGATTAATGGAGAATATTATGTCAACTTATTAGATCGTTTCAACCATGCTGTGAAAGAGAAACGTCTGCAGTTGGAGAAGAAAAAAATTCTCTTTCATCAAGAAAATGTATGCGTGCATACTTGTATCATCGCCATGGCAAAATTAGATGAATTAGGAATTGCTTCCGCATCCACCATATTCGCCAGATTACTTCCTATTTCCGAATATAAAAAAATGGCTGGGCGGAATAAAATTTGGCTCAACCGATGAAATGATTGCTGGAACAAACACCTATTTTGAAGGGTTGGAGAAATCGTATTTTTTAGATGGGATACAAAAGATAGAAAAAACGTTGGACGAAGTGTATCGTGCTAAAAGGAGACTGTTAAAAAATAAAATAAATTTTATAGATAAAAATGTCTTTTTTTTGTCAAGGCCAGATACTTTTCATTCAACTCTCGTATTTTTATCAAATATTTCACTTTATTTATTATAGGATAAATTTATATATGGTGATGCTATATTTTCACTGCCTGCCTGAGTGTCGCACGTTTTACCATAGACATGTAAATTTGATGTCATGCATAAAACTCATTTACACATAACATCTAACAAATTTTCATGGGTGTTTAAATAATTATTTCTGACTCTTTGAGCTTTCTACCTGGACGTGTTTACTGTCAAAAGTAACACTTTGTAGCTAAACACTATTTTAAATATTGACATGACTTCGTGAGTTGTATTTTGTCGCCTGAAGCTATTTACCCACGTATTTTTGTCTTAAAAGGTTTAAGGTTTTTTTTATTCTCTTTTGTCAGGAGTTTTTCTTTGTGTGGCCTAACCGTATCTTATTCAAACAAAATATTGACTTTAGCTTAGAGGATTTTCTAAATACAACAACATTGGTGCTTATGTAAATCTAATGTGTTTTCAGGGCTTAACATAAACAGAACGTAATTTTTATTCTATTTATGTTTTGAATTTATTGATTTTTTAAGTACATCGATATATTTTTATTGAAATTATTTTATATTGTGATAGAAAATTGATATCTTTGTAGAGTTCTTTACAAAGAAATCATGCTTGATCATTTTGTTGTAAGAAAGAATGCTTTGTTATGTATTATTAGTTTGTTTATACAGAATCAATCATTTAAACTAAAAAAAATAAGGTCCGCATTCATTGTCGTTTCTTGAAACGACACTCTGACTTAAATTTATTCAATGCTTTCTTGACCCTTTAATGTCTGTTTAATCAAGTTCCTTAATCTTCCTGGGAAAGGAATTAGATAGTATGATTAAAGTGAGGAGTAACAGTTTCAAAATCCAGCTGGTTTTAATATTCACCTGAATTATTGATTTTTTAAACTGATTATCGGTATTTTTAGTGTTCCCTACGGAACACTTATAAGATCACTTCGGTCTCTATCTGTCAGTCTGTCACACCCGATTTTCTCCGAAAACTATTTGACATAGAAAAAGTTGAAATATAGCACTAATATAGGAATTGATGGCCTCATTAGAACCAACTAATTTTGAAAGTTAAATTTTGACTTAAGAGGTTAGTTTTGCGTAGTGGAATCGGAAGTGAAATTTTTTTTTTACCAGGTCATCGAGTGGGGTGTCAAATGAAAGCTTGTAAAAACACGAGTTCAAAAATATATATATAATGTAATACTTCCTCACACTTTTCTTTGCACCATTTTTTAAAAAAATGCAAAAAAATCGTTGTCCCCCCTTATCTCGAAAAGTGATCAAAAAAAATTCTGAAATATTCTCCACAGGGTGTATATTGAACAAAAATTATCACGAGTGCATTACCTTTAGAATTTATCTGTTATATAAAAAAAAATTCGAGGCTTTCAGTTTTCAATAAAGATCGGAAACAAACTTTGTTGAAAACTCATATGAGATGTGTTTTGTGAAGCCATTGATCATTTTATACCTCCGTAATAATTTTTTTTATTTTGGAAGCAATCAACGTACGGGACACTAATTGCGCAAGTCCGACTTGCACTTGGCCGGTTATTTTTAACTTTATTTTTTAGGGTTAACAGTTACTATGATGATTATTTTCATTAGTCAAATAAAAATATCGATATTTATATTTTATCTCATAAATTTGTGTCGCATTTTCTATAAAAGCTAACTCCAATGCCAATTAAAAATTATTTTCTGGGCTGTAATAAAATTCTTGTATATGGCAAAGTGTCCATTTCAAACTTGATACTTTGAACTCTATCTGCTGATATAAAATTAAAGGATTTAATATTATAATTCTAGAAGAAGAAATATAGAAACTGCTAATGATATTGAACAGGGCACTTCTGAAAAGGTAACTCTTAAAAACTCGATTGAAATGGGCATTTCAAAGTTTTTTAACCGCAAGATATTACAATTTATAGAACCGTATGCTCAAACTTTTATTCACTAATTTTTGATTACTTTCAGATTTCTTTTTATTTCTGCACGTTTTTAAGTCCCTGTATCAGGAAAAATCTAATATCTCTTATATATATATATATATATATATATATATATATATATATCATATATATATATATATATATATATATATATATATATATATATATATATATATATATATATATATATATATATATATATATATATATATATGTATATATATATATATATATATATATATATATATATATATATGTATATATATATATATATATATATATATATATATTATATATATATATATATATATATATATATATATATATATCTATATCCGTCTATCCGTATCAGTCTTTTAAAACACCGTAACTCTCAAATAAAGTAAAATATCGATTTCAAATTTGGTACACTTATAGTACTGAACGTAGGAAAAAAAACTTTAGAACGGTACACTCTTCCGGAAAGGGGGGTGAAAAGGATGGGCATTCTTGCATAGATTATAAGAATTTTTACCGATTTTTGGTTGGGTCTAAAAAATAATTGAAGGGTAGAGCGCTGATTTTTGAAGTCGAGGAATCTGAAAAAAAATGATGTTAACTTCTTAATATTTTAAATTTTAAGAGTAAATAGCTTAAATTAAGTCATTATTTAGTGTGGAAAAAGTCAAAATAACTTTTTTTGAACTAGATAGTTGCAAATTAAATAATAAAGGAAAATATAGCATAGCGGTTAAGATATTTGCTTCCTACGCTAGCGACCCGCGTTCGTATCTCTTTTCGAGAAATAATAATAATAAAAAAAGATATATAAATAATAAATTAAAAATAAAAAATTTACAATGTGACGGTCGCCTCTCTCGGGAAGGCAATGGCACACAAGCCTAGTAAAGCCCTCTTACTTTGACCGTTCGGAACAGGCATTAAACTGTAGGTCCCCTTTGTCTCTGAAAATACTTAAAAAGGAACCAACCACAGACAAAGGCGAGAAGGTCGCCTACGTCTGTATCGAATATGCCACTTTAAGAAGAAGAAGTGAAATATACCATAAATTAATATATCCCCGGAATATTTTACTGTAAATTACTTATTCACCAGTATTTGTATTCAGTCAATAACAAAGACTAAAGTGAATGTGAATAAGGAATTTTACCTAATTTAAAGAATAGTTTTACCACAAAAAATTTGACAAAAGTTAAAAAATATAACCTAAAAATACCGTCAATAGGTTTTCAAAGAAAACTTCTTAGCTTCTCAACTCTTAAGACCAATTGAAGCGTGAGTTTTTGACCGTGAAATGAAAACTGAACACTTAAGATTAAAACTCTAGAAGCTCATCAAGGAACGAATATTTATACGAACTTAAGTAAGGCCACTTCAGGACCCAGGAAAAAAGACTAATATCGGGAATTTTTTTCAAGGGTATAACAAAAGCAGTTGAAAATTTACTGGAAGTACTTTATTAAACAAATATTTAGTGTGCATAAATATATTTTTTTCTTTTTAATTCAAAATGGCCGCTTCAGAATCCAAGAATCCACTTTTCATGCGAGGCCAGCACGGGCGAAAAACGATTCCTCCCGTAAATTTCAACCTAGGACGAAAAACTAGAAACTTTTCATTAATATATGTCAAAAACTAGTAGATAACTTAGAGAAATTTGAAAATATCGTTTTTTCAAAACATGGTGCACATTTGAAAAAACATTTTTTATTTTTTTGTTCTAGATTGAAATTTACGAGAGCAATAGTGTCGCCGTTTTAGGTCTCGCATAAAGGTGTGCCCTGTCGTCTTGGGTTCTGAAACGGCCATTTTTAATTAAAAAGATAAAAAAAAAACTATTTTTATGCACTTAAATATTTGTCTAATAAAGTACTTCAAATAAATTTTCGACTGCTTTTATTGTACTCTTGAAAAAAACTCCCGAAATTAACCTTTTTCCTGGGACCTGAAGTGGCCTTACCCCTTAAAAGTTTTCTATTGTTTGTTGAATTATTAAAACAATACAAACATAAAATGATTTTGTGAGTAAATATATGATTTAAATTAATCATTCAGTTCCATTACGAATTTGTAATAACATGTCAATAGTAATAATAATCAACCATATATTATGTGAAAATTGAAAAACGACAACTTAATTCAAATACAATCAGAATTCAAAATTATGTGACAACAATTTGTTGTTAAACACTATTTATAATAATTATCTATGTACAATGTAATGTATGTTAATAAACAATTATGTTATTTTTATACTTTACATACATGCACATTACCATCCCATCCCTTAGAGATAATTATTAATTAACAATTTCAATCTGTTGACTGGGTGCAATTAAATTATTGTAAATAATAGAATTGTTATAATATTGCAAGAAGCCAATAAATACTGTTAATGGTTTTAAACAATAGCAAAACAATGTGGGTTTCTTTGGTCACTACCTCCTAATTTATAGGTTTAAATCGTGGCCGCCAGGGATCGCATGCCCATTTCCAATTCCGGAATCATAAATCCAGTGTTTTTTTCTACATCATATTATTCAAACTACTTAACTTGTATTATAACATCAGTAATGACGTAAATAACTACAGAACAAAATTGCCATAGTTAACTTGACAGTTTTTATGAAGCAAAGCAATTAAAACTTAAATTTACATATACAGTCTATCTACTAAGAACATGTCCGCGATAATTCATTTTTGGTAGATGCGATTCTAGCGATTCAACAAAAAATAGGTAGAGGGAACCTTTGTCTACGACACATTTTAGTAAAAGTATTAGTCGATTTCGAACTTTCGTCGAAATCTCGTAAAAACCAAAATGAGTCACTTGTTTGCGCATCGGTTCGAGGTAGTCTTTCTTCGTTCCCCATTCAAAGGAGCCTAAGATGACACATTCCACGGCCGCTAAATATATTAAAAGGTCGGTGTCGTTTTGTGAAGAAGTGGGTACATCATTTTAACGAGACGAAAAATGTCGACGACTTGCCAAAACGTGACTCCGATAGTCGAAAAACGAATCGTGTCTATGTTTTCATGGAACCTGTAATTAACGTTGCGTCAAGGGGCGACCAAATTAAGAAAATCGGGTTTGAATCTCATGAGACCATTCGACAACGTCTTCGTGCTCATGATCTCAAATTCCGAAGCACATTGAAGAAACCTTTGCTGGGTGAAAATCACGTCGCGAAACGGCTCGCTTGGGCTAACGATAAGATACTGAAGTAGCCCTCATAATCGCCGAAAGTCAACCCTATTAAAAATATTTGGTCTCTTGTAAAGAGGAAAGACTTTGACTTTGTTGTCCCGCGTGATTCGAAAAAAATTTGCAGAGTATGCAGAAAATCTCGTCAACAGAATGCCTCGAAGATGCCAGGCGATTATTGATGCAGAAGGCGATTAGACAACTTGCTAAGGTAATTGTGCCGTTATTAGCACACCAAAAAATACATCGATGCCAAAAATGTTCTCAAAACACATTTTTTCAAGAATATCAGCGGTCATGTTCTTAATTGACAGACTGTACATATACATACACATACAAAACAAACACTTCTAAGAGGGGGTTGCTTCCTATAGATCGTGTTATATATCCTTTTCTGGGTTTTTGAAGTCTAGGAATCTAAAAATTGGGTTATTTTTTTTTCATTGCTTTCAAGTTTTACCCCAGAAGGAGTTGAAGAGAGAGGGGGTAGTTTAATTATATAATACATAATTTCAGTAGCATTTTTAAATATTTACAGATTGTTTTGGTTGATCTATTGGACAAGTTTTAAGCATATTCATGCAAAATATGTAAAGGGTTAGTTGCTTCTTGTATGAGGTGTTATAGATCTTTTTCGAGGTTTTAAATTACAGTTATTTTTCATTACTTTCAATTTTCATGAGGAAGTCCTGAAAGAGTTGTAGTTGCATTATATGGTCTTAATAGTATTAAGGGAGTTTTGCAGGTTTTTTGGTAGCAATGTTTCTTGCTTTTTCATTATTCCAAATTTTAATAGAAATAGTATGTAGAAGGTATTGAGATCTGGATACCGAGAAGCCTAAAAAAATGTTAAGTTGATTGTAGAAAAGTTTTAGAAATACAAACAGTTAAATTGGCCGAAACTTACCTCTGGCACAATAGGTAAACTATTGTTTTTACGTCTCTTGCTAAACGGAAAAAATGAACACCTGCAATGTTTGCAGGCGGTAATTAATTAAAATGTAACATGCTAACATATAGCCAATATTTTTCATTAAATATAGAGGCATATACTTTTAATATTAAATTAAATATTTGTTTGAAATTGCATGAAGAACGAATAATTTTATTTCAAATATCCATACAATTCTCCGAACATAATTAATTCGATTCAAAATTTAGTACCAAAAATAAATTATAATAATTCATTTTGAAATTTTTAGCCCAATTCCCAGGAAAATGGTCAAATACATGAGCAATTTAAATATTATTCATAAGCGACAAAATATTAATTAATGCAAGCCAAACATGTTTACTTGAATAAAAACTGATTGCTTTTATTAATTTTAGCATGCGTAAATAATATTTAACATAATTTAGTTTCCGTGATGGTGCAAATGAAGTTTATTTAATACAGGACCAGATTTAAATTAAAACATATTGGTAT
>CM032447.1:59765665-59853165 GCA_019049505.1 Pachyrhynchus sulphureomaculatus
CGTCAACTAGCTGACTTATCTGACACGTCCCAATCTACGGCTAATCGCACCACGAGAAAATACCTTTATCATCCCTTTCATATAGAACTACACCAAGGACTTCAAGGCCGTGATTTTGAACGACGAGTAAACTTTTGTACCACCATGAATAGAGCAATAGAGGACCCATCCAAATTTTTTTATAATGTTTTCTGAAGAAGCTACTTTTTGCAGTAATGGAGCAGTTAACAGCCCTAACATGCATTATTATTCAACAGTTAATCCATTTTAGGTCTCCGTTTTAGGTCCGGGAAGTTCAAAACCAAAACCATTGGTCGCTTAATGTATAGTGTGGAATATTAAAATTTTCGAATTATTGGTCCATATTTTTTCCGCGAACCGCTTAACGGACCTAGATATCTAAATTTTTTGCAAAATGAATAACCCCAGCTTCTTGAAGAAGTTGATAACTTCGAAAGGAAACAAATGTGGATTTAACAAGACGGAGCTCCTGCTCATTACCACCGGGAAGTTTGGGAATTTTTAAACGATCGTTACCCACAAAAATTGATCGGTAGGGATGGATTCATTCAGTGGCTCCCTCAATCATGAGACAACACCTTTAGACTTCTTTTTTGGGGCTACATTAAAGATCGTGTTTATTTGAATCCCCCTACAATACCAGTAGATATGGAAAATAGGATACGGGTTGCGTGCGGGACAATAACGCCCTTTATGCTAAGGAAAATGAAGGAAAACATAGTAAAACGACTAAACATGTGTATTCAAGTAGACGGGCATATTTTTGAACATTTATTTACGTCATAATAATTAATCATTAGATAAGTTAAACTACATTAAAATTATTATTATCTATTTGTTTATGTTTTCACAATAGCGTAAGTGTATTAAAAACAAGGGTAAAAATTGAAAAATTCGAAATAAATCGAAAACTATTAGAAATGGGTATGGTATATGACATACTTAATAAAAGTTGGAGGGTTTTGTAAATTCTATCAGAAAAAATAATAACATAAAGGGTGTGCTATTTAAAAAATTTGAGGTTTTTTTTAATTTAAAATAGTCGAAATGTATACATTTATTTTAAACACCCTGTAGCGTCTAACTCAAATTTCTTTACGTATATCTTTTTTTCATCTCTATAGAACGCTCGTACCAACTTAGAGTATTCCACCTTCAGAAACAATGGAGCTACTGGCAATTTTTTACAGAACTGAAAACTAGTATTTAAAAAAAAAATTGAAATATTAGGAAAACTACTAGGTTTACGTATATAACATTGTTAATAAAAAAAGTTATAAAATTTTATTTTATATAACATATGTTATATCGGCCACACTTTTTTGAAGTACTTTATATACTCAAAAATAATTTTAAACTGTCCACCTTAATATTCCCTAAAATTATTGTATTTAACATTTTTTCGTCGTTCCCGAAACAAATGAGATAATGAACTTTACTCTATCGTTGACTCACCCTGTACAACGGTCGGACACAGTGTTTAAAACGCTTTTATGATACAGCAGCATTTTATTTAGCCATAAGCATTTTGCGAAATTGCGGTGGCATTTCAAAAAACTGAGATATATTGCAGGGGTATTTTTTTCCTTTCTTCAAGCGAAAGGATGCAGCTATTTTATATTAAAATGTGTGACAGGGGTGCATTTATAATTTGTCTAATATCAACTCAAGAAAAAAAGTCGACTAACTCATCATCATCATCATCAGCTATGCAGTTCATCGTTGGACATAAGGCTTCTCTAAGTACGTCCATCTTCTTCGGTTTTGGGCCTTGTTTATCCAGCTGTATCCCGCTAGTCTTTTGATGACGCTAGATCATCTGGTTTGCGGGCATTATCTACTTCTTTTTTCATTCCAAAGCCTCTAGTTGATTACTTTATGGGTCCATCCATTATCAGAGTCTTGCGATGTGACCCGCCCAGCTCGACTTCAACCTGCTTACTCTTTCAGCTACATCGGTTATTTTGGACCTTCCTCGAATTTCTTCATTAGTCAACTTATGCCTGAGCGATATTCCCAACATCCATCGCTTGTTGAGCTACTTGTAGGGCGATTTATAATTTCTTGATTCAAAGCCCACGTTTTTGTGCCGTTATGTCAATATTGGCAACATACGTTAATCAAAGTTGTTTAGTGTATTTGGAACATTGGAAAGGAAGATGTTCCGCCATCTACTAAACGCCGACCAAGCCAATGATATTCTACTTGATAAATCCGCTTTTAAATTTTCTTTGGATATTATTATTTTTGTCCAAGATATATGTATGAATCCGTTCTTCATGAACATAGTTTTCTCCATTTTCATCTTCAGACCAATCTTTCTAGACTTGTTATTAAGTTCGTTCAGAATTTCTTCCATTTCTTCTTTGTTGTTAGATATAAGCTCAATATAATTGAAGAGTTGCTCTCCTCTTGTATTTATACCTTTTCTTGTCCATGAACGTTGTATGAAAAGATCTTCTAACGCCAACGTAAACAATTTCAGCAAGACTTACCCCTCTTTTTATTTCTATCTTGGTGTTTGTTAGTTTTCTTTCAATACTATCTGAAATGTTGCATTTTTATAAATATTTTATATATACAGTGGCGAACAAAAGTATGGAAACATTAAATTCCCATCTCTAGTATTAACATTTAACAATATTTATTTATTAATTGTGTACATGCCAACAAACATTTTGAAGACTAAAACAGTTATTGTTTATTAGAAATGTGCTTAGTTTTTAACGTAACAAAATTATGCACAAACAAAAGTATGGAAACATTTTTGTTATAAAATAAAATTTCCACTAAGACGACTAAGATGATTTAATATTTAGTAGGATATCCTTTTCGTCAATCACTGCTTGACATCTTCTGCCCATAGAGTCAATAAGCCTAGCACAAAAATCGGGTGGTATTTTTTCCCATTCTTGTTTTAATGCGATCCAAAGTTCGCCCCAGTTTTTTATATTTCTTTTCCTAATTTGTTTATCTCCAGATATGTCCCCCCCCCCAAGTGCTAAAGATTCTCTATCGGGTTCAAATCAGGTGATTGTGAAGGCCATTGCATCACCTGAATCCTTTGTTCAGAAAACCAATTCTTGGCCAAGCGAGATGTGTGTTTGCTGTCGTTTGTTATCTGAAAATCTTCATGGTAGGCGTGCTGTTAAAAAGCCATTCCTTACAAAGCGTCACAGAAAAGAGAAATTGAAATTTGCTAAGGAACATAAAGACTGAACTCAAAATTAGTGGTGTCTAGTAATCTTTAGTGACGAAAGTAGATTCAATCTCTTTGGAAGTAACTCTACTGGTTATGTAAGAAGACCAGTTGGTCTAAGATATGACCCGAAGTACCTTGTACCTACTGTCAAACATGGCGGTGAAAATATCATGGTATGGGGTTGTTTTCGACGGTCTGGTACGGGGCTATTGGCAAAGATAAATGGCAGAATGGATGCTCAAATATATCTTGAGATATTGGAAAATAATTTGATTCCTTATGAAGAAGATTTGCCACTATCATGGATTTTTCAACAAGACTGACCTAAAACACACATCTCGATAGAGAATCTTTGGTACTATCTGGATAAATAAATTAGAAAAAGAAATATAAAAAACCAGGACGAACTTTGGATCGCATTAAAACAAGAATGGAAAAAAATACCACCCGATTTTTTTCCTAGGCTTATTGACTCTATGGGCAGAAGATGTCAAGCATTGATTGACGCAAAAGGATATTCCACTAAATATTAAATATTTTCGACATCTTAGTCGTCTTACTGGGATTTTTATTTTATAACACAAATGTTTCCATACTTTTGTTTATGCATAATTTTGTTACGTTAAAAACTAAGCACAATTCTAATAAACAATAACTGTTTTAGTCTTCAAAATGTTTGTTAGCATGTACACGATTAATAAATAAATATTGTAATTGTAAGCCGTTTAAATGTTAAGACTAGAGATGGGAATTTAAATGTTTCCATGTATGTTCGCCACTGTATATTTTATATTTTAATATAATAACTCATACTTATGAATTACTACATCCTAGCAACGATAAATACTTTCTAGTAAGATATTCCTCACAAAACAAAGTTAAATAGAGAGAACGCTTCAGAGATATTTACAACTGAAATCTGACATTTTCTGTACTTGTTTTTTCTTAAGATAGAAATAATTCACTTTCCATTTTGTTCGTATCCACGAATAATACGATATATTCAAGGCAACCCCTCTAGCACCATCGCTCACCCCTTGAACACTTACGTGGTCTACCGTAAATAATTATGCTCAAAATTTTTTCATTATAGTAACCATGAATAAAAAAAAAAGTCTCATAATATTATTAAATTTTATATAAAACTAGCCGGGCCCGCGGCTCCGCTCGCGTGGACTTGATTCACTACTATCGTCACTGCTTAATCCTTATGTTACCCAACGTAATAAAATATCTCTCATTATTTCCCCTTATCTCCCAATATTTCTCCTTATCTCCCATTATCTCTACATAATTTCCATTATCTAGGCTTATCTCTGCTCATCTCCCATTATTTCTCCTTATCTCCCATTATTTATCCTTATCTCCCATTATCTCACCTTATTTCCCATTATCTGGGCTTATCTCGACTTATCTCGCAATATTTCTCGTTATCTCCCATTATTTCTCCTTATCTCCCATTATCTCACCATAACTCCCATTATCTAGACTTATCTCTGCTTATCTCCCATTATTTCTCCTTATCTCCCATTATTTATACTTATCTCCCATTATCTCACCTTATCTCCCATTATCTAGGCTTATATCGAATTATATAGAACATATGTATAAAGTTATAAAAACACGTAAATCGGATAAATGATTCTCGAGTGATAAGCGCACTAACGGACAGACAGACAGACAGAGAGACGTTGCATTTTATATATATTATATTCTTTGCTACATGATATTGTTCCATATTTAATGCTTTAGGCAGGGTATTGCAAGAGAACGCGCTAGCGGCAAACTTCCTTATGTCACCTAACGTAATAAAATATATCCTATAACCGGGCCAGAGAACATACGTATGTTTAAAAAAAGCACGTAAATCTGATAAGTGGTTCTCCAGTGTTAAGCGCACTAACGGACAGACAAACAGACAGATAGACAGACGGACAGAGAGACATTGCATTTTATATATATTATAGATTATAGATATTCTTTGCTACATAATATCGTTCCATATTTAATGGTTTAGACTGTGTATGCCAGAGAACGCGTTAGCGGCAAACTTTTTTCCAACTTCATTCACTATTATTGTCACTGCTTATTCATTATGCTACCTATCGTAATAAAATATAACCTATAACCTGGCCGAAGAACATATGTATGTTTTTAAAAAAAAAAGTACGAAAATCGGATAAGTGGTTCTGCAGTGATAAGCGCACTAACGGACAGACAGACAGACAGAGATACGTTGCATTTTATATATATTATAGATGTAATAAAATATATATCTATAAGCTGGTCAGAGAACATATGTGTGAATTTAAAAAATCACGTAAATCGGATAAGTGGTTCTCAAGGGATAAGCGCACTAACGGACAGACAGACAGACAGACAGAGAGACGATGCATTTTATATATATCATAGATATAGATTATTATTATTATTATTATATAACCTGGCCAAGGAATATATGTATGAATTTAAAAAAAGACAGATAAATCGGATAAGTGGTTCTCGCGTGATAAACGCACTAATGGATAGACAGACAGACAGAGAGACATTGCATTTTATATATTATAGATTATAGATATTCTCTGCTGCATAATATTGTTCCATATTTAATGATTTAGGCTGTGTATTGCAAGGGAACGCGCTAGCGGCAAACTTTTTTCCGACTTGATTCACTATTTACGTCACTGCTCATTCCTTATAACCTGGCCAGAGAACATATGTATGTTTTAAAAGAAAAGTACGTAAATCGGATAAGTGGTTCTCCAGTGATAAGCGCACTAACGGACAGACAGACAGACAGAGAGACGTTGCATTTTTATATATATTATAGATGTAATACTTGTGTATACTTTTCTTTGTACAATTTTTAAAAAATTACGAAAAATCGCTGTCCCCCCTTATCTCGAAGAGTACTGATTAAAAAATTTTGAAAAAATTCTAGGGTATTCTCCACAGGGTGTAGATTGAACGAGAATTATCACGAGTGTATTACCTTTAATAATTTATCTGGTATATAAAAGAATACAATTTCAAGGTCATCAGTTTTCAGTAAAGATCGGAAAAAAACTTTGTTAAAAACTCATTTGGGGTATGTTTTGTGAAGTCCTGGATCATTTTTATACCTTCGTAATAATTTTTTTTATTTTAAAAGCAATCAACCTACGGAACACTAATTGCGCAAGTCCGACTTGTACTTGCCGATTTTTGATGATTAATATTATACCACAAAGTGCCTATCATTGAAAGTATCGAGTTGTAATACTTCAATTGACTTATCCTTTAATGTGAGAAAGTCAGTATTGTCAATTGCAGGAGTGTGTGTTTGCAAAGGAAGTTTTTACAAAGTTATTTTATATTAGAAATATTTACCTACTTCTGTCTTGTCTCACTATGAAGTAAAAAATAATCAGTCAATGAACTTTCTTTGTACTAATAAAATTAAAGGCAGTAAAAGAAAATATTTACAACATTTAAAGTATCAGTAGTATTCACCTTAAGTGTGCGTGAGGCATGTTTAATATCTTTTACATTCTCTTCACATGTGTTTGGCATATTGACTATACCGAAGACATATTTATTGAGTACATTGATGTACTAATTTCGGATTTTTATAGTCTATAATAATTTTTATGTCATAACAATTTTTTTTACTGGCCAAAATACGATTCAAATAACATTCCACAGCAGGAATACTGCCTCTTCTTACAATATATGTACAGGGTGCCCCATATGTATGAAATAATGATTCCACAGCATTTATTAATCGGTGTATCAAAAAAATGTTTAAATAAAAGTGATAGGGTGTTATATGGCGCACATGCTGACGTTGATAATAAAATGTTTTGAACTGTCAGTTCGAAGAAATTACGCCATCTTAAATTTTTTAAATGGAAAGCACTGTATATTACTTTATTTTTGAGTCTTACTAAAAATTCTAGATACTATTTGACTAACATATCATATGTCTTAATTGAACTGTTTTGGAATTATTGATATTTAAAATAAAGAGTTCAAATTAAAAAAAAATTAAGCTGGCTTGTGTCAAATTTTTGCCGTCAGGTAACGACTTAACGCGTCAGAAAATGATTTATTGACGAAAATGTTTATTGCTGCATTTTGTGAAACTGCAATTTGAGCGTAATATCATAATGGTACATTTAACAGAAACTGAAACAATCACTTTGTTAATGATAGTTGGTTATGGAGACCGTAGGAGAACACAACAGGAAGTGTGTGATCTTTTTATCGCAGAATATCCGAATCGAGAACCTATTACCCAATCCGTAGTTAGCAAAACATTAAAACGATTTAAACAATCAGGTCATGTTAAGGGTCGTTCTAAATCTGGACCTCCAAAAGTTAAAACAAGCGAAGATATAGATGTTTTATTGAAAATTACAGAAAATCCCCATACAGCCACTGCCACTTTGCCTAGACATAAGTAAAGGTACTTTAAGTCGTATTTTGAATGAAGAAAAATTGCAAGAATTATCTGAAGATGACGACGATAGACGCGTTGGTCATGATGGAAGGTATCAATAAATATCCTAACCTAATTCATAATATTGCTTTTTCTGATCAGGCCACATTTTGTCTTAACGGCAGAGTTCAGGCATAACTACCGGTACTGGTCTACTGAGAATCCCCACTGGACAATCGACAGTCATTCTCAAAGACCACAAAAAATAAACGTGTGGGTAGGGACTTGTAGACGTCATATCATTGGTCCCTTTTTTATCGATGGAAATCTTACAGGACAGCTGCATTTACAATTACTCCAAGAGGAAGTTATTCCAACTTGTGAAGGTCTTTTTCACGATGAAAATAATTTGGATACCCCTAACAGGAATCTGTGGTATCAACAGGACGGAGCACCTCCTCACTATGAAATCAATGTTCGTAGATATTTGGATGCGATTGGCAGAAGAGGTACTGTAGAATGGCCTGCAAGGAGTCCCGACCACTCGATATTTTTTATGGGGTCATTTGAAAACCAAAGTTTATTGAAGTCGACCTGAAACTGTAGAAGATTTACAACAAAGAATTCAATATGAAGTAGCACATATCACCCCGGATTCTCTGCAAAACTCTGTTCGGGCTGTTTATGACAGATTGGGTCATGCCTGGTAACGGTAGACATTTTGAGCAATTGTTACTTTAAAAATAGGTATTCATTAACAGTTTTTTTTTTGTCTTTTTTTATTTTAAATTTCAAATGACAATAATTTCATAACAGTTCAATTTAGACATATGGTATATGTAATATACAGAGCTTTCTATTTAAAAAAATCAAGATGGCGTAATTTCTTCGAACAGTTGAAAACATTTTATTGTCAACGTCAGTATGTGCACCGTATAACACCCTATAACTTTTATTTAAAAATTTTTTTAATATACTAATTAATAAGTGCTGTGGAATCATTATTTCATACATATGGGGCTCCCTGTATATATATATATATATATATATATATATATATATATATATATATATATATATATATATATATATATATATATATATATATATATATATATATATATATATATATATATATATATATATATATATATATATATATATATTATATATATATATATATATATATATATATATATATACGAGGGTGGTTCAATAAGTACCCATGTTTGAAGACAAATGGCGTTGCTAAGACAACTTGATGTTACCATCGTGTGCTGTGCTGTGCTGATAAATGACACCGAATAAAAATTGACACTGATTCATAGGTTAGTTTGCATTTAGCAACCATTTCAGTAAGTATTTGTCGCTAAGATGGAAAAAGTGCAGTGCCGTTGAGTGATTAGCTTTTTGCTTTTAGAGAAGATAAAAGCGAAATTGGATGCTATTTATGGGGACCCTTCCCCATCTATAACAACGGTCAGAGATTGGTTCAACAAATTTAAACGTGGTCGATCATCCGTTTTTTGATGCAGATCGCCCGGGACATCCATCAGATGTGGTTACCGAGAAAATCATTGAAAAAGTCCACGACATGATACTCACTGCTCGTCGAACGAAAGTGCACCAATTAGCAGAAGCATAAGTGTATCGACGGAAACTTTAATTATTATTGTACATGATAAGTTGGCTAGGAAAAGTTGTCAGCCCGACGGGTGCCGCAATTACTCACCGTGGAGAAAAGCGGGTGCGGCTTTCAACTTCGAAGCTATGTTTGGAGCAGTTTAAGCGCAATCCGAAGAATTTTTTGCATCGAGTTGTCACCGTCGATGAGACGTGGATTCATTATTATACACCCAAAACCAAGCAACAATCTAAACAATGGGTTGCTTCCCGTGAATTTGTTGCAAAGATGTCGAAGACGGTCCCATCGGCCGGAAAAGTTATGACGACGATTTTTTGGGATGCTTGACTTCTTAAAAAGTATCAAGTATTACATACTTTTGTAAACGAAAAAATTTTGTAAATTGAATAATGCTATTTATTGATGTGCTCATATGTGGACAGTGTCATTTAAAAAAAAATTAGTTGGCTTTGTAAACTATCAAAATTGACAAATGACAATTTTTTTTGATATATCTAGCTTCCTCACAAACGATACGAAAATAGTAAATCGGGTGAACTACTTCCATAACTTGAATGTCTTGTATATCGGAGATTTAGATTCTTCGAAATTAGTACAATTTTTAAAAAATATTCTTTCAATTTAAATTATTTTTAATGTAATTTTGTTATTCTCTTTTTCACAGTTCCTAAGTAATACCAATAAGAAAGAGATTCATTTTTACAATGTTTCTGAACAGAACTTCAGTTTTGGTAATTCTTGTTTGACAGAAATAATTCCAGAACTGTACTTGTTATTTATTTTTAATTAGTTGAAGGAGTGCATGCGTAATTTATAAATTTAATATACGAGGGTTGTGTGATAAGTACTACTACTATTTAAAAAATTATATTTTTCGTAAACATAACCTTTCACAAGAATCTTGTCAAATTTTCAAGCCCCTGCATTACTTAGTTTGTGAGTGGCAGCCATTTAAATAGAACAATTTTTGCAATTTTACAATGAAAAAAATTCAATACGGGGACTCTGTATCTTCGTTATCGACCATAAAATATTGGACAGCTGGATTCAAACGTGGCCGTACAAGCATTTTTGATGAAGAATGTTCAGGCCATCACATCAGAAATAATTGAAAGAATCCACGATATGGTCATAATTTGATCGGAGAGTGAAAATGCGTGAGATTGCTGAAACTGTAGGCATCTGATTTGAACGGGTGCAGAACATTTTAACAACTCATTTGTATATGAGAAAGCTTTCCGCCAGATGGGTCCACGATTGCTCACAACTGATAATAAACACGCACCTGTGTCAACTTCAAAACAGTGTTTGGCGATGTTAAACCGCACTCGAAATGATTTTTTGCGTCGATTAATAACTGTTGACGAAACATGGATTCGACACAACACACCAGAGTCCAAAGAATAGTCCAAACAATGGGTTTTCCGTGGCGAACCGGCGCCAAAAAGGGCCAAGCCGACGTTAACGGCCAACAAAGTTATGGTCACAGTATTCCGGGATGCACGCGACATAATCCACGTCGATTACTTTGAAAGGGGCGAGACGATTAATGGAGAATATTATGTCAACTTATTAGATCGTTTCAACCATGCTGTGAAAGAGAAACGTCTGCAGTTGAAGAAGAAAAAAATTCTCTTTCATCAAGAAAATGTATGCGTGCATACTTGTATCATCGCCATGGCAAAATTAGATGAATTAGGAATTGCTACCGCATCCACCATATTCGCCAGATTACTTCCTATTTCCGAATATAAAAAAATGGCTGGGCGAAAAAAAATTTGGCTCAACCGATGAAATGATTGCTGGAACAAACACCTATTTTGAAGGGTTGGAGAAATCGTATTTTTTAGATGGAATACAAAAGATAGAAAAACGTTGGACGAAGTGTATCGAGCTAAAAGGAGACTGTTAAAAAATAAAATAAATTTTATAGATAAAAATGTCTTTTTTTTGTCAAGGCCAGATACTTTTCATTCAACTCTCGTATTTTTATCAAATATTTCACTTTATTTATTATAGGATAAATTTATATATGGTGATGCTATATTTTCACTGCCTGCCTGAGTGTCGCACGTTTTACCATAGACATGTAAATTTGATGTCATGCATAAAACTCATTTACACATAACATCTAACAAATTTTCATGGGTGTTTAAATAATTATTTCTGACTCTTTGAGCTTTCTACCTGGACGTGTTTACTGTCAAAAGTAACACTTTGTAGCTAAACACTATTTTAAATATTGACATGACTTCGTGAGTTGTATTTTGTCGCCTGAAGCTATTTACCCACGTATTTTTGTCTTAAAAGGTTTAAGGTTTTTTTTATTCTCTTTTGTCAGGAGTTTTTCTTTGTGTGGCCTAACCGTATCTTATTCAAACAAAATATTGACTTTAGCTTAGAGGATTTTCTAAATACAACAACATTGGTGCTTATGTAAATCTAATGTGTTTTCAGGGCTTAACATAAACAGAACGTAATTTTTATTCTATTTATGTTTTGAATTTATTGATTTTTAAGTACATCGATATATTTTTATTGAAATTATTTTATATTGTGATAGAAAATTGATATCTTTGTAGAGTTCTTTACAAAGAAATCATGCTTGATCATTTTGTTGTAAGAAAGAATGCTTTGTTATGTATTATTAGTTTGTTTATACAGAATCAATCATTTAAACTAAAAAAAATAAGGTCCGCATTCATTGTCGTTTCTTGAAACGACACTCTGACTTAAATTTATTCAATGCTTTCTTGACCCTTTAATGTCTGTTTAATCAAGTTCCTTAATCTTCCTGGGAAAGGAATTAGATAGTATGATTAAAGTGAGGAGTAACACTTTCAAAATCCAGCTATTTTTAATATTCACCTGAATTATTGATTTTTTAAACTGATTATCGGTATTTTTAGTGTTCCCTACGGAACACTTATAAGATCACTTCGGTCTCTATCTGTCAGTCTGTCACACCCGATTTTCTCCGAAACTATTTGACATAGAAAGTTGAAATATAGCACTAATATAGGAATTGATGGCCTCATTAGAACCAACTAATTTTGAAAGTTAAATTTTGACTTAAGAGGTTAGTTTTGCGTGGTGGAATCGGAAGTGAAATTTTTTTTTTACCAGGTCATCGAGTGGGGTGTCAAATGAAAGCTTGTAAAAACACGAGTTCAAAAATATATATATATATATATAATGTAATACTTCCTCACACTTTTCTTTGCACCATTTTTTAAAAAAATGCAAAAAATCGTTGTCCCCCCTTATCTCGAAAAGTGATCAAAAAAAAATTCTGAAATATTCTCCACAGGGTGTATATTGAACAAAAATTATCACGAGTGCATTACCTTTAGAATTTATCTGTTATATAAAAAAAAAATTCGAGGCCTTCAGTTTTCAATAAAGATCGGAAACAAACTTTGTTGAAAACTCATATGAGATGTGTTTTGTGAAGCCATTGATCATTTTATACCTCCGTAATAATTTTTTTTATTTTGGAAGCAATCAACGTACGGGACACTAATTGCGCAAGTCCGACTTGCACTTGGCCGGTTATTTTTAACTTTATTTTTTAGGGTTAACAGTTACTATGATGATTATTTTCATTAGTCAAATAAAAATATCGATATTTATATTTTATCTCATAAATTTGTGTCGCATTTTCTATAAAAGCTAACTCCAATGCCAATTAAAAATTATTTTCTGGGCTGTAATAAAATTCTTGTATATGGCAAAGTGTCCATTTCAAACTTGATACTTTGAACTCTGATATAAAATTAAGGGATTTAATATTATAATTCTAGAAGAAGAAATATAGAAACTGCTAATGATATTGAACAGGGCACTTCTGAAAAGGCAACTCTTAAAACTCGATTGAAATGGGCATTTCAAAGTTTTTTAAACCGCAAGATATTACAATTTATAGAACCGTATGCTCAAACTTTTATTCACTAATTTTGATTACTTTCAGATTTCTTTTTATTTCTGCACGTTTTTAAGTCCCTGTATCAGGAAAAATCTAATATCTCATATATATATATATATATATATATATATATATATATATATATATATATATATATATATATATATACGTCTATCCGTATCAGTCTTTTAAAACACCGTAACTCTCCAATAAAGTAAAATATCGATTTCAAATTTGGTACACTTATAGTACTGAACGTAGAGAAGAAACTTACACTCTTCCGGAAAGGGGGGTGAAAGGGATGGGTGTCGATAAATTTTGCATAGATTATAAGAATTTTTACCGATTTTTGGTTGGTCTAAAAAATAATTGAAGCGTAGAGCGCTGATGTTTGAAGTCGAGGAATCTGAAGAATGATGTTAACTACTTAATATTTTAAATTTTAAGAGTAAATAGCTTAAATTAAGTCATTATTTAGTGTGGAAAAGTTAAAATAAATTTTTTTGAACTAGATAGTTGCAAATTAAATAATAGAAGAAAATATAGCATAGAGGTTAAGGTATTTGCTTCCTACTCTAGCGACCCGCGTTCGTATCTCTTTTCGAGAAATAATAATAATAAAAAAAAGATAAATAAATAATAAATTAAAAATAAAAAATTTACAATGTGACGGTCGCCTCTCTCGGGAAGGCAATGGCAAACTAACCGTAGTATCAAGCCTAGTAAAGCCCTCTTACTTTGACCGTTCGGAACCGGCATTAAACTGTAGGTCCCCTTTGTCTCTGGAAATACTTAAAAAGGAACCAATCACAGACAAAGGCGAGAGGGTCGCCTACGTCTGTATCGAATATGCCACTTTAAGAAGAAGAAGTGAAATATACCGTAAATTAATATATCCCCGGAATATTTTACTGTAAATTACTTATTCACCAGTATTTGTATTCAGTCAATAATAAAGACTAAAGTGAATATGAATAAGGAATTTTACCTAATTTAAAGAATAGTTTTTATCACAAAAAATTTGACAAAAGTCAAAAATATAACCTAAAAATACCGTCAATAGGTTTTCAAGGAAACTTCCTAGCTTCTCAACTCTTAAGACCAATTGAAGCGTGAATTTTTGACCGTGAAATGAAAACTGAACACTTAAGATTAAAACTCTAGAAGCTCATCAAGGAACGAATATTTATACGAACTTAAGTAAGGCCACTTCAGGTCCCAGGAAAAAAGACTAATATCGGGAATTTTTTTCAAGGGTATAATAAAAGCAGTTGAAAATTTACTTTATTGAACAAATATTTAGTGTGCATAAATATATTTTTTTTATTTTTAATTCAAAATGGCCGCTTCAGAATCCAAGAATCCACTTTTTATGCGAGGCCAGCACGGGCGAAACGATTCCTCCCGTAAATTTCAACCTAGGACGAAAAACTAGAAACTTTTCATTAATATAGGTCAAAAACTAGTAGATAACTTAGAGAAATTTGAAAATATCGTTTTTTTCAAAACATGGTGCACATTTGAAAAAACATTTTTTATTTTTTTGTTCTAGATTGAAATTTACGAGAGCAATAGTGTCGCCCGTTTTAGGTCTCGCATAAAGGGTGCCCTGTCGTCTTGGGTTCTGAAACGGCCATTTTTAATTAAAAAGATAAAAAAAACTATTTTTGTGCACTTAAATATTTGTCTAATAAAGTACTTCAAATAAATTTTGGACTGCTTTTATTGTACTCTTGAAAAAAAACTCCCGAAATTAACCTTTTTCCTGGGACCTGAAGTGGCTTTACCCCTTAAAAGTTTTCTATTGTTTGTTGAATTATTAAAACAATACAAACATAAAATGATTTTGTGAGTAAATATATGATTTAAATTAATCATTCAGTTCCATTACGAATTTGTAATAACATGTCAATAGTAATAATAATCAACCATATATTATGTGAAAATTGAAAACGACAACTTAATTCAAATACAATCAGAATTCAAAATTATGTGACAACAATTTGTTGTTAAACACTATTTATAATAATTATCTAAGTACAATATAATGTATGTTAATAAACAATTATGTTATTTTTATACTTTACATACATGCACATTACCATCCCATCCCTTAGAGATAATTATTAATTAACAATTTCAATCTGTTGACTGGGTGCAATTAAATTATTGTAAATAATAGAATTGTTTATAAAATTGCAAGAAGCCAATAATTACCGTTAATGGTTTTAAACAATAGCAAGACAATGTGGATTTCTTTGGTCACTACCTCCTAATTTATAGATTTAAATCGCCCCCCCACCCCCCCCATGGCCGCCAGGGATCGCATGCCCATTTAGAATTCCGGAATCATAAATCCAGTGTTTTTTCTACATCATATTATTCAAACTACTTAACTTGTATTATGACATCAGTAATGACGTAAATAACTACAGCACAAAATTGGCATAGTTAACTTGACAGTTTTAAGAAGCAAAGCAATTAAAACTTAAATTTACATATACAGTCTATCTACTAAGAACATGTCCGCGATAATTCATTTTTGGTAGATGCGATTCTAGCGATTCAACAAAAAATCGGTAGAGGGAACCTTTGTCTACGACACATTTTAGTAAAAGTATTAGTCGATTTCGAACTTTCGTCGAAATCTCGTAAAATCCAAAATGAGTCCCTTGTTTGCGCATCGGTTCAAGGCAGTCTTTCTTCGTTCCCATTCAAAGGAGCCTAAAATGACACATTCCACGGCCGCTAAATATATTAAAAGGTCGGTGTCGTTTGTGAAGAAGTAGGTACATAATTTTAACGAGACGAAAAATGTCGACGACTTGCTAAAACGTGACTCCGATAGTCGAAAAACGAATCGTGTCTATGTTTTCATGGAACCTGTAATTATCGTTGCGTCAAGGGGCGACCAAATTAAGAAAATCGGGTTTGAATCTCATGAGACCATTCGACAACGTCTTCGTGCTCATGATCTCAAATTCCGAAGCACATTGAAGAAACCTTTGCTGGGTGAAAATCACGTCGCGAAACGGCTCGCTTGGGCTAACGATAAGATACTGGAGTAGCCCTCATAATCGCCGAAAGTCAACCCTATTAAAAATATTTGGTCCCTTGTAAAGAGGAAAGACTTTGACTTAGTTGTCCCGCGTGATTCGAAAAATTTGCAGAGTATGCAGAAAATCTCGTCAACAGAATGCCTCGAAGATGCCAGGCGATTATTGATGCAGAAGGCGATTAGACAACTTGCTAAGGTAATTGTGCCGTTATTAGCACACCAAAAAATACATCGATGCCAAAAATGTTCTCAAAACACATTTTTTCAAGAATATCAGCGGTCACGTTCTTACTTGACAGACTGTACATATACATACACATACAAAACAAACACATCTAAGAGGGGGTTGCTTCCTATAGATCGTGTTATATATCCTTTTCTGGGTTTTTGAAGTCTAGGAATCTAAAAATTGGGTTATTTTTTCATTGTTTTCAAGTTTTACCCCAGAAGGAGCTGAAGAGAGAGGGGGTAGTTTAATTTATAATAATATAATACATAATTTCAGTAGCATTTTTAAATATTTACAGATTGTTTTGGTTGATGTATTGGACAAGTTTTAAGCATATTCTTTATAGCAAAATATGTAAAGGGTTAGTGGGGTTGCTTCTTGTATGAGGTGTTATAGGTCTTTTTCGAGGTTTTAAATTACAGTTATTTTTCATTACTTTCAATTTTCATGAGGAAGTCCTGAAAGAGTTGTAGTGGCATTATATGGTCTTAATAGTATTAAGGGAATTTTTGCAGGTTTTTTGGTAGCAATGTTCTTGCTTTTTCATTATTCCAAATTTTAATAGAAATAGTATGTAGAAGGTATTGAGATCTGGATACCAAGAAGCCTAAAAAAATGTTAAGTTGTTTGTGGAAAAGTTTTAGAAATACAAACAGTTAAATTGGCCGAAACTTACTTACCTCTGGCACAATAGGTAAACTATTGTTTTTACGTCTCTTGCTAAAGGGAAAAAATGAACGCCTGCAATGTTTGCAGGTGGTAATTAATTAAAATGTAACATGCTAACATATAGCCAATATTTTTCATTAAATATAGACGCATATACTTTTAATATTAAATTAAATATTTGTTTGAAATTGCATGAAGAACGAATAATTTTATTTCAAATATCCATACAATTCTCCGAACATAATTAATTCGATTCAAAATTTAGTACCAAAAATAAATTATAATAATTCATTTTGAAATTTTAGCCCAATTCCCAGGAAAATGGTCAAATACATGAGCAATTTAAATATTATTCATAAGCGACAAAATATTAATTAATGCAAGCCAAACATGTTACTTGAATAAAAAAACTGATTGCTTTATTAATTTTAGCATGCGTAAAATAATATTTAACATAATTTAGTTTCCGTGATGGTGCAAATGAAGTTTATTTAATACAGGACCAGATTGAAATTAAAACATATTGGTATATTCATTGTAGTGTATACTAATTGGTTTGTTTACGGTAAATGCGAAATTATTATTATCAGTACCTAATAATAAGAAGTATATATTTCAGCTAGTTTTGGTTGTTCATCGTTTGCAACATTTATATGCCTAAAAGAATTACAGAATCCATATTGATTATTTGCTGTAACTGTGGTTTTTATGGCAGTAACTTTACAGGTAGCGTCAACTGTAGGATTGTGGTAAATTAGTGATAAAAATGGAGTAAAAAATACCAGTAAATATTTTAAAATTAAAAAAATAAATCAAAAAATTTTACATTTTATGATTCACTAATTTTTGTTTCTAAATTGAATTTTTAATCTCCCGTATGGAACACTTCAGTGTCCGTCTGTCTGTCACACCTGATTTTCTTCCAAACTTTTTGACATACGAAGTTGAAATTTGGCACAAATATAGGAACTGATGGCCCAATCAGAGCCGTGTAGTTTTGAAAGTTAAATTTTGACTTAAGCGGTTAGTTTTGTGTCGTGAAATAGGAAGTGAAAAAAATTTTTTAGTAAGGTCGTCGAGTGGGACGTTAAATGAAAGCTTGTGAAAACAGGAGTTCAAAAATATATATGTTATAATACTCGCGCACATTTTTCTTTGTGTTTTTTTAAAAAATTGCCAAAAATCATTGTCCCCCCACCCTATCTCGAAAAGTACTGACCAAAAAAATTTTAAAAAAATTCTGGAATAGCCTCCATAAAGTGTAGATTGAGCAAAAATTATCACGATTTCATTACATTTGATAGTTTATTTGGTTTAAAAAAAACTATTTGACCAACGAAATCGTGAAGGTGCATTTCGTCGAAAGTTATGAATTTGACCGGGACTAAGAGCTACTGCATTAAGTATTTGGCGACCAACGAATAGATACCGAGACAAAAGAATTTTATTTTATTTGCTTATAATTAAACAAATATTTAGGTAGTTTCATGGAAATAAGCCGACTTGATGGACCTGAGCAACCTAAAACTAAACCTGGTTGAAGTTCTCTTGCATTGGTGCGTTCACTTTTATATAATTCTGTTAATTTTACTAGCCAAGAATGCATAAAGAACGAAAAAAACTAAGACTAGCGCAATTAGTGTTCCGTACGTTGATTGCTTTTAAAATAAAAAATTTTGTTACGGAGATATAAAATGATCAATGGTTTCACAAAACACACCTCAAATGAGTTTTCAACAAAATTTGTTTCCGATGTTTGTTGAAAACTAATGACCTTGCAATTTTTGTTTTTTTTATATACCCGATAGATTAATAAAATAAAATAATTAAATAAATAAAATAAATAAAAATTCTAATTTTCGTTCATTGTACATCCTGTGGAGAATACTCCGGAATTTTTTCTAAATCTTTTGATTAGTGCTTTTCGAGATAAGGGGCGGACAGCGATTTTTAGAATTTTTTTATAAATAATAGAAAGAAAAGTGTGCGCAAGTATTATATTATATATATTTTTGAACTTGTGTTTTCACAAGCTTTCATTTGATACCCCACTCAATGATCTAGAATTTTTTTTTTTCACTTCCAATTTCAACCCCAAAATTAACCCTTTAAGTCAAAAGTTAACTTTGAAAACTACACGACTCTGATGGGGCCATCAATTCTTATATTAGTGCCAAATTTTAACTTGCTATGTCAAATAGTTTCGGAGAAAATTGGGTGTGACAAAAAGACAGACGGACGGACGGGCGGACACCGAAGTAATCTTATAAGAGTTCCGTACGGAATACTACAAATGACTATAAGTTGATAAAAATGTATTACAAACAAAACATTTTATGTTACCAAAAAACTAATACCTAATACTAATTTTTGGTAATTTATCGGTAATATTTTAATCTTATTGGCAATTCCAAACCCGAGTTGTAACATAGTAGTTTAACATAAATAATTTTATAACCTTGTTTGGCGTAGGAAGATACAAAAGTTGTAGTAATTTTATCTTGTGCCAGAAACATTTTCATTTTTCTATTTTAACATACAATGTGAAATAAACTGTTCGAAGTAATATTTACTAATACTTTCTTGACACGTATTTCGGTGCTATTACAAAATTATATATATATATATATATATATATATATATATATATATATATATATATATATATATATATATATATATTATATTTATATATATATATATATATATATATATATAAATATATATATATATATATATATATATATATATATATATATATATATATTTATATATATATATATATATATATATATATATATATATATATATATACATATGTATATATATATATATATATATATATATATATATATATATATATATATATATATATATATATATATAACGTTCTGAAATGTTTTTCAAATACCACATTTTTAATGTTCCATACGGAAAACTTATGGGATCACATCAGTGTCAGTCTGTCACACCCGATTTTCTCCGAAACTAGCACAAATATAGGAATTCATGGCCTAATCAGAGTCATGTAGTTTTGGAAATTAAATTTTGACTTAAAGGGAGTCAAATGAGAGTTTGTGAAAACACGAGTTCAAAAATATACATTTGCGCAACCTTTTCTTTAAAATATTTTTTAAAAAATGGCAAAAAAAATCGCTATCTCGAAAAGTACTGATCAAAAAATTTTGAAAAAGTTCTGGAATAGTCTTCATAAAGTGTAGATTGAGGGGAAATTATCACGAGTGCATTACGTTTGATAATTTATCCAGTATAAAAATGCCTTATCAGTATAGTGGAGGTGTTCTTAATATACTTTTCAGTACATTACTGCTACCGAGTCGCACGTCGCTCTTGTACCGAGACAAAATAATTTTATTTGTTTATTATTAAACAAATATTTAGATAGTAAATATTTGTTTTACACTTTTATTAATAGATTTTAGATTGAGCTAGATTAATTCATTGGTTATTAGGCAGCTAATCTGCTATAACTATTATACATTATCGACTAAAAAAAAAACGTGCCAATACATATTGGATCTTAAAATATACGTGCCAGGGACCTAATTAACTTAGCTGTTTTATTTTATTTTAAAAGCACTGTACGGGACACTAATTGCACAAATCCGACTTGCACTTGGCCGGTTTTTTATATATTATCAATTAAAGTTTTGCCTTTTAGTTTTTTTGTCACAGATTTCAGGATGTCGTTACATTTTTACTTAAATTATTGTACATAAGAATACCCTCAAAAAATAGAGATTTTCTTTATGTTTTCAATATTTTATTTCAACTTTTTCATTTCAAATATATACAATGTTGGTTCCCTTGTTCAAGGATAACATATATTTATGTAAGTTGTCAAATCGACACTGCTAGTTTGCCTTAAAATAAATTTATTGTAACGAATAATACAAAAGGAATATAGAAAAATCCGCTAGTAATATATACATTCACAAAAATAAATAGAAATGACCTTTACTATTGTTCAGTAGGATTAATTTTTCTCTTCATCTAAAATAGATTAACAGTGAATATTTTAACGAAAAAATTAAAATATGTATTATTATAGTGTATATAATGGATATTCGATGCTTTAAAATATTAATGAAATGCGTACATTTTGTATTACATAATAATTTATTTATACTATTGCTTTTTTGCAGATGATTTCGTTTCGATCGCCCCACACATCCAATTTTGTTAATAAGGTAAGTTAATAAATCATAACTGTTTTGGAATTTTGTTTACCTCAGCTGTTAAATATTAATTTCAAAGTTTAATTGTAATAATCGTAAACATTTGTAATAAATGTAAATGCAAAAAAAACTTAACTACTTAAAAATTGCATAACATAATGATTTTATTTTTCCTGTTACTACGTTGACACTTACATAATTTATCCTAAGTTTTCAAACTACTAAATTAAGAATTTAATGTGATTTATATTGGATTCTGAAATTTGGATAGCATACAACTTTAATAAATATCACTAATTATGGAACATATGGATGTTTAATTCACAAGATTCGCATTTCCTTGGCTAAATTGAGACATTCGTAATACTATCGTTTACTTTTCTGTAGTCTGTCAATATGCGTCATATCCTTCTATGTAGATACTAAACTATCAGTCTGCATAGTTAAGTTTTTTTTTTATGCATCTAGCACATATGCTTCAGGAAAGTCCCTAAAGAGCTACAGGAGCGACACATGTGCGGAAAAGCGTTGTTTGTGAATCGCTGTAAATTGTACTCGGTGGGAAACACAGTCCTAGGAAAATTATTCCAAAGGGATAATGTTCTCCAAATAGAAGACTACTTGAAAAGCGTCGTACGAGGAGTAACAAGCTGAACCTTATACGGATGTGAAGTATTAGCGCGACGTGTATTTCTAACATGCACCGCTCTGAGTTTATCGCGAACCAACTAAACATATTTTAATAGGACTACTGTTTTGCTCTTACAGCAAAAAGTATGGATGAATTGGAGACATTTCCAATAACTATTTTAGACATAGATCTGGCGGTCCACTTTGCTTTGCTTGGTATTTACTTGGTAGCCTATTTGTCGTATGTTAAAACTGATGCTGTTAAATCTTCTTAAACCAATGGACATACTTTAGTGTTATTGACATGCAATATTGTAAGCTTTGAAAAAGATTTAGAAACAGAAAACCACATAAAGGAGTTTAAAGTACAATCAAATGGCAAAATATCTAAGAATATTTAGCTTCATTAATAGCTATCACTATTATTTGTTTTCTGCCTCTTTTTACTTCTTAAAAATTCTTTGCCAGAAACTTTTAGCTTTATTTTTATTTTAATTTTTCATTGTTAAGGAAGATTATTTTAAAAATTTAATTTAGAAGGCTAGTACAATAATAACTGAAGGTAATTTCAAGGCAAATAGTTGTTAGCGAATTAATAAAAACCAATACGTAAATTTATAATAAATAAATGGTGATTCATTAGTCTTGATACTAATTTCAAGCGCGTGTATAAGTAAAACCAGAAAAAATATTTCAAATGCAGTTGCTTGTATCGTATAAATTTATTCAAAATCTATCAAATAGCACGTTTACATTGCAGCGAATGGACCATTATCTTCGATTTTACGCAGCTTGCTTGGAACGCCATCCATCAGGCGTTGGACGACCGAAACGTCGATTTCTTTCAACTTCCTCTTTATTCTGCCGATCAAGTACTGCTGGTTCTGTGCTTCCCAACCATTAGCATAAGCTTTACGTGGAAGTATTACCCAAAATCTTTCAACTGCTTCAATTTAGTCAAGCATTTATTGATATACACATCAGAACTGACTGCAACAGCTATGCTTGGTTCGATGGAATGGCAATCCACATCAACACTGTTGGACCAAATTTCATTTTGCCAGCATATTTGACGTCGTCTGATGGGTTCTGCTTCATAATCGTCTGTGTAGAAGGAATCATTTCCACTGAGAGAACTGTTCGAAAATGTGAAGTATTTTTCATCATCCATAACGATCCCATGTGTCGAATGATTAACACGAAGTGCACGACATTTTGGCATTTTTTCGAGCTGTCTTGCGGTATATTTCGATGCCTTTTTACGTTTTCGAACTTGCATATTATTCGTCTTCAAAATTCGATGCACAATTAATTGCGAAACACCGTATTTTCACGACAATTTTCTTTGCGACTGCCTATCTTTGTCTTTTGCGCTTGACATAAGATTTTTCGTTGTTCTTCTGCTAAGAACTAGTGGTAGACCGGATTTTTTTTTATTTTCTGATTCTTTGCTTTCACGGCAATCACGCTAAACACGAAATATGATTGTGCGAGATATTGGCTTATCTTCAAACACTTTAAGAATTTGCTTCATGGACAGTTGTCCAAACAAGGAAGCCATGCACTTTCGTAAATCCAGCTTGTATAACATTTCCAATGTGAATAATCAAATGTGCAGATTCTGAAATAGAGTACACCTTCAGCGTAAATAACATTGCTATCTATCAATTGTTCAGCATTTACCCAAACGCCTAAAATTAGTCTCAAAGCTATAATGAATCACCCTTTAATATTATTTTCAATGACCTCATGGAAGCTTTGTAAGATAATCAAAAAAATTTAGATAAATTAACATTATTATGGATGTATGAGTATATTGCGATTAAGTTAACTTTACTTCATTATATAGTCTAACTCACCATCTCATTAAATATTTAAATCAGTAAACGAGTTATAAATTAGCAACTTCAAAATTACATTTCTCGTATGGACAACTACTGGCCACGGTTCATTTTATGATGATATGAGAGACCTTTTATACTTCAATACACGCTTATTATTGAAGAGTTGACTCCCAGTTTTAACTAGATTTTAAAGTACTTTTTTATTATAACAGGCTAGTCGTTTTGCCATTAATTTGCGTTTTACCAATCATTTTAAGTAAGTAATTAGAGTAGAAGAATTCACCCTTATAAATTTTACAACAAAGATGTACTGTTATTAAAACCTACCAATAGTTTTTCTTTTCATGTCAGGCAAAACTCTATAATTTGTTAATTTGTAGAGTTGTTCGTTTAGTTAGTTACTCTTTCTAATATGGGGTCCTTGTAGTACAAGGATGAGGTTCTCAGTTTGGCTTTGACTAGTCGTTACGGGCGTATAGTAAATAATTAAGTTCTGATCAAACTGGCATAAAAATATATATGTGTATACTAACACGTAGCGATTAAGCCCAATAAAATTATACATCTTGCAGCTTGTAGCAACGGGTCGTCTAAAGTAAGATGAGAGTCTCATCCTCGTGCTCTTTATGCCCATAGCTAAGAGAGTAGACAAAGCAAACAATACTTAACAGGATATTTTTTACGTTGTGGTTTCCCGCCAGATCGATCATATATTTAAAATTTAATGAATGCGGTAAGGACAAATGGAAAATAGACTAAATTGCAACCCTGTCCGAGTTTTAGCGTATAATGATGATATACTTCACTCTAAATGGTCACCTGCGGTTTTGTGGTATAAATCGCTTTGGATACCGCAACAATGACGCTAACTATGTTTATTAATTTTAATAACATATGAATGTATATAACTTATTAACATACAAATTTAGAAAATATTTAACTGTTTATTATAAATATAATATTTACTCTCTTCATTAGGTTTGACTCTTAATGATATTGTGAAATCCGGTAAACCCAGGAATATTTTAAATTTTGAAAATCCAACAATCCTATAAATTGGAAACCATTCGTTACTAGTTGATGCAATCATCAAATTTTCAGTGCACGTTACATGAATATGTTTTTTATTTATTTATTTACTGTTACAAGCCCAACAAAATAATTAATTAATAGGGCCGATCATACAATCATTAAACAATACTAATACATATCACAAAAGGCTTAATTATACAAACAATAAGCAAACTACAATTTCACATAGACAGATACAGAAGAATTCCCTCTGAGACATAGACAGATCACATGCTCTAGATACCTTATTATAAGCAGCGCATATCTTATAAACTGGTGAAGTATACAATACATTTGTGTGAGCAGTGGGAAGAAAGAAGAAGTTTCCAGTCCGATGATCTAATTTGGGCACAACAAAATTCAGTTCCTCCAGCTACAGTGGACATTGAATCACACCATTTTCAAGTTTATACAGAAACATCACCATACCCATATTTCTACGTTTCTCTAAAGTCATATAAGTAAATCTCTCTAACAAAATATCATTCTCTATACCTACCGGTGGGTACACCCCTTCAACTTTCCTAGCCAAAAACTTTAAAAACCTCCTCTGAACCCTTTCCAAAGCCACAACTCACCTATTATACAATGATGCCCAGATAATAGACCCATACTCAAGCCTACTTCGGACCAATGCATTGTATAATGTTGCAAAGGTTTCAATATTTTGAAAAGACCCACAATTTCTAATTCTGAACCCCATCATTTTCATCACTTCTGAAACCACCTATGCCAATCTGCTGATTGAAGGTCAACCTAGAGTCCAGAACAATGCCCAGGACTTTGGCTGTCTCCACTCTCTGTAACTCTATATTACCTATACTGTAATTATAGTTTACTGGAGATACTGTCATTACAGAACATTTGTTTGCATTTAGCAATATCCCATCGTTGTCACACCACGCCTGCACTGCCTCAACACTACTCTGCAGTCGTTCACAGTCGCCACCAGACTCGACTGACACATACAATTTCAGGTCATCCGCATCTGGTATTCCACATCAATAACCTGAATGTCATTTATGAACATAAGGAATAATAGCGGTCCCAAGTTTGACCCCTGTGGAACACCGGACTCTGCACGAAACGAATGCGACCTAAAACCATTATACTGAAGATACTGGAATCTTTCCACCAGGTATGCCCTGAAGAAACTAACAAAATTCGTCGTGAAGCCAAAATCAACCATCTTTCCCAGAAGCACACCATGATCTATCCTGTCAAACGCCTTCGAGAAGTCAGTTAACACATCAACCTGACCTCCCCAATCAAGCACCCTAGAAGTAAAATGTGTAAAGGAGGAGAAGTTGGTGGCCATCAACCGACCCCCCCTCATAAAACCGTGCTGACGCACCGACAACAATGGTTCCACTCTGGCCACAATGTGCCCATACAAAAGCATTTCAAAAATCTTCGAAAAACCACAAATAAGTGAGACCTGCCTGTAGTTTTCCACTTCTGCTCTATTGCCACTCTTATAAACTGGACATATTTTAGCCGTTTTCCACCTCACAGGATATCTTTGGCTTGATATCGAAAGGTCAAAAATTTTACTAAGTGGGGCAGCCAAAACATCTATAGTATCTCTAATAAAAAAGCTTGGCACAGAGTCTGGACCACTGGACATCTTTGGTTTAAGTCGCTTTGACACCGTCACAACGTCACTCGGAGCAAAACACGGCGTGACAATTTCAATATGCCCTTGATTCACAGAATGAGAACTACTGGTGACATCATTCGCAGTATTATAAACACTCCAGAAATGATTGGCAAAAGCCCTAACAGTGTCCTTAGGATTATTAAAATCAGCATTTTGGTATGTCATTACACCTGGAATCGCACAACTTTTCCTCTTTTGCTGAACATACCACCAGAAAGCCTTAGAATCGTCTTTCATACTCCCCTCTATGCCTCTAATATAAGAACTATATGCGGTTTTAATGTAAATATGCGGAGGCTGATTATCAGGCATATTCAGAGAGATAAAAGTAATGACAGCTGTACTAAAATGGGATGAATAACGTTTCTCAATGGTAGCTTAGGTGTTTGTAACTCCTATAATATAAAACAAATTACGAAAAAAAAAACTTTATATACCTAAAGGTATATATTATCATGACATAGTTGTTAGTAGTGGATAAATGTGAATTTCCATTCTTGTGACCTCCAAGAAACGTATTTGTTTGCGCTGAACATGAATTTCAGTATGTATATATTTTTACCGTTGACTCAATACGGATCTCAAAAACGGCAATTTTGCTAATTAACCCTTCAGGGACAGATTTATAAATTTAACTACTGAACCACTTCAACTTATGTTTTGATTTTAACTAAATAATTTTTACAGTATTTGAAATTCAAAAGTTTTTGACAAAACTCGCTCCACTATAGCAAACGAATAATTTAGTATGCAAACATAGACCCGAAGTTGACTATTATTCCGGTATAATATACCTCATGGATATGTGGGTTTTACATGGCCTTTCAATAACGACTACTGCCCACTTTTCAGATTGTTTTTCTGGTCAATTTTAATCATATCCCTTTAACTGCAAACAACGTATAAGATAAAAATGCTTTATTAAAAAAGTACACTTAAAATTACTGGTTTATAACGTAACAAAATATTTTAAAAACAATATATATGCACAAATAATAAAATTGATTACATATTTTCTTAAAACTCATTTAATATTGGCATAATTTTATTTATTTCAGAATAAAAACATATACAGTACTGCAAATTTTAATTAATTAATTAATAATTAAAATTAATGATTATTTAACAAACAAAAAGTTAAATATGCATTTACTTTTATTGTTCCTCTATAGAGGTTAAAATAGCAATAAAACATACGGATTACTAACATATTTAAGTAATCCCATATGTTTCCGAGTCGCCGTCTACCAGCTGAAAAGTAAGACACAAAGTGAGAAAGAAAAAACCAAAATAGCACTAAGTGATCCAGCTTTAGACACGGCTGCAAACCCACCTGTCTTACCGACACAATGGAATAAATAGACCTTTCTCAGAAAAGAATTACTGAAAAATGACCAACAACTAAAGAAGTTTGTTAGCAAAACTGATCTTTTCCTACTAGCAGTGTGAAAACTACTAGAACAAATCAATAAAGTAACAGAAAGAACAAGAAATCTACTACACTGAAGATAATGTCATTAAAATATAATTCGTCGCGTTTGCTACCCAATATTCCTTGAAGAACAAGAAAAGTAAAAGCTTAGCAAACTCAGCTTCAGACAAGAAATTCAAAAACATTAAACTAGAAATCCACCAAAGGACAAACACCGAAACAACCACCATACAAAGAGAGGTAATTTTGAGAACAAAACCAGCAAACAGAAAAACATAAGCAAGGCGCAATCCAACAACACACAGACGACTAAAGAAACACCACAAATAGTAATAAGAAAGAAAGAAAAATTTAATAAAACTACAGCAGCAGCGTTCAAAAATTCTACCATGGAGTGAGTCCCTCAATTACTCTTCCAGTTGGAGTCAAAATATATCATACGACATTGAAAGATCACAAAATCATATTAAAGTTGTTGAAAAATCAGAAATTTGAATATCACCTCTACCTACCAAAGGATGTAGACCACTACACATTACCATCTGAGACATCCTTGAAACAATAACGGAGGAGGAAATAAGGAAGGGTCCTGTCGTAAAAAAAATCCGTTAATCAACATAATCAGATGTCAGTAAAATCAAACTGAACAATGTACGACCAAAGGATAAAAGACAAAAAACCGTCCAATATAGTGTCATAATTGTCAATTGTATGGACACTCCTCCTATATAAGTTAAGCTGAACCCAAGTAAATAAAATAGGGCTAAAAAATTAGGTAACCTGCAGTAAGAATAAAAAAGAATCCGATGTGTGCACATACTGCGACGGGCCACAACAGTCTCATACAACGATTAAAATGAAAAGAACATTTCACGAAAACAGAAACACCCAAAAGCCCCGCCCTAAGTATTTGCCTGGGGTCCACCAAACAGCGAAAACATAGTTACTAAGAGAAACTAAATTAATGCCACTATTTCTTAGAAAATATCCAAAGCTTGCAGAAACAGCTAGCTACCATGACGGTACCCACGCTTACCAACCCTATGAAATGAAAAAATTTTGACACAATACAGTCGTCTTATAGGACTGACATAAAGGTAAAACTAAGATTAGAAAAGTAGGGAAAGCTCTCAAACGAGCTAAATGACAGGTAACTCTATTAATCGGTATTAATCCATATTTATTTTTTATCAGGGACAAAAATTTAAGAATCTTACCCGTTAAGCGGCATGTTAAAAGAAACCCACTGACATATCGAGTGAAACAGTGATTAACTTTACCGATCTTTACGTTATCGATATGCTGGCAACTTCATTTTTAATATAATGACAAAATTTAAAATAATTTGGATCACTAAGAGAATAGAGGGGATAGAAAACACCAAGGGTAGTAATGAGGAATACGAGAAGTGCTGCCATTTCCAGCTTGTTGAAAAGTGCCAGTTTGAAAAACATAGCCTTAAATTGGATGAAGATTGAATTTGTATGTTTGAAACTTTTAAAACTAATAGTCCTTATTTTTTTAAGTTTTGGGTTAAAATTATTTAAAGAATATGAAATAGTCGTCTATTTTGTTTGTACTATTTTGTGTTTTTCATTAACTATTTGAAATCTTTTCAAAGTGCCTATTGTATTAAAGATAAATATCGTATTTTTTTAAAAAAATGTATCTTAACGATATCTTAAGTTAAATTCTCTCGGGAATGTTTTTTGTTATACACAAAATCACATACGTATTATAAGTTTTACAAAACAAATAAAAAAACCTGTCTGGTGCAAGTTGAACTTGCCCAATTAGTGTTCCGTATGTTGATTGCTTTTAAAGTAAAAATTCTTGTTACGGAGGTATAAAATGATCAGTGGCTTCACAAAACATATCCCAAATCAGTTTTCGACAAAGTTTTTTTCTGATCTTTGCTGAAAACTGATGACCTTGAAATTTTTGTTTTTTGTTATATCCCAGAAAAATATATTTCTGAACTCGTGTTTTTACAAGCTTTCATTTGACACCCCACTCGATAACCTGGTATTTTTTTTTTCACTTCCGATTTCACCCCCCAAAACTAACCCCTTAAGTCAAAGTTTAACTTTCAAAACTACATGGCTTCGATAAGGCCATCAGTTCCTAAATTAGTGCCAACTTTCTATGTTTCTATAGGAGAAATACGGGTGTGACAGACCGTGATCTTATAAGTGTTCCGTACGGAACACCTTAACAAAATGCATAAATTACAAAGACTCCAAGAACATTAGAAAAAGTACCAACAAAAATGTAACCCTGAGTATTGTCGGCAATATCCACATCCTTATTCCTTATGATTGACTAAGTTGACCAAGAAAAACTGACGTCAGATAACATGCGACGTTTAATGCAAGACATCGAGGGTTAACATAATAAAAATGTAAAATTAGTCACCTGATATATTGTTCTGAAGTTGGAAGCTAATCATGTGGTTGAAAATGGCAATAACTTCTGAGTTCCATCAAAATTAGGACGAACGCTGGTCCATGGTCAATTTCGCATTCCATCCACTCTGTAGTTCTACTACCTACCGTACTCCGTTAATATAAATTAAAGCAAACGATTTTATGAAATCAAATAATAACTTGGGGTCACACTCATTTAACATTGAACATAAAACTTACATACTCTTTAATTTTTAGTGTTCCGGACTTTGGTGTCTGTCTGCCAGTCTATCACAGTCGATTTTCTCCGAAACTATTTGACATATAAAGTTGAAATTTGACACAAATATAGGAACTGATAGCCCAGTAAGAACTATGCAGTTTTAAATGTTATATTTTAACTTAAGAAGTTAGTTTTTGGAGAGTGAAATTGGAAGTGGGGTGTCAAATAAAAGCTTGTGAAAACACTAGTCCTAAAACATATATAATGTAATACTCGTGCACACTTTCCTTTGGATTATTTTTCAAAAATAGCCAAAAATCGCGCAACACCCTATTTCAGAGTCCTGATCACGAAATTTCTAAAAAAATATTCTGGAAAATTCTCCATGAAGTGTGGACTGAGCGATAATTTATCTGATATTATCTGATATAAAAAAAACTATTTAACTTGAAAATATGGTGGAGGTTTTTTTCATGGAAAGTTGTGAATTTAACTGGAACTAAGACCTACGAAATATCAATACGTATTTGGTGCAAACAGTAATATACTCATATACTTTTCAGTACATTACTTCCTTACGCATTTGGCCAATCACAGATAAAATAAATTTCCATGATGACTGGTGACCTAGATATCGAGACAAAATAATTTTATTTTCTTTGATTATAATTAAAACAAATATTTAAGTAGTAATTATTTGTTTTAAACTTTTACTACAAAGATATCTGGCTTTTTATATATCGTTGGTAATTCTTATATTGAAAATGAATGTACGACTAAATTTCATAGAATACTTCAGCAATCACGGTACGAAACACTAATTGTGTCACTCCGATTTGCACTTGACCGGTTTTTTATTTTTTCCTTTAGTAACCGTTATTATAACAGTATTTTTCCTGGTGAGATATCATTTCCTCTTTCTTAGAAAAACTAGTATCATTATATTTCTACAGAAAAATTATGTATATATAATATATATATATTACTTTTTCGCATTCCCCTTATTTTGATTTCTAATATTTACATTAGCAGTATTGCATCCTCATTCGCTATATACATATATCATTTCCCTTTAGATTATTTATTTGTGGGCAACTAGATGATTCCCTTCATGTATATACGTTGTAAAACAAACATTAAACATAATTCTATACCCTAATGTCAACTATCAGTAAATATTTATATTAGATTTGTATAATGTACACACTTATATAGATATTAGTATAATAGAGGTCTACATTTACCTAAAATAGGAGTATATCAGATTTCACTTTAATATTATATACATATATATATATATATATATATATATATATATATATATATATATATATATATATATATATATATATATATATACAGTAATACCCCGCTTTACGCGAGGGATACGTTCCGAAAAAAATCGCGTTAACTGAAATTCGCGTATATCGAGGTTTATGATTAAACATAGTCAAAATTTAATACAAAAAAATACAAATCATTTTAATCAATCACTTTAATTCTAAGAACACTTTATGCAATACATACTCTTATTTTTTACGGAAAAATACATCTATTGTCTTTTGGGTAACGTTTTGTTTACGTTCTTGTAAAATACGTTCATAACACCCAACACTGTTTTTAATTGTTTGACACACGGTCAAGACACGGTCATCATTATTGTCTATACTCTGCAATATGTCCAAACCTGAATAAATTTTTGAAAGTGCATTTTGTATTTCCCCTGAAGATAAAACTTTCTCTTCTACTTGTTCTTCCTCATCGTAGATAGGATTATTCTGTAACTCGATCAGATCTTCATTGCTAATAGGATCGTCGTGCGTTGCTACAAGTTCTACGAGATCTTCTACCGTGACATCTTCAAGTTCAGACCCCTCAATCATTGCAGCAATGTCTTCAAGCACTTGTCTCTGCATCTGGACAATTCTTCTAGGTGCTTCCACTACATCTGGCCAAAGATTACGCCACACCCCATTCATACAACTCATTTTAACTTCCTTCCAAGCCTCTTCTATGTTGTGAATAGACTTCATAATGTTGTATGACTTCCACCACTCTCGCATAGACTGTCTTCCTTCCCCGTCAGTTTCATGAATTAGTTGGCTAAAAGTGCGGCGATGGTAATAAGCTTGAAGTTTGCTATTGCTCCCTGGTCCATAGGTTGTAATATTGACGTAGTGTTTGGTGGAAGGAACTTTACGTACACTTTTAAGTCTCTGGGCGTATCAAGTGAGGTTGGATGTCCTGGGGCATTGTCTAAGAGTAATATAACTTTAGGTTCAAGCCCATTTCTGTCACAGTATGATTTGACTGATGGGCAAAAACTATTAGAATACCATTCTTGAAAAATTTCCCGTGTAACCCACGCCTTTCTGTTTGATCGCCACACAACTGGTAGACTTGTCTTGTCTGTGCCTCGCATTGCACGGGGTGTTTCTGAATGGTACACTAGTAAAGGTTTCAGTTTGAAATCACCAGTGGCATTACCACCCAGCAGAAGTGTTAGTCGATCTTTCGCAGCTTTGAAACCACTGGCTTGACGTTCTTCCTTAGAAATGAATGTTCGAGATGGCATTTTTTTCCAGTAAAGTGCGGTCTCATCAACATTGAAGATGAGACAAGCAGGAATTTTCTCTCGTCTAACGAAGTCTTGAAACTTGTCTGGAAACTCAGCTGCAGCTTGAATGTCCGCGCTGGCCGCCTCGCCTGTTATGTGGATATTGTGAAGATTAGAACGCTGCTTGAACCGATGGAACCAGCCTCTGCTGGCAGCAAAAGTCGGAGTGGCACTCCCTTCTCCTTCTTTTGTTTTCAGCATCTCATACAAAGATTTTGCTTTTGTGCATATGAGATCTTGACTTAGTGGTGTGTTCTTCTTATTCAAATCTTCGATCCAGACTGACAGTAATTTCTCCATTCTTTCTAAGATAGATGATCTCGAACGAGAAAGTTTTGTTGCACTTATAGGTGTTGAACCTTCGCTGGAGATTTTAATTTTTTCCCGATTTTTATAAATCGTTCTCACAGTCGATTCTGAGAGTCCAAAATCTCTCCCAACAATTGTTGCTTTGCCTCCATTTTCCATTCTTCTTAACACTTTCATCTTCAATTCCAAAGTGACGCTTTTACGCTCTTTTTTCTTTACAGGCGGCATTTTTAACGTAGGGTTAAATTATGTATGTATGTATCTCCAATAAATATTAAAACAAAACTGCCAGCCGACCGAACTAACATTACGGAACAAATGAACACACGAAACGAACGAGGAAATCCCCATAGAACAAAGTCGAAGGACAGGGAATTCCCAATTCTTCAAAGAGAATATTCAGAGAAAGCGGGATCCCCCCGCGACCATAGAGAAGTTAATGACTACATGAGCGCGAAATTTGAAATTCGCGTTATAGTGAAACCGCGCGTAACGGGGTCGCGCTAAGCGGGGTATTACTGTATATATATATATATATATATATATATATATATATATATATATATATATATATATATATATATATACTAGCCGTGCCCGCGGCTCCGCTCGCGTGGACTTGATTCATCTTTATCGTCACTGTTTATTCGTTATGTTTATATTATTATATAACTCAAGGGGCCTTAGAGGCCCATGGCTTGGTTGCATACTTCTCTCCAATTCTTTTTGTCTCCTGTTAGCTTTTCCCAGTGCGGGATTCCCATCAACTCCGGATCTTGCTTTACTGCCTGAATCCATGTAGACCGAGGTCTACCCTTACCTCTTCTTCCAACCACTCCTCTTATTAGGGCTTGCTTTGCCTGTCTTTCTTCCTTCATCCTTGCCACGTGTCCCAACCATCCTAATCGCTGGCTTATTATGATTTGGCTTATAAGGGGTTTCGTATATAGGCATTTTAATACGTAGTTTGTTCTTCTTCTCCACAGTCCCTCTTCTTTCCTTCCTCCGTAGATTCTTCTCAAAGTTTTCCTTTCCCACACCTCCAACGTCTCCTTTTCTCTTGCATTCAGTTTCCACGTTTCGCATCTATATGTCACCGTGGGTCTGACAACTGTCGTATATATATTCTTTCTTTTGCTTTTCTTGATACATTCTTTGATTTCAATATTGGATTCATTGCCCCCAAACATCTCTGTCCTTTCGCTATTCTTACTTGTATCTCCGTCCTTCTTGTCCACTCTCTGTTATTGTTACTCCCAGATAATTAAATTTGTCTACTTTTTCAAAGTTGTTTATTATATCTAAACTTTTGTTGTTTTTATTATCCTTCTTCTTTGTAATTTCCATGTATTTTGTTTTCTCCTCATTTATCTTTAGTCCCTCTCATCCTTCTCCTTTCTTCTATCCTACTTATGACTTTTTTGAGGTTCTCTTTTGCTCTTGCAATCACTGCTACATCATCCGCATAAGCTAAGCATTGACAGGTTTGTTGATATATCGTTCCATTTGTTTTTATTTCTGACTCTCCGATTATCTTCTCTAGTACCAAATTAAATAGACATGTCGACACTGGTTCCCCCTGTCTTAATCCTCTTTCCACCCTAAGCTTGCCTGATACTTTGCCCTCAACCAACACTCTATTTTCTGTGTCATTCAGGGTCATTCTCACCATGCGAATCAATTTACTTGGAATTTTTAGTTCTTCCATTATCTTGTAGAGTCCTCTATTTACAGAGTCATATGCTTCTCTGAAATCCACAAAGACCAAGTGTAGTGCCAAATTTTGTTCTAAGCTATTATCTTGAATTTGCTTAATCGAAAATATCTGGTCTGTAACCGATCTATTTTTCCTGAATCCACACTGGTACTCTCCCAGAATAGACTCGGCTTTCTCTGCTAGTCTGTTTTTGATAGTCAACACTACTATCTTGTACACCACATTCAATAAGGCTATTAGTCTATAATTAACACATATAGTTTTTTCTCCTTTTTTGTAGATTGGACAAATGAGCGACTCTTTCCAGCTCACTGGCATCTTTTCTGTTTCCCATATTTCTTGCACCAACCGGCATATTTCATTTTCCAGATCTATTCCTCCAGCTTTTATCAGTTCTACAATTTCCACCCGGGGCCTTATTTTTTTTTGGGTTCTGAGTATTTCTCTTATTTCTTCTTTGCAGGGTTTATTTGTCGCCTCCTGACTTTCAATTAATTTTGCTTCCTATTTCTCATTCAACTCATTTTCATCTCCATTTAATGTTTCTTTAAAGTATTCCCCCATCTATTCAGTCTTTCTGTGAAGCTTACTGCTAAACTTCCATCTTTTTTCCTATATATTAGCATTTTGTCTCTGTTTATTCCCATAGTATTTTATAAAGAAAAACACGTAAATCGGATAAGTGGTTCTTGAGTGCTAAGCGCAGTAATGGATAGACAGTAAGACAGAGAGACGTTACGTTTTATATATATTATAGATTTTTTTTGACATATATTAAATTAAGAATTAAAAAAAAAAATCACTGAAATCGGACGAGTGGTTCTCGAATTATAAGCACACTAAGGGACAGACCGACAGAGCGTTTTATGTATATTATATAGATTATTAATATTATTGTATAACCTGGTTAGAGAACATATGTATGAGTTTAAAAAATCACGTAAATCGGATAAGTGGTTCTCGAGGGATAAGCGCACTAACGGACAGACAGAGAGACGTTGCATTTTACATATATTATAGATATAGATTATTGTTATTACTATATAACCTGGCCAAAGAATATATGTATGAATTTAAAAAAAGATACGTAAATCGGATAAATGGTTCTCGCCTGATAAACGCACTAATGGGCAGACAGATAGACAGAGAGACATTGCATTTTAAATATATTATAGATTATAGATTATAGATATTCTCTGCTACATAATATTGTTCGAAATTTAATGGTTTAGGCTGTGTACTGCAAGGGAACCGCTAGCGGCAAACTTTTTTCCGACTTCATTCACTATTATCGTCACTGCTCATTCCCTATGCTACCTATCGTAATAAAATATAGCCTATAACCTGGCCAGAGAACATATGTATGTTTTAAAAAAAAAAGTACGTAAATCGTGGTTCTCCAGTGATAAGCGCACTAACGGACAGACAGACAGAGAGACGTTGCATTTTATATATATATATATATATATATATATATATATATATATATATATATATGTAGATATATAATAGGTGTTTCGGTTAATAATGTCGATTTTGCTAAGAGATGGCGTTACTAATACACTTCTTGGTATAGACTAGTGATATCTATGGCGTTTTGGAAGGTAAACATACGCCATCAAAAGCCAGTTCATTATTAATCGTCATTGTGCGAAAAACATAGTTCTTCATAACTTTAAATATGTCATGTTTCGTATCAGAAAAAGACGTTTTGCGGGAAAGTATCATAGCCTTCTTTCATTTGAGGAAAACGGCTGCTAAAAGTTATCGATTGTCGGTTGAAGCTTATGCTTATGATGAATATGCTCCAACCCAAAAAACTTAGGTAGACCCAGGCCAGCCTTCAACATCACAACCAATGCGCAATATACAGGGAAAGAAAGCTTTGCTGTGTATTTGGTGGGATACTAGAGGAACTGTGCATTATGAACTGCTGTAACCTGAAACAATTTCTGGCGATCGATACCGACAACAATTGATAAAGTTAAACCGAGCATTGAAGGAAAAACGACCAAAATACGCCCAATGACACGATAAAGTCTTTTTGCAACATGACAATGCTCGGCAAAATGTGTTAAAAACTATTTGGAAAACATCAAATTCTACCCCACCCGCCATGTTCACCGGACTTAGCCCCTTCAGACTACCACTTATTTCGATCGATGCAGCACGGACTTTCAGGACAACGCTTACATTCTTACGAAAAAGTGAAAATTTGGCTTGATGTATGGTTGGCCTCAAAAGATGAAAAGTTCTTCTGGTGCGGAGTCCATTCTTTGACAGAAAGATGGGAAAAGTCATAGCTAACGATGGCCAATTCTTTAATTATTTAGATAATTCATTTTGTGATGTATATATATATATATATATATATATATATATATATATATATATATATATATATATATATAAAGTAAAGTAAATGTTTCAATAAAACACAAATTATTTATTTATTCATCCAAATTTATTTTGTCTTCTTCATAGTAATCCCCTCCCACGGCAATACACTTCCAGTCTTCGAAACAATTTTTATACTCGACTTCAAAACGACCAGCGAATGTTCTTGAATAGCTTCTATCGACTCGGTGACCACGAAGTGATTTCTTCAATCGAGAGAACCGAAAAAAGTGACATGGTGCCATATGTGGTGAATATGGTGCTTGTGGAACGATATACGTTTGATTTTTGACAAAAATTGACGATTGCAGTGTGCGATGGTGCATTATCGTGATGAAAAAACCAGTTGTTCTGCTACAAATCTGGACTTTTTTTCGAATGGTCTAAATTGTTCTTCAAAGTTGATTGAAGTGATCCAGGTGATATTCCATTCGATGGTTAATCGGCGATTACTCAGCACAAGATCCTTTGTTTTGCTTTTGTTCTCGTCATTGGTTAACGTGGAAGGTCTTCCTGAACGAGATTCATCTTCAACTTATTTTCTACGATCACGAAAATCTTTGTACCACTTGTAAACGTTTTTTTTTTGCGGCAGTGCTTCACCGCCGTTACATTTTCTCAACATTTTTAATGCATCAGTACAAGATATATATATATATATATATATATATATATATATATATATATATATATGTATGTATGTATGTATATATATATATATATATATATATATATATATATATATATATATATATATATATATATATATATATGTATGTATGTATGTATGTATATATATATATATATATATATATATATATATATATATATATATATATATATATATATGATACATTAAAATTCCGAAGTTCAATCCGTTCGTCTAAAAATAAATTTGCAGAACGTTTCGCCAAAATCTCACTTGGCATTTTCAAGTGCGCTAAAATTTTGATTTTAAAAGCAATTGCTAATTGCGCAAGTCTGACTTGCACCTGGTCGGTTTTTTACTTTACAAGTTTTCTTTAGAATTGACTGGAAGTATAGCAACCTTAACAACACTTCGGTTGGTCGAGTAAATTGTAGCTGACATTTTAATTTTAAGTGTTTTAGTACTGCCACTGTTTAAAACAATGATGTATTAGTTAGGAGCAACCTATGCGTGACTGTTCCTAAACACGCACGTGCTACGGTCGGGTCTTGTGTAAACGGGGTTTCAGGGCGTATTTCGCTTACGCAGTTACCGAAATTAATGTGACAAGTAATTTCCGGAATATTTCATATCTGCCGTCACGATAGGCTTGATGTAATGCAGTAAAAGCGTCATAAAAACGGGCCTCTCTGCGCCTTTTTGCTCTTTCTCAAACAATAAAAGTATTATGCGGGCGAATAAAATAATCTTTGGAATTTATCCCAAAGGTTAAATTGAGAATATTAATAAATGAATCGGTAAAGATGGGGTTAGTTGTCTAAGGTCGGTGAAAATTTTAAGGAGATAAGTTTGATTTACTTGTGGATTGTTTCCAAAGTTTCAACATTTTATAAAAATATATTTTTAGTTCACATAAATTTAATAGCCCAATAAGTACACTTAAAATCTTTGTTTCCTGCTTTTTAGTGTTTATTTCCCGCAAGATCGTGAAATTTTGTTTAGTCCTGATAAAAAAAAACTGGGCAAATGGAACTCCATCTTGCGCAGTTAGCGTTGATTTCTTTTAAAATAAAAAAATTTTGTTACAAGGATATAAAATGATCAATGACTTCACAAAACACACCCCAAATGAGTTTTCAACAAAGTTTTTTTCGATCTTTACTGGAAACCTTGAAATTTTATTTTTTTATATACCAGACAAATTATTAAAGATAGTGCTGCACTCGTGATAATTTTCGTTTAATCTACATTCTGTGGAGAATATTCCAGATTTTCTTCAAAATTTTTGATCAGTACTTTTCGTGATAAGGGGGGCAGCGATTTTTCGCAATTTTTTAAAAATAATACAAAGAAAAGTTTACGCAAGTATTACACTATATATATTTTTGAACTTTGTATTTTTACATGCTTTTATTTGACTACACGGCTCTGATGAGGCCATCAATTCCTATATTAGTGCTAAATTTCAACTTTCTATAGCTGATAGTTTCGAAGGAAATCGGGTGTGACAGACAGACGGACAGACAGGCCGACACTGAAGTGATCTCATAAGTTTTCCGTACAGAACACTAAAAACTGCCTTGCTAGGCAGCACATATAAATAAAGGTTATCATAAATAAATTTAAAATGAATTACGTCTAGTTTTTTGTTAAAGAAAAAGTTCATTTCCATCCTGTTAGAAGCTGTCTCGGGTCTGGCCAGTGTTCCGTCGCTTAATTGTGAGTAAACATGATTTCATTGCGCAATAATCAACAGTTACTAGTGTTGTTCAAATCAGGTACTTTATTAGTGAAATAATTGACAACTCAGGACAGGTGGATATGGTGTCCACTGATTGCTCGAAGGCAGTTAATCGTATCTGTTATCTAGTAATTCTGAATAACCTCTGATCTTTTGGAATGAATATATTATTGGAAATTTTTCAAAAGATTTGAGAAAACAACTTGTTGGTTATAATGGTTTTAGCTTTGAGTTTTCCATGCTTCTTCTGAAGTCCTCCAAGAATATAATTTAGAACATCCATTGTTTTTATTTTTAATCAATGACCACTCTGGGGCCGTAACATGTGAAACTTTTTTCTTTGCGGATGATTTAAAAATACATCTTAGTATTAGAAACGCTAGTGATTGTGGGATTTTTTTAGCAGCAGCTAGATATATACTCTATAAAAATTTTCTTTAGAATGAACTCAACTCAAAAATATTTCCAAGTATAAAGTTGTCATATTCCCGTAAGGATAACACTTTTGAAACCTTAAGACCTGACTATACTTTTTTGAAGGTTTTTGGTGCGCGTTTGGTATGGTTGTAACGAAAACGCCAAACTAATTAATTTCAACGGACGATTTCTTGGTGAAGAAATAAAATATATGAAAAATTCCGAATGCATTTTGAAGGGGAACAGTAGTATCTTCAGACGCTGTAACGAGTTTTGTGGAGAAACATTAATTCGCGGTGTAATATAATCGCGAATATAGCGAAAAAAAAAAACCGTGTTTTTTGTATTTTTAGGTTAGAATGTCTTGAAAACCTGGTGTGATAGAGCAATTCTGAGGTCAGATTCGAATTAAGCGTACCAAAAACACTTTGTTGGCCTGTGTAATCAAGTAATAGATAGACCCTCTGTCCAAAAATTTCTCGGGCTGATTTTTTCACCAGCCTTTAAGCAGCGCCATCTCGTAAACAACAGCTTGACCTCACATCAATATGCAACACATTTGCATTCAACCTTCCAGTTGTGATCAGTCAATGCTAAATAGACATTTAAATCTTTGAAAAAAGCTTGCGGTGATGATTGTTTATCGCGTTCGCAAGTGTTCAAGTCCTTAAGGATAGACGGAAGTCACTCGAGGATGATGCAAAGTCAGGACGTTCCAGCACAAGTTCGGCCGACGCAAACGTGAAAATTCGTCATCTTCTGCAAACATCTTTCATGCAGATTGATGGCAGAAAAGCTTAACATCTCTAAAAATCAGGCGTTCAAGACATTGTCCAGAATGTTTTGAACAAAAACAGCAACGGGTGGACGCCAGCCAAAAGTTCATCGAAATGAAAAGTGCGGACGATTCTTTTCTACAGAAAATATTCACTGGCGATTAGACGTGGTGTTACCAATATGAGTACGAGTAATGGTTCGCCGAGATCGAAGAAAATATGACTGACAAAGTCAAGAACAAAGACAATGCTCATGCATCTTTTGACGCTTAAGGAATTATCCACCAAAAATTTGTTCCCGAGGGCATTGCAGTGAACGCCAGCGACTTCGCAAGAGAATTCAACGGGTTCGACCAGAAAGATGGAATGCAAAGGACTTTTTCTTGCTTTGTAATAACGCGCCCGCTCACACTGCTGGAATTGTCGTGCAGTTTTTGGCGCGAAAACAAGTGTCCTTACTCCACCACCCTCTTTATTCTCCTGATTTAGCCCCTAATGACTTTTTTTTATTCCCAAAAATTAAACTCCACACGAGGGGTAACTACTATGACGATTTGGAGGACATTGTGGCCACTCTGACGTGAGAGTTAATGATCCCAAAAGAAGATTTTTCTAAAAGTTTCACATGGTTGTATAAACGTTCTCCACGTTTTATGAGGTCGAAGAGGACTATGTAGACCAGGGGTGCTCAAACTTGAACTGCTGACGATCTACCTCAATATTATTAGACTACGATCGATCGACTCTGAGAGACTGCAAGTAAGTGTGATGCAGGATTGTCGTCTAGGTAGGGTGTATCGTGGCATAGATATTAGTTTTCCGCACAATATGCATTTTTTTAGTCAAAGTAAGTGTAGGTCTGCTCTAAAATGTCAATGAAAAAACTTATAATTATTCAAAAATTGCGAGTGTATTGGTTCTTACAAAACAAACGAGTTCTAGTGTCTAAACTTAACTAAAGAGTGACTTTGGATGTTAAAGCGTGGCACTGCATGTCCTCAGCATACTTTTCATAAGATGGTACGTAATTACCGAGTGCTAATCGCAAGCATGATGAGATATGTTCATCAGTTAGTCGATTGCGATATTTTGACTTAATTATCTTTTCAGAAAATGCAGACTCGCACAAGTAAGTTGACCCAAACATTGCCGTCAGTTGAAGGGCGATTTGCCTTAGATTCGGATATTTATCTTTAGATATAAAACACCAGAATTTTGTATCAGATGCTGTGGCTTTGAGATGTATATCTGATATAATCTGCACTAACTCATTTTCAACAGAACATGAGTCCATGTTAAACTGACTTGCTATTTCAGTAGCTAATTTCTCAATGTTTTTACACGAAAAAGGATAACTCATAAATGATGCGATATTTGCCAATTTACTGAAATCATAAAAACGTATTTCGAATTGGCCCAAAATAATTGATAATTCTGCCTCATAACTATCATAATTCAACTGAGGAATCCTTGCTTTCAAAGACGGAAAATTTTCAGATCTTTTCTTTTCAGTTGATCTATCATAAGTTGCAATTTACTTTTGAATGCGATTATTGCGTTAATCATCTCAATAATAGTTTTTCCTTTACCTTGAAGCTCCAAATTAATGGTGTCTAAATGCATTGTGATGTCTGTCAAAAATGCCAAATCAGTCAGCCATTTTCCGTTTTTCAGCATCTGAGTGTCGTCACCTCTTTCGTCCAGAAAAGCTGTTATTTCGGGCAATAATTCTTGAAACCTTTCTAGGAATTTTCCGCGACTCAACCACCTGACGTCCGTGTGAAGAACTAAATCAGTGTGTTCAGCTGACTCACTATCTTCCAACTGCAATTTAAAGAGCCGTCGTTGCAAGCTACGTGCACGGATAGAATTCCCAATTTTTATTACAATGCCCATAATCTCCTCCATGTTTAGAACTTTTGAACACAAAACTTGTTGATGTATAATGCAATGGAAGGAGAAAAATGAAGGGAAATCATCATTAGCTCGACACAATGTCACAAAACCGTTTTTGTTTCCAGTCATTGCTGGTGGTCCATCGGTTGTAATGCACACTAGTTTATATGTTGGTAGCTTGTAGTTTCTTACAAAATTGAAGAAAACGTCATATATATCTTCGCCACGGGTCTTTCCTTTCAGAGGAATCATCGTCAAAAACTCTTCCTTAGCCGACATGTCATTGAATACCATTCGAATAAAAATACACAGCTGGGCAGTGTCTGTCATATCGGTGGATTCGTCGAACTGTAAAGAAAAGTATGTACATTCCATGATATCATGTTTTAGTTTATCTGCCATGTCCTGACTCATGACTTCAACACGCCTTGTGACAGTCGGACGAGATAACTGAAGTTCTCTAATAGCAGACATAATCTCTGTTTTATTTTTAAAATCTCCAAATAAAGTCTCAACCGCTTCAATAAATGCTTCCTTCACAACCAATCCATCATCAAATCACGTACTTTTCGTTTTCTTAATTCACTCTGTGACGGAAAATCCTTTTCATAGTTTTTATGAACCGTTTTATGATGCCTCTCTAAGTTCCCACGCTTAGGTATTGCAACTGACGCACGGCAAATCAGACAAATGCTTATCCTTTACCATACAAAAGAAAAATTCTTCCTCCCAATCGTTATTAAAATGATAAGTTTTACTTTTCTTCGCCGCACTAATTTTGGACTATTTATTAATAAACTTTGTATCGATGTATCACCTTCAAGTTACAACTCAGACTGACTCCTATTCCTGCAGGCGCAACATTTTATATCGGCGCGAACGAAGTCTTGAATGTTCCCGTCAAACACGCCGCCCGAAGTTTCTAGAAAAATCGGCGGGAATCAAAAACGCGGCTTTTCTTTGACAAGTACCGCGCGTTCCTTTGCTAAAGCCGCCTTTTGCCGCTAGCAGGGGGTTATTACGATAAAAGAAAGTGATGAGGGGGTTATTCTGGCCTAATTGTGGATCGAATAAATTTTAGTAGTTTATTGATTACATTTTGTTTTAGTTACCTAAAACAAAATCTGTGAATAGTTCTATATCGGAATTTTTTCTCGAGATCGACTCAAAAAGCACTCGCGATCGACTTGTCGATCGCTATCGACCGTTTGAGAACCCCTGATGTAGACCATCTGAAGTAATAAACTGTTCATTTTTAATTTTTCTATTTTTTTATTCGGACTTCCGGAGACTTTTTGAACAGACGGTATAACATATGTGTTAGATCAATGTTTTTAAATTATCACGCTGCACTCACTGAAGACCTAGGTGCAATTGGTGGTAAAATAATTACCTTTTTGCTTCATATTGAGATCCTTATATCATCTGCTTTACTATTCGCTATTGAAAAAGAGTTACCAAAACTAATTCGCTAACAATTATTTACATGTGGTGCCATTATATATCAAATACATGTCCTAACCCTCGATACTGTTCTGAGAATGTTTTTAAAATTTTAATTCTTTAAATCAAATGGCATCTATCCACCAAGGGGCTGAGATAATGATTTACTTTCATCTAGATTTACTTTTTAATCTTAAACTCTGTTATTTTTACGACAAGTTATTCAAACCTATATCAATTCTACACATTTACTTTCGTTAATGAATTTCCGTATTCTACGTAATAACACTCGACTTTCTTCAGCTTTTTATTGTCAACTCGCCGATTTATGTAATGACTTATACCTTTAAAATCATCGCCCCTTTATTTAATATAAATGAAACTGCTAATTAGTATTGCTAGGATAGTTTTCTCTCCCAACTAATTGGTTAATAAACTATGTTTATATTAAGTATGAAATATGCTTAAATAAGGAAATATTGTTTGTTGATAATTTTATTTTCTGGATATTTCGTTTTTCAATTATTATTTAAGTATATAATTTTTCCTATGTAAATGTCCTCCATAGCTTTGTGAGATAACACTTCTATAACTAGACAAAAAATCTCTATCATTGTCCCCTTGTATTGATTACACTTGCATACAGTTTTAGCTTGACATCTAGTGACATTCACTGCGTTTTTGCCACATTGTTTATTGAAAGAAAGAGAATATTTAATAAAAAAAATTTATATGTTACCGGCAAAGTATATAATCAGGTTAGTTCATGTTATGAGGTATTGACTTCACTCCCACCGCGCTCCCCCGCCACTCGCAACACGAGTAACAGTTAATGCTTTTTGTTTTAAATATCTTTTATACACATTGTCTTTCATTTTATATTTTACCTAATCTCTTATCAGCTTTCTATAGAATTTCTAGGCATTCTATAGATTACCTAAGCAAAGTATATAATAGTTAAAAAAAAGAATTATTTCGTAGATTACCTAAACGAGTCCGGCATGCTATAGGATGTCTGAATTATACACTTCGCCGGTAACATATAAACTATTTAGTCTAAATAGGTAAATATTAGATTAGAATCATAGCAGGAAAATCTCATGGACAATTAGAATAAAAAATTAGTTTATATAATTGCTTCTTTTTTAAAAAATATTATATCTTAACCCTTAATTTTCTAAAGGTTATTTTTAATAGACGCAAAACAAACAAAAACTAATCTTGGGAATTCACCTTTTCTGCTGAATCAACTAAATTAATAAGATATGATTGTTAATGACTCAAAATTCATGAAACAATATAACAAATAACAAATTTTAATGTGAACATCCTGCAAAATGACATTAAACTCTATTAAGGCTTAATATTATCTGTCTTAATATCTCGTTTCCGGTTTGCGTTGCCTCAAGACAAAGGAAAATTAAAATGTGGATTTTATTAATAAACATCTATACGAACAACTATGAAGCATTATATTAAGTATAGGCGGTAAATATTTCTTGATGATTATTCCTACTTCATATTAGAATTCCTGTTTTATTAGAGTTTTCTTGAAGAATATTAATCTATTATTTCACTTTCAATTTATATTTATATATATATATATATATATATATATATATATATATATATATATATATATATATATATATGTATATATATATATATGTATATATATATATATATATATATATATATATATATATATATATATATATATATATATATATATATATATATATATATATATATATATATATATATATATAAAATTCATTAAAATTCCGGATTTCAATCTGTTCGTCTAACGATGAATTTGCTACGACGTTTCGCCAAAATCTCATTTGGCTCTTTCAAGTGCGCTTGCTGCTGCTGCTTCTCGATACTGTGATCTTGCTGCTGCGACTGCTGCCGCTCGAAGCTAACTAGTTAGCTGCTGCTGCTCCTCGAAGCTAACTAGTTAGCTTCGAGCGGCAGCAGTCGCAGCAGCAAGATCACAGTATCGAGAAGCAGCAGCAAGGGCACTTGAAAATGCCAAATCAGATTTTGGCGAAACGTAGTGCAAATGCTTTGTTAGACAAACCGATTGAAACCCGAAATTTTAATGGGGTACATTCCACCATCCATGAAAAATGGGGTAACATATATATATATATATATATATATATATATATATATATATATATATAGATATATAGATATATAAATATATATCTATATATAATATATATATATATATATATATATATATATATATATATATATATATATATATATATATATATATATATATAGCAGCTCTTCAGGCCGTGGGGCCATGGCTTCAATTTTTTTGATGATTTCTCTCCATTCCCTCCTATTCTTTGTCTTTTGCTCCCAGTCCGGTACCCTCAGTGCCACTATGTCAGCTTTTACTTCCTCTAACCACCTCTTTTTGGGTCTTCCTTCCTCTTCTGCGTTTGCCGCCCTCGCCCAGTGTTAGCACCTGCTTTGTATGTCTGTACAGCGGCATTCTATGTACGTGACCCAACCAACTAGCCCTTCGAACTCGAATTTTCTGGATGATATTAGGCTGTCCATATAGCTCCCTCATTTCCTGGTTAGTCCTTCTTCTCCAACCACCGCTTTTCTGTATTTCTTCGGCTCAGAATCCATGTTTCACTACCGTACACCACTGCTGGCTGAATCACCGTCTTGTAAATCCTTTCTTTAGTTCTTCTACTTATCAGTTTGGACTTTATCATTGTATTTAGGGTTCCCATAGCTTTGCTACCCTTCGATATTCGTTTCTCAATCTCCATGTCGTCATCAGCTCTATTAGCGATCGTCACACCCAGGTATTAAAAATGGCTAACTTTCTCGAAGTTGTACTCTTTTCTCCCCTAGGTCCTTCTTCAGCTCTCATTTCAAAATACTTTGTTTTTTCTTCATTTATATATAGACCATATTGTTTAGCTGTTGCTTCTATGTCTCTGAACATTTTCTGTAATTCACTCTTTGATCTTGTAATAAGTGCTAAATCATCTGCAAAAGCAACGACCTACTGTTTCCTATGGTATATTATTCCTTACTCTGCACTCCACTCTCCCTTAAAATGGCCTCCAAGGACAGACCAAACAGTGTCGTGGACAGCGGGTCTCCCTGTCTCAAACCTTTCCTCACTGCAAATGCTCTGGTCAAGCCCCCCTCCAGCGAGACTCTGTTCCATGTTTCGTTCATAGTGATTTTAACCAGTCTTATCAACTTCGGCGGAATTTTAAGTTGTTCCGTTGCTTCGTAAAGTTTCAATCTTATTATGGAGTCATAGGCTTGTTTGTAATCCACAAAAGAATATGCAGTCCCATGTTCCGCTCGTAGCTGTTGTGTAGTAGTTGTTTTATCGTGAAGACTTGGTCTATAGTGGATCTTCCTTTCTTAAACCCTCCTTGATATTCGCCTATGACTTCATTTTCGTATTCAGTTAATCTATTCCTAACCAGTAGGGCAAATACTTTTTACATTACATCTAAGAGGGCAATCCCTCTATGGTTTTGAGATAGGGTTCTGTCTCCCTTTTTATACACAGGGCATATAACAGCGTTTCTCCATTCATCCGGTAATTTCTCTTGCCTCCAAATTTTCCTCATTAGTATGCTGATTCGTTTATGCAGCTTTTGCCCTCCTCCCTTTAACATTTCTGCAGCAATTCCATTTTCTCCTGGGCTTCTATTGCTTTTTAACGTCATTATTATCTCCTCTATTTCCCGGTCCGTTGGCTCAGATATTTGGGCTTCACTCGACCCTCCACCCCGGTCGATTGATGGCTGGTTATTTTGGTTCTCGTCTTCGGTACCCTGAGGGTTTAGTAGTTCCTCAAAATAGCTTGCCCATCTGTCTAATTTTCCGGGTAAATCCCCTATCAGTGTTCCCTTTTTACTTCTGTAGAAACATGTGCTTCTTGCCCGTCCCATTCTGTTGGCCTTCACTTCCTGGTAGAAATTTCTGATGTCCTTGTTGACCATATGGTCTTCTATGTTCTGTAATTATATATATATATATATATATATATATATATATATATATATATATATATATATATATGTATATATAATTAACAATATCATCTCTAACCTGATTATTTTAAGAACTGTATTTCTGGTGAATAGAAATCTAATAAATACTTAAAGCCAGTAGAATAGACAAGTACTACAACTTATCTCAACTCAGACCAGCGAAAAATTATCATAATAATACTATTTAAATTTTAGAAAATTTTCTCCCTTTTCCTTAACCAATATCGCCGAAAAACTATAATTTCTTTAAGTATTATTTATGTACCAAATTTCAAATCAATAGTTCTATTTGTTCGAAATTGATCAGGCAAACAGATATATCGATAGAAAAACAGAGAAGAATTGTAAACCATTTAACTAAAATCTAACTAAACATTCTCAAAAATCTGAATTGTCACAAAACCTATACAGATCTCACAGGTACGCATAAACAACAAGGACACTTACCACCTACCAACAGACTGGCCTCGACAATAAAATATTACAAATCCTTACAGTGCTCACAAATAAACTAGTGTAAAAGTATAAAAAACCAGTCAAAACAAATCAAAAGAAATCCAAAAGCTCCCTCTGACTTAAGAACATGCAAGATTCATCGATATGATTTTCGCAAACTAGAGACACTAAAACTTAAGAATATGCTAAAACCTTGGAGTGTGACTTTTTTACGAATACAATAATCTGTTTAGTAAGAAAAAAGTTTTTTCAATTTTAGGCTTAAAAATAGTAGAGCGCATTGTCAAATTTTAATATTTATTGTTTTCTAATTTACTTGAAAAATAACACAATTTGGACGAATTGTGCTGGTAATCGCATATTCTTAATAGCCATATGTGACATTAGTATGCTATTCAAAATAAAATAACCGGCCAAGTGCAAGTCGGACTTGCGCAATTACTGTATCGGACATCAATTCCTTTTAAAATAAAAATTTTTGTTCACAAAACACACCCGAAATGAGTTTTCAACAAATTTTGTTTCTGATCTTTGCTGAAAACAGATTACCTTAAAATTTTTATTTTTCTTTTATATATCAGATATTTTTATATACCACTCGTGATAATTTTCGTTCAATCTACACCCTGTGGAGAATATTCCAGAATTTTTTCAAAATTTTTTGATCAGTACTTTTCGAGATACGAAACAGCGACTTATGGCAATTTTTTAAAAATAATACAAAAAAAGGTGCGCCCAAGTATTACATTATATATATTTTTGAACTCGTGTTTTCACAAGCTTTTATTTGATACCCCACTCGATGACCACTTCCGATTTCACCCCCCCAAAACTATCCCTTTAAGTCAAAATTTAACTTTCAAAAATCTGATGAGGGCATCAATTCCACTTTCTGTGTCAAATAGTTTCGAAGAAAATCCGGTGTGACAGACAGACACCGAAATGATCTTATAAGTATTCCCTTCGGAACACTTAAAAAAGTACACATAGCCTCTAAGATACTTTTGCTTGCTCACACTTAAAAGTTTAGTAAATTCTCCTCTATAATATAATTAATTGTATGGCATACCTAAGTGTTTCTAAATTTGGGTACCACCTAAATTTATTGGTCAAATCAGCCTTGACTCTAATGGGCATCCTATTTCATGAAATTATTTATTAATCTATCAGAAAATATTTAATTGCAGCCTTTTGCCATCAAAAATTACTAAATGTAATTTGTGTCACGCTAGCTCCGGGAATTTGATACATAGGCATTTTTATCATTTACTATTATCTTTCTCATTTCCCTTTAATAATATACCTTCAGTAATGTTATATCAGTACGACAAGAATCAGACGAACAAAACAGCTAGAAGCAGCAGAAGTTTTTATTGCACTAGATTTGTAAAAAGAGGATAGTTTTTTCCATCTAACCTCCCCTTCTATTTAACTATCTCTCTTGACTGATAAACAGAATTACTGCAATAAAAATATAAAATTATTGCATACGTACAATTACGTTGCAACATCTACGGAGATACTTCGAAATTAAGAAATCGTAGTGCAAATATACAAATCCTGAGCGTGATTAATTAGATATGATATAGCTGACTGATCGACAAATATATTATGTGCTGCAGGAAAATCCTAAAGTGCTACAGGAGCGACACGTGTGCGGAAAAACCGATTCACGTTGGTCTTGGATCGCTGTAAATTGTACTCGGTCGGGAGCACAGCCCTGAGCAAATTATTACAAAGGGATGAGGTTCTCCATATAAAAGACTGCTCGAAAAGGTTTTACGAGGAGTAACAAGCTGAACCTCTTACGAATGTGAAGTATTAGCGCGGCGTATATTTCTAGCATTCACCGCTCTGGGAGGAATTAAGCGGGCTACATCTATCGAACATTTTCCATGAAAATGCCAACCGTTTTTCGATGTTCCAATGAATCAAGGTTACTGGTCCGGGTCTCCAGTCAGGCGAACTGCTCTTTTCTGAATAGAATACGACAAATGCAGTGTATGTTTGGGGGCCGAGCCTCAAACATGGAAGCAGTATTCCATGGTGTGTCGATTTGAGCTTTGTACAGAATTAACAGTTGTTAGGAAGTGTAAGGCTTTCTAGTTCGAAATAATATTCCCAGCTTTTGAGAAGCTCTCTTTGCTATGCTTGCAACGTCTTCATGCCAAGATATATTTGCTCCCAAATCAACGCCCAGCAAATTGAGCAAAGTTACTAGAAGGTTAGTTTGGGTTAGTAGGCCGCATGTACAAACTAGTATTACAAAAATTAATAACGCGTTTAACCCTAGAAAATCGTTTTTAAAAAGGGGTCCAAAAGGAGTTAATTCAACAATCATTAAATTAGCTATGAATTTTAGCGTTTGCCAATAATTTTTCCTGGTGTAAATTTTATTACCAGTTTAAAAACTGAATCGGTGCCAAACAATCTGAAAACTAGGCGAACTTGCCGACAAAACACTTTAATTGCCAATATATTAATTTTTTCCAGTAAAGTTTTGGCGGTTTGGGACGGCAAACAAACAATATAATGCCCAGTAAGCGACTGCCGGGCGCAGTTAATCTCCTTTTGCAGCTAACTAAGCGTTTTCGACATCCACGGCTGCTGACGAAAAATATGCTGATATAATTGTCTACCAAAACAAAGAGTATAAAAAGCGGACATTAAAAAAAGAGAATAAAGTAGTATTGTGTTGCAGTTGTGCTACATAATTGTTTGTTTATTGAGCTTGTGGGCATTTTAGTTAAAGTGATGGATTTGACCCACACTGGAAACCTAAACTGTCAATAAATACAGGCGATGTTCACTTTTTGAGATAAATTGGTACGCTTCTCCTGCAATTTAAAGTTTTATCATTGAATATGGCACAGATACTGGAAAATGCTGAGGGGTTTGAGGAAAACAACGAATGATATAGAAGTAAAGATGATTAGTGAAGAAATGTGGATACAATACTTCGAACAATTGTATACCAACGACGATATCGAAAACGATGAAAAGGAGGAGCCCATTAAAGACAGAATGAGAAAGAGATAACAATAACGGAAGATCAGGTCAGAGATACAGTGACAAAATCAAAAAACAGGGTTAACTCCTAGCGAGGACGATATAAGTAATGTACTCATATAAGTAATGTACTCATCAAATATAGCGGACAGGATCTACTGCAGGAAATAGCTAAGAAAATAATAACCCAAGCTAAATACCGGTCGAGTCGAGGAAGAAAGTTATCACTATCCCACTTTTCAAAACAGGGGACAAAAAGGAACCATCAAACTATAGAGATATAACATTATTAGCTCCGTAATGAAGCTTCTCACGAGTATACTAGCAACAAAAATATCCAACTCTATTATAACCATGAGCGAGGAACAACAAGGTTTTTTCAGAAACAGATAAACTATTGACACCATTTTTATCTTACGACGGATTTGAAAAAGGCTATAGAATATAAGACACCGGCATTCATCTGTTTTGTAGATCTCACTAAAGCATTTGAGCGCATAAAATTGAAATATGTTGTTAGTGGACTGGAAGAAAAATGTGTACCTACAGAATACATCAAAATTATCAAAGATATGAACACCCACAATACAACCAAAATACGAGTAGACAAAAGGCTAAGTTCAGAAATGAAAACGTAAACGGAAATTCGCCAAAGAGACAGTCTCAGCCCACTATTATTTAATGTTATCACAGATAAAATCATAAATCCTGTGAAATCACGTGGCTTGGAATATAGACTTGGTAATCAACACATGAGTATGTTGAGTTACGCATATGATACAATCGTAATGGCTGAATCTGAAGACGACCTACAACGATTACATCATACATTTAAGAACACAGCAGAAAATTGCAATATAAAAATTTCCACACCAAAAACTAAAGCAATGACAATCTTCCGAGAACCCGTTACTATACAAACTGGTAGTTAATAACACCTCAATTAAACGAGTGTTGCAGTTTAATTACCTCAGCATAAAAATAGCTACCAGTGGAAACCTTAAAAACGAAGCTAGACAACAGATCAACAAGGCAGCCACTATCTCGGGACATTTAAAACAAGTAATTTGGAGAAACAAACATCTAACCATCGCGATTGTAAATTCACAATATACGAAACTTCCGTTAGAGCGGTCATAACTTATAGAGCTGAGACTAGAGCTGACAACACCATCACAAAATAAAAACAAAACTGAAGACTATCAGATCAATCACAGGATACAATGTGGGGTAGACAAAGAAACACCCACATAGGGGGAAATGTAAAGTTGGGTAAGAGACAAAAGACGTGATTGGAATGAACATGTGACTCGAATGGCGAACATTAGGATGGGGAAATTAGCTCGCAACGGAAAACCAAAGGATAGCAGACCACCGGGAAGATCCCCTAAGAGATGGTGAAACAATTGGCAATCAACATCACAAGAACAGTAACCAGATTTTACAGGCCATTCGCTTCACAAAAGCGGAAGAAGAACATCATTAAATTTTACCTTCTATATTACACCATCGGCATCGTATGACAAAGATAGATTAAAAAAGAAATTTTTCGGAACAAAACTAGTCGATCACACTGTCATCTTTTACTGTAAATAATGATTTTATATGCACAAATTAAAAGCTTTTTTTTATCTTATGTGGATGGCGGAGTGTATCAGGTACTAAGACATGGTATTATTTTATTCGTGAAAAAATCATCTTTCAAGATTTTTTTATTTCCTTATGTTTCATGGCCCCAGATCAGGAAAAACACATGTTCTCATTTTTTTCAGTCAGTCAATCTCTCTGCCTGTTTGTCTGCCTGTTTTTATATGCTCTTCATCTATACCAGGTGTATCAGGCAGAAACACTTGCATATCTTTTTATGTTAGTAAATTACTAAATACTCCAATTCTTTCATTATTTTCCTCGGGGGAAGTATTGTATTCATGAAAAATCACCCTTCGAGAGTTTTGCATTTCCTCATGTGTCAGGGTGCCTAGATCACGAAATCCGTAATTTCCAATTTCGCCCATTTGTTGGCATACAACGTTCGAACCGAAATCAGATATCGTTTTAAAATTTGGTTCACGTATAAGATTTCAGGTAAGAAAGAAACCTATGGTTTTTGAAGGATATTGTTTTAAGAAAAGGGGGCGAAATGAATAAAGTGTTGATAAATTTTAACTACTTTCAAAGCTATTATTACTATTTTCCTCCTTTTTCTAGAATAATGAAAAAGTTTTAACACAATAACTTATAGTTAAGCATAGCAGGGATTAAAAGAATTGAAGAGGAAGTTACTTAGATTCGATCATGTTATATTATTTCAGGGTTCTTGGGTCAAGGGATCTGAAACGTGTTATTTTTGTATTATTTTAATTTTAACAGAAAACCTTTTACTGCTGAATATTTTTATGTTTAATATCTCGCCTCTAGCTACCATTCAATTAAAGTATCGAATTGTAATGCTGAATTAAGTTATTATTTAGTGTGAAAAAGTTAACCAGTTCATTTTTAAATGATATATTTTCTATCAATTTGGCGCTAAATCTTTTAGTTTCTTTATACCCAAATCTACTTATTCATATTTCGAAATATATTCGCTCATTTTGTTTCTTCTATTTAGTATCTCCATATAGTTCTTTCTTTGTGGAATCCATTGAACTTTCCTCATTTTGCCTGTCTAATCTCAGTATTTTATCATTCTTTTGTACTAACCTATTTTAAATGCTTCTAACACAGCATATATCTTTCCAGTTTTCCTAACATAAAAAATATTATTTTCTCCTAAAGATCAGTTAATAATTAAAACAAACTATCCAATTCGAAGTCCTAAAATGAGCAAAAAATGCCTTACAAAGTGACGATCAAAAATATTTTCTTCAATTTAACCGAATCCAATATATCTTCTTTTTTTCTTCTAATGGACATGTTTTAAGAACCTCTATTGCTTCTTCTATCTCTATATGAACATGACGATAATATTTTGTCATAAAAAACAAGTTATCAGTTGTAAATAACCGGCCAAGTACAAATCGGACTTGCGCAGTTACTCATCCGTACGTTGATTGCTTTTAAAATAAAAACTTTTGTTCCGGAGGTATCAAATGATCAATGACTTCACAAAACGCACCCCAAATGAGTTTTAAACAAGGTTTGTTATCGATCTTTGTTAAAAACTGATGATCTTGAAATTGTTGCTTTTTTTGTATACCAAATAAATTATTAAAGGTAATGCACTCGTGATAATTTTCATTTAATCTACACCCTATGGAGAATATTCCAGACTTTTTCGAATTTTTTTGATCAGTACGAGATAAAGGGGGGGGCAGCGATTTTTGGAAATTTTTTAAAAATAATATAAAGAAAAATGTGAGCAAGTATTACATTGTATATATTTTTGAACACACAAGCTTTCATTTGACACCCCACTCAATGATATGGTAAAGAAACTTTTTTAACTTCCGATTTCACCCCCCAAAACTAACCCTTTAAGTCAAAATTTAACTTTCAAAACTAGACAGCCCTGATGGCGCCATCAATTCCTATATTAGTGTCAAATTTCAACTTTCTATGTGAAATAATTTCGGAGAAAATCGGGTGTGACAGATGGACAGACACCGAAGTAATCTTATAATTGTTCCATACGGAACACTAAAAACTAACCAATTTAAACTACCAAAGCGAACCGAATTCACATTAAAAACATGACTTAAAAATATTTTCATTTCTTCCATTCATTCCTTTATAGTACCAAATTTCAAGTGCTTTCGAGTCTTGATATTAATATGAAGACATTATTTTCTTATAGAAAAAGTAAGTTAACAGTTATATAACATTTCAACCAATCTAAAGTAACAAAGAGGACTAAAGTTACTATATAAAATATGTTCCTGATTATCTGATTAACCTAGTAAGTTATAACTACTTTTTTAAATGCAAAACTATTTCTTAATATAGAAGAAAAGTCTTTTATAGACTGCTTACATAATTCATATTTAACATTCCTGCCTAGCAAGCTCTACTAACTGCGTAACAAAGCAAACAATACGTGACATAAAAGTCAATATTTCTGTGATTATTTGATACCAACCGCTATTTCGTTAAATTTATTCCTTTTTAAACCCGCAGGGTACTTTACCAATTTTGGTTGCTCCCACGACAGCTGGTCACTCCGTCTCTTCCTATTTCATGTCTGAATATGAAAATGTCCTATTACCATTTTATATGTTTCCGGCCAAATACACCCCTTTATTTACCCACGCGCCGCCATCGGTTGAATCAACGTCTATGCTTAGTATGCGAAAAAAAAAACAGTTCAAATTGTTTAAAACAGTGAGGTATCCCCTTTATTACTCACGTGTTCAAAAAAAAATTTAATATTCACCACATATGTCGTTTTCCTTATCGTCGATCTCAGAATTAAGTGATAAAGGAATAACTTTCATTATGTAGAGAAATCGACTGGGTAATATAATATTTAATTTTTAACTTTTATTTCATTCAAAACCTTTTTATTACACGACTTTTAGAAAATTGATCCTGATAATGAAATAAAAGACCAATAATTCTACTGGCTTCTTCTTCTTGTTCTTCAGCCTCTTTTATGTTCTTCCATTTTTGTCTAACCTTAGCTGGTTGTATTTAGTTCCTACCTGCTGTCTTTTGAATGTGGTCTACCCATCTTCGTTGGGGTCTTCCTCGATTTCTCCTACTTTCCCGAGGTCTCCGCTGTAGCATCTTTAATGTCCACCTGTCGTTATCTTGTCTGGCAATATGACCTGCCCATCTCCACTACTTTCGTCACAACATCCCTCACCTTGATTCGTTCCCTTATCTCTTCATTCTTAATTCGATCGCTCAAAGATATATTCAGCATGGCGTGTTACATTGCTCTTTGAATGACCCCTAACCTGTTTGCCCTCTGTCTTGTCAGGACCATAGTCTCCATCCCCTATGGGTCTGACATCTTCAAAGCATGCTGTCGACGAGACTTTCTGCATTCTCGGGCAATGATCTCCATATTTTTCGAACCTCGCGAGACAACTGGGTTAAAGTCCTTGCTCTGAACTTTCTCTTTGCAATAGGGTTGACGTCCGACGATTGTGAGGGCCACTCTAGTACCTTATCGTGGACCGCCAGTCACTTCGCGAGGTGATTTTCGCCCAACCAAAGTTTCTTTAACGTGCTTCAGAATAATAGGACACATTCAAACCTAATTTTTTTTTAAATTTTGCCACTCCTTGACGCAGCGTCAATTTCGAGTCCCGTGAAAACAAGTTTAAAATTCGTTTTTCAACTTTCAGAGTGAATTTGCCTACCGAGCCACGTTTTGGCAAGTTGTTGACATGTTTCATCTTGTTAAAACGATATACCCACTTCTTCACAAACGATACCGACATTTTAATATATTTAGCGGCCGCGGAATGTGTCATTTTAGGCCTCTTTGGATGGGAACAAAAGAAGATTGCCTCGAACTGACACGCAAACAAGTGACTTCTTTTGGATTTTACGTGATTTCGACGAAACATCGGAATCGACTGATACTTTTACTAATATGTAACGGAGATAAAGATTCCCTCTACCGATTTTTTATTGAATTGCTAGAATCGCATCTACAAAAATAAATTATCGCGGACAACTTCTTACTTCATCAGCTGTAATACCGACTTTTTGATTACGGGGATTAGTAGATAAACTCATAACATCATTAAGAAACAAGCTGAATCCAAATTAGCTTTTAAATGAAGTTGGAAATGCAAAAAGTTTTACAAATTATTTTAAACTCAAATAATTTGGTATATTAATTTAATCTTACTTAATATTCACATTAGTAACTGTTTTAAATGAAGTAGTTTTTTAATGTTTAAGGTAGCACGAATTAGCTATTTTATTTTAAGTAATAATTCCTAACATAATAATCAAAACTATAAATAGAAATATATAAATAAAAAAGACTTAAAACAACCTCTTTTCTATCTTTCTATATTATTTCATGCTTACAGAAATAAAAGATAAGCCTAATAACATGTTTCTCGAAGAAATTAAACATCACAGCCAGCAAGTGGAGCAGCTAAAATGTAAAGGCAATAAAAAAAACACAATGGCAAGAGAAATCGCAAGCCAGAGGCCTGATAGCACACAAACTCTCAATACCGAAAAACTAAGAAAAACACCAAACAAATAGTCGTTATCCCGAAAGTAACAAGAAAAAAAGCGAGACATCACTTCTCGACTTTACGAAATCATTGAATAATAAGCAAGAAATCAAAAACACACAACAGAAGTCTTTCAAATAATGTTAAGAAGGTAAGAAAGCTACGAAGCAATCAAAAATACACCTACTTTGGATAATTTATACAACAGCTATGGAAAACTTTAAAAGCATTACCTAGCTTTTGAAAAGCCACAGAGTAGTATCATACTTACTTAACAAATAAGGTCCTGCATGTTATTATTAAAGGCATTCTAGAAATCATGAGCTAAAGGGAAACAGCAGAAGACCTGGTCGAAAATTAATTTTCTCCTAAGCAAGATTCACTGGACCACAAGGAAGAAGCGTACAACCTTAAAGAAATAAAACTGAATAAAGCGAGAGAGAGACTGTTAAATCAATGGTTTTATATGTAAAATTACTATGTCTTATCTGAGATGACTTGTCAGTACAGAGCGCAATAAATTTTATGTATCAAGACATGGACACAAAGTAAAGTATTTTTCCTAACAATTATTAAGAAATAGTTTGTATCAATCGCAACGATATCCTGTATTAATATATTTTAAAATAGCAGTATTGAAGATACCTTAGCGACATCTCGTTGAATAAAGAACTATGTTAATACAAGAACCAAGAAATACTAACTAATAGATTCCGAAGAGACAGTTTTTGATATTTCTTGTTTACTAATAACGCGTTGCATTACAAGTTCCCCAGAGAGCAATTGAAAAGAAAATCCTAGGTATGCCACTTGGGGACTGCAAACCAAACTATTGTCCACGACATAATTGAAAGGATATCTTCCTTCAAGTGGAACTACGCTGGCCATGTGGCCAGAAATACTAATAGCTGGAGCAGACAACCGACTAGATGGAGACCATGGAGGGAAAAAAGAAGACCCCACAACGTTAGTATGACGATATTAAAAAATTAGCGGGGCTCAATTGATATCAAATTACCCAAAACAGAGACATATGCAAGCACATGAAAAAGATCTATATCCAAAAGATAGAGAAGAAAAGAATAATGCATAAACATTCCACAAGATGGTGATAAGATATCTTCTCTTTTCTTTTAAAGGCATCATAATTTTAAAATATTTCTGTCCCGGTTAGCAGGAAAGGTGCCATATCAATGTAGTACGATTTGGATCAGTTAAATCACTATGCACTTTCTTTTTTATATTAGTAACACTCGACAAAAAAACAATTTATTTTCGAAAAAAAAATTGTCAGTAAACTACGAACATACAAAAATAATTCACAAAACATCCGAGAATCCACGCGGATTTATTACTGTGTGTATACGATGTGTATTTACCCTCCTCATCCCCAAAACATGCGATAAGAAACCCCATAAATCTTTACGTTTATGCCAAACGTCGAACTAAATAGATTTATCTACCCCATTTCTATAATTTACTGTTTTTAGGGCACACCCATTTTTGGGGTCACATACTCTGTACAATAAGAAAAGTTATGTTTGTTGGGGATTATTTGGGAATATTGGTGTTTATGAATTATATTCACTCAACAATGGCTAGGAAACTTTTTATTGGAAAAAGAAATTAAAAAATTATTATAGAATGAACTTCTAAAAATACAATAAATAATTTTATTTGTAGGAATTTCTTAAATGGCACAACCTATATAAGTTGCATCAATTTAAACAACTTTCAATATGTTGGTTTCCTGGATAATGCATAGAAATTCTCTGAGATTGTTCCAGATCAAAGTCAAAAATGACATAACTTTTTAGTTCGTATAAAATATGTAGTATGTATGTATGCGTAGTAGTTAAGGTGTCTGTTTTCTACGCCAGCGACCCAAGTTCGTATCTCGGCTTGGGAAATAATAATAAAAAAAAAATAAAATAAAAATTTACAATGTGACGGTGGCCTCTCTCGGGAAGGCAATGGCAAACCACCCGTATTATCATGCCTAGTAAAGCTCTCTTACTTTGGCCGTTCGGAACCGGCATTAAACTGTAGTTCCCGTTCCTCTGTAGAAACACTTAAAAAGGCAACAACCATAAACAGGAGCGAGAGGGTCGCCTACGTCTATATCGGACGTGGCACTTCAAGAAGAAGATAAAATATGACAAAATAATTCTGACATGAATTTTATCTAAAAAACTGAATTCAAAAAAAGAGTTAAATTAACTCTAAAGAAGTGACAAAAAGTAGCAAATAATCTCTTCTACTTATCTGCTTTAAAAAAAATAAAATTTCCAAAAGAAATCTTGGCTGTTGTCACTCTAAACGGAAAATGCAAGGAATGTAGCAATGTGTAGCTAACCCTTAATACACAAAATATAATACGCAAATACATTAAACAAAGCGAAATTTGGAAATCGTCACAGGTCGCACTCTCTTACTGATTTACTTACAAAGTCAAAATAACTTATTGGTTTACAAATTAATATTTTATAAATTTGTATATAATAGTTCCTCGTGTTAAAATTTTGAAAAAGATCTTAACATTTTTTGTGTTCTAATAAATTTTGTGAAATGTTTTTCGGTATTAAGTTTTATTCATTAAATTTGTGCAAGACTTGCGCATAGTTAAAGGTACTTAGTTTTTTCAGATTGAAAGAAGATATTATTTTGTATTTTTTATCACTTTTTGAATTCGGTTAAATTTTTTTTAAAACTCAGTTTTGAGCAATGAGACATTGCCCAAAAATCTGCAAAATCGCACCCGCAATGTAACAAACTAATAGACGTACTCCCGAATTAACTAACAAAAATACGCATTAAACATGTACCAAGTCGAAATTCCTTCTTGCGCATGCGCAGAAACGCAAGAATCAAATATTTGCCGAGTTGGGAGTATCTATCTCACAATGTTCGCTTCAAAATTTCCACACGAACGAATACGAATAAATTCCAAAAAATTGTGGGTTATTTTTTTGGACACACTGTATATTAAAAAACGCTCATTAAAGGAGTGTTGTTCTCCATCCTTTCAACCGCTATATTTATATTGTTGAACATAATATTAACACAAACTTCGAAACTCCAAGTAATTTTCAGCACTATCCTTATTTCTCTCCCTTGATAGCAGCTTCTTTAGTCCTTTTTATCTCCCCGTATTATCTTCCCCATTTACCTAAAGTCATGTGCCCTCTGCATCGTTGTGGCATTATGATAGAAATCGGACCAACGTAATGTCCTTAGTAGTTAAATTTATTGGCCTTAAAGGCAGTCATAATGTAGTAATATTTAGGTTAATTGCATACTCAAGAAGCACTAATAATTAACGCTGATAAATTGACGGTAACGAAAAAATAAATTCTACAGAGTATTTTTTAAGTTGGAGCATTATTTTCCCCTGGTTATAGTATTCACTAAACATGTCACTTTACCTATATACAAAAAACACCCAATAATTGTATAAAAATGTAATTATTAAGGCTGTATAATCATACTCGCTAGTACCTGGGCAGCACGATGTCACTGTCGTCCTGTTTATGACCTCACAGTGTTATTTTTGTTTATTTCTATTATCTTTCTTGTCTCGCAGTTTGACATCTCCACTATGGCGAAAGTAAATAAATTCGATATGGAAAATTTCAACGTTTAATGGGCTCTTAAAGTACACTGGTGAGCAAAAAAATCGACTTAAGCGATTTTGCTTCATTTAACACGGATCCTTGAATTTAATTTTCAAACAGTGGTATTATTTTTGGTATCATTAGAATGCTGATTTTCTGCTCTTTCCAATAATACAAAAAACATTTGGGTTTCCAAAAAGTTTTGCTGATTAAAACGGTTTTACTCAATAGAACCGTTTTGGCTCGCTCAGCAACGTACTCCTTGCGCGCTATTCATCCCTATAAAAACACATACCACTGCATTTTCCTATCATTCCTTTATCGGAACTTGAACCGTCAACATCTCTGCTATACCTGCTCACTAATTACGTCATCGGAAAATGGATACCACCCCGGGAAAAACGGCACAAGTCATTGCTCCATTGCAAGAAGGGCATAGCCAACTTGTAGTTGCTGCGCAACTGCACCGGAGCCAATCAGCTGTTTCCATAGTCTACAGACGTTACCAAGAGACTGTCGCCTTTACACGGAGACCAGGATCAGGAAGAAGGACGTTTACCACGGAGCGAGACGAGCGCTTGATTGTCAACACAACTCTAAGAAACCGTCACTTGACCAACGTTGAGGTCCACCAAGAGCTCCGACAAGATCGTGGTGGGGCTCTCAGTCATTGGACAGTCAAAAGAAGACTTAAAGAAGCTAACCTAACTCCAAGGAAACTAGCTAATGGACCCAAATTTACAGAAGCCTATCGATAAGCGCGACTCAGATTTGCCCGAGAACATGTCGACTGGAGCTTAGAGCTAAGGGGATCCGTTTTATTCTCCGACGAGTCCCGAATGTGCCTACATGGCAATGATGGAAGACGACGAGTCTATAAGAGGCCTGGAAGTGCTATGCGTAGTGATTGATCGCTGAAACGGTCGCCTACGGAACAGGTTCTATCGTGGTCCATGCACGTAATAGTTTGAGTCGATGTCTTTTCTCACCAGAATAGATAGCAATAAATTTTTTTTAGTATTCTGTACAGAATACTTATGGGATCACTTCGGTGTCCGTCTGTCTGTCATACCTGATTTGGCATAGAAAGTTGAAATTTGGCACAAATATGGATCGATCAAGACTGAAGAAGAAGATGTAGGTTCTACTAGTATATTTAAAACTATAGTTTAATGAAGAATATCAGTATATCTCTCAATAACGACCTTTTGCCCTAAAATATTCATCGTGTTATTATCAGAGAATGGAGGTAGAGGACACACCTCCCGTTGCACTAAGAAATATTCCACCAATTTCAACCAGTTAAAAAGCGCCAATTTTACAAACATAACCTTAAATTAGATTTGGAATCTTGATATCTGAATATTTGACAATTTATTTTTATTTTGACTTTTGCAGTACTAACATACCTCAAGAATATTTAATGTGTGTCTATTGCTCCAAATTAACCAAATAATAGACACGATTTTATGACGTCTGACGTTTAATGTAACACTTTCAAGGACAAAGCTTAAATGGTAAGATATAACAATTTGTAGCAAATACGCTTACCTAGTACTCAATCGTATGCTGACATAGCAGCCACAAGCCGACAGAGTGGTTGGCACAGTCAACACTAAAAGCAGGTAGCTCGGTCTGCGGGGATCAATCTCGGACCTTATGTGGTTTATTGTAAAACAACTAAAAACAGCAGTCTACCCACTGTTCTCTTATTCATCATTCCAACCCGAGACGCATTTCGCCGTATCACAGCTGATCAGTCGGGCTAGGATCGACAAACAAGAGAAAAGAAATTCTATTACTTACTCCGGTACTTACGAAAAAAACAATGGTAAGATATACGTATTTGGTACAATTTGTTATTTCTTACCATTGTGTTCAGTAAGTACCGGAGTAAGTACTAGAATTTCTGTTCTCTTGTTTGTCGATCCTAGCCCGACTGATGAGCCGTGATACAGCGAAACTCGTCTCGGGTTGGAATGATGAATAAGAGAACAGTGGGTGGACTACTGTCCTCCTCCTTTCCATCGCTCGTTGAACTACTTGTAGGCGAATTAAAATGTCTTGATTCAAAGCCCACGTTTCCGTTCCGTTTCTCAATAGTGGCAACACGCATTGATCAAATGTGTTCGCTTTTAGTGCCGACCAAGCCACTGATATTCTCCTTAATGATCCGCTTTCAAGTTTTTCTTGGATATCACTTTGTTCAAGATATACGTATGAATCCGTTCTTGTGATTTGCGCGTTTTCAGTGTTCAGTTCTACTTCTTTATCATAGTCGGCATTTATCCTGATCATGGTTTTGGCGGTGTTTATTTTCAGACCAATCTCTCTGGATTTGTTGATAAGTTAACAACAAAATAAATGTACTAGAGGGAAAAAGAAAATTATATGGTATACCATATATGTTTTTCTGCTGTTAATGTTTGCTTCATTTTTCTAATTAAATTTATATGTTCAAGATTTCGTGTTCATTATGTCACTTTCACACCTCTTAAAATGGCCAACACATACATATATTACTGCCCCATTAAACTCAGAAAGGAGCAAAGCGGAGAGCCATAATACATTCCCGAAAATAATAAATAGAACGGTTCATGGTCAAAATAATTATATTGCTTTAGAACCCCATTGCAAATGGATACTACTAAAGCTCTGTTTAATGCATTAAACTATTGCACCCACTAGATTGTAAAACCCTCCATAATAGAGGTTCACTGTTTGGGTTTTCTTTTATCTCAAATTTCAGCAAAATCGCCCTAAATACATGTAGTTTATTTAGAAGCAAAAAAACATAGAGGCAACTGTTTCTGTTTTCTTGTAGTTTTAGAATGTGTTTAATTAAAACCGACTAGTTAATTTTGGCACAATATTAAAATTTATCCGTGACTCTGGTAAAAAAAATATATTGACATATTTTAAAAGCTGGTCGACCAAATATCGAAAGATACAAGTTCGAAAGACAAATTATCGAAGGACATATAATCGAACGAAGTAATGTTCGAATGGACAATTGTTCGAACGGACAATATTTCGAATGGACAAATATTCGAACGGACAGTTTTTCGAAAACTACTTAATTCATCCTTCTTTTAGAAAGGTAATATTTAAAGTATAATAAATGAAAGAACTAGGTAGGATTAAGTAAAACAGAGGTACAGATAACATATTTATAATGTATAATAATTATATGAAATTATTTAATACATATACAATGACACTTAAGAATATAATATAAGGGAAATATTTACATTTGTTTTTCAAAACATTTTATAGAAATAATCTGTAATAAGGGAATTTTAGTAGATACCTATAAAGGTCATTGTAAAAAGAAAGGTTATAATAATCCCTCTTACCTGCGGAACGACTTATTATTGTAGCTATTAATTAAGGATTAAGTGAAACACAGGTATAGATATTTACGGCAGGCGGGTATAAACAATTTTATGATGATGGGCCAGGGTTTTTAAGTAATTTAGCTGAAAATATTTCTTTGTAAATGTCTATATAGTACTACAGTATTAACAAAATATGTAACACTTTTAATTGTCACTGAATACATATTAAATAACTTCAAATAATTATTACACAATATAAATATCTATACCTCTGTTTTACTTAATCCCATCTAGTTTTTGCATTTATTATACTTTAAATATTATCTTTCTAAAAGAAGGATTAATTAAGTAGTTGTCGAAAAACTGTCGAGTCGAATATTTGTCCATTCGAAATATTGTCCACTCGTACATTAGTCCACTTATTTATATGCCCTTCGAACAATTTTAGTACCGCACTCATTAAGCTGATACATCGATAGTTTTTTGGATCTTTTTTGAAAATTGGTATCAAGATGCTTTCTTTCCATTCGGATGGTATAATTTTGGCTGTGAGTATTTTGTTAAAGAAAATCTGTAATTCTTCTAGTAATTTATCACCTCCATATTTGATCATTTCGTTCTTAATTTCGTCCATGCCCGGGGCTTTTCTGTTTTTTAGTTTCGCTGCCATATGCTGTATTTGATTCAAGGAAATGGTCCTATTTGGTTGGGCAATATTTTCATCGTCATGCTGTATTTCCTGTGTTAATAAATTGGTTTCTGATGGACTATAGAGTTTTTCGAAATATCTTTCCCATTCTTCTGCCGTAATTTTTGTATTTTGTATATACTCATTTATTAGTTTTTTTTCTATTTCTCAGTAGATTCCATATTTTTTCCTGTTTTCTTACAGTTTTATAATCATTGTATGTTATAGCATTGAATCTGTATTGTAGGTACGATTTTCTTTTTTCTTCAGCTAATGTCTTAACTTCTTGTTTGAACCAAAGCTTTGTGTTTAGTTTTCCCCTTTCTTTATAGTCCTTCTTCCAAATGCTTCTTCTGCTGCTTCTAGCATATTAGTTTTTAGTTTTGTCCATGCCGTTTCTATGTCATCGGACTCTCGAATATCATTTGTGGCTATTTTTTCTGTTAACCTTTGTTGATATAGATATTTGGTTGAGTCGTCGGAGAGAGAGGGGTAACAACATAACCCCAAAATGAAGCTTCACTGGAAAAAATTTCATTGCTCCAGCCTCAGATCTGTTTTTCACTGCGTCGTTTCTCTTGTGTGTTCTTCGCTGAGCAGTGGTTTCTTGATTGTACTCCACCCTCCAAATCGTTGCCCGGAAAGAAGTGCAAATCCTTTCATACGATATATCCAAACCTTTCTGCTCTAGTTTTTGCTCCTCTTGGCACAAAGTTAATTGAGGAAAACATATCATTTTTTCTTCCTTGTTCGAGACTTTTCTTCTCAAACCACGTTCTAGTAAATCATTGACTTTTTTAACTGAGAGTGTTTACCCACTTGCTAAGGAATGCCCTGGACCAGCCCATATACTTAACAGCCGCTGTAGGCGTCATTTTCAGACCTTTTGAATCATTACATTGCAACACAGCATCGAAGCGGGTGCAGCACTCGTGTTCAGTAATGTACTATTTAAACATAAATAAGATTAGAAAATAAATCTCTTTCCACAAATCATTGTTTGCAGGAGTGCTAACAATAACCTCACTACTTTCCCATTTACATTAATGATCTGCTGGAAAAGACCGGAAATCCAATCTACAGCTTTGCTTGCAGATGACAGTACGCTTATCTCTTCATTCACTTTGAACGCTCGGACATCGGCTGCCCAAGCAAGTGTCCGCACACAGCGGGAAGTTGTTCAACTTAACAAAGACCTGGAAGAAATTCTATCTTGGGATGACAATAACCAACTGGAATTTAACGCTACAAAAACCCCGACGGCAGTTTTTTCTAAAAAAGTTAACGTTATTGAACCCGACATATTTATCGCGGGGCACTCCATTCCTCTAACATCGTCACTCAATTTATTGGGCGTTAATTTAGGAGCAAATATGTCATGTCATGAGCATGTTTCAGGCATAGCAAGGAGAGCTTCTCAAAAGTTGGGAATATTATTTCGAACCAGAAAGCTTTACACTCCATAACAACTGTTAATTCTTTACAAAGCTCAAATTCGACCAACTATGGAATACTGCTCCCATATTTGGGGCTCCGCTTCCAAACATACACTGCATTTGTTGGATTCTATTCAGAGAAGAGCTGTTCGTCTGATTGGAGACCCGGAACTGACCGGCGGCCTTGATTCGCTGGAACATCGGAGAACGGTTGGCGACTTGAGCCTATTCTACAAGTATTTCCATGAAAAGTGTTCGGAGGATGGGGCCCGTTTAATTCCTCCCAGAGCGGTGCATGTTAGAAATACACTTCACGCTAATACACACATCCGTATGAGGTCCAACTTGTTACTCCTTGTACAACGCTTTTCAAGCAGTCTTTTATATGGAGAACATCATCCCTTTGGAATAATTTTCCCAGGACTGTGTTTCCCACCGAGTAAAATTTACAGCGATTCAAGAGCAACGTGAATCGCTTTTTCCGTACACGTGCCGCTCCTGTAGCGCTTTAGGGACTTCCCTGCAGCACGTGTGCTAGACCCATAAAAAAAAATACAAATTATAGGCGACACGTTCTTATTTGATCGACTGTACCAAACAAATTCGAACTTATTTACGAAAGAACTTATACGATATATGTACATACATACCACTGAGGCCAAAGACGTCGTTACGAGCTAGTTTTACCAATAAAAATAGTCGGTAGAAAAAAAGATTTTTATTCGTCCTTCTAATTTAATTACGTAAATATCTCACGAACACAATTTTTCATGTTAAGTATACTAATTAAGAATTTTTTACAGACATCACATATTAATGAGCAAGAATGGACAAAAATGCTGATTTCTGGTAGTCTTAACAAAAATAATAATCTTTAATAGTAAATAAAAATGAGTTACTATTTTGTTGTTTTAAATGTTTCCGGTTAAACATTTAAGGTCGTACTAATAATTTTGTATAAACGCATGAATTTATTTTTTAGTATTTTCTTGACCTGAAAATAACTACGTAGACTTGTGTTTTAATTACCAATTAACTTTTATGAAAAATGCATTCTTTTTAAGTGGTAGTTTCTACATACAAAGAAGTCTTTCAGTATATTTTTTTATGTTAATCAACCTTCAATAAAATATTTTTCTGCTTTCAGGTAAGAGCGTTAGCATCTCAATTAGGAAAATATCATTAAAGTGGTAAGTCGTAGATTTATTACGGTTGTTAGAGATAACTTAATGAAGCACTCAATTTAAAAATCTAATTTTGAACCATTTTCCTCTAAACTGTTCTGTAACTTTACGACTCTTGGTGTTTTAATATTCCAACAGAGGTAGTTAAGGGTCGTGGCCGAAACAATCCCTTAATGAATCGCAAAGTGTGAGGGTACGGGATTAGGGTAGTTAAAAGGGAAAGAGAATAGTACACAGTAACAGTATGTATTCCAGATGGTTATCTCGCGTAAAGTGCGTCTGCTTATATTTCCTAAGGGTTATATGTTTACACCCCAGAGGCGCACTCTATGAGGATGAGATGAAAATGGCTTCGAATATATATTTTTAATTTAGCTGCACTTGCTGGGGTCCAGTAGTCTCTGCATTTTCATAACCTATATAAGTTTTTTATAAAGAAATTTTGAAATGGTCTCCTACAAATTGCCAGATTTAGTTTTAGCCGTCATGTTTATTTCTTCTTGAATATTATTACCACAAAAAAGATTTTTTTTTAGGTTTTTGTCGACTTGTATGACTTCCTGCTGCCATGCATAGACAACTGATAAAGCGTCTCATCATCAGTAAAATTATAGACTGTATTTTTAGTTATTTCCAACAGATCGCTAGCTAAGAAATGAAAATTGTCAGACATACCGTAAGATTACAGCTTAGCTAATAATCCATCATGCCAAATAGGTTTGAAAGGTGTAGACATATCAAACGCAAATACTCTAGACTCTCCATAAGATTCAGCTGCGTTTTTCCAAAGGTGTGTGACAAAAATAAATTTCCCGTTGATTTTTGCTAACAGAAGTCATTTCGATAGTTGCTAATAAGGTCAGTCAATAAATTTTGAACGCAGAAATGAAACAAGATGACTTAATTTACTCCATCTCTGAAGTAGTTTTCCGGAAGACCTTTAAAATAACCATCTGCGGATGATAGCACGTCATCATTTGTTGAAAAACGTTTCCCACGTAGAAATCTTTTGAGGTTTGGGAACAGATGGAAGTCAGACAGAGCTAGATCTAGCGAATAGGGTGGATGTGCCAACAATTCGTACTTTAATCCGTTGCCAAAGCACCTCTGTGAGCCGTTGCATTATCATGATGAAAGATAATTTTTTTCTTCTGCAAACCGAGCCTTTTTACACGAATTTTCTCATCTAGCTGGTCCAAAAGATTGCAATAATACTCTCCTGTGATTATTTTACCGGTGTGAAGGTAATCAAGTAACAAAATTCCTTTTGCATCCCAGGAAACTGATGCCATAATTTTTTAGACGGCTTTGACCACTTTGGCTACTTTGGAGCTGAACAACCGGGATCAGTCCACTGTGCGGTTTGTTGTCGCAATTCAAGATCATACTGGTAAACCTAAATCTCATCATGAAACAAACCAAATCTTGTTTAGGAAGTTTCTCTCGGATGCGTTTTCGTTCCGATATTAGTAAATGCAACACCCATCTTGTAAACATTAGTTAAGATCTCAGATACTGTTTAGTTAAGATCTCGTGTACTGATCCATGTGAGATACCTATAGCCTCAGCTAAATGATCCGCGGTTAATCGATGGTCTTCCGTTACGATATATTGTACTTGCACAGCAACAGTTTCGGTAAAACTTTGTTACGCGGGCTTTTTAGAAAAATTGTTTTTTTTTTTGGAATAGGCTTAAAGTGGCCTAATTTTGAAAGACTTATGAGAAAATATCGAGGGGAGGCCGTTTTTGCACGTTTTTTGTGCATATATACATTAATACGTAAACCTACGAAAGTCTACTATGCTATTGACAATCACTGATCGAAACTGCTCGGGAGAACTCGGTTCGTTTATGCGCATGCGCCGAGATGATTATGGTACATTGACAGTCATAGCAAAATTTCAACCAATAAGGAACTTTGCTGTGAAATTTTCTTTGCGGAAAACAACACGAAAAGAGCAAATCACAAGGCTTTTTTTGGAATAGGCCTAAGATGGCCTAATTTTGAAAGATTGACGAGAAAAAATTTAAGTAAGGCTGTTTTTGCTAACCTGAACTAACTTTGGTTTCCAGTCACTAATATAGCACGTATATCATTTAAGGTAGAACATTAGTTCAGGTTAGTTTCAGTTAGTTCAAATTTAGGACATTTTAAGCCTATTTAAAAAAAATCTTCCTTTTTCTGAAAAGTCCACTTACCGAAATTTTACCAAAAAACCAACCAAGTCGAACTTGCACAATTAGTGTTCCGTACAATGATTGCTTTTAAAATAAAAAAAATTGTTATGGTGGTATAAAATGATCAGTGACTTCACAAAACACACCCCAAATGAGTTTACAACAAAGTTTGTTTCCAATCTTTACTGAAAACTGACGACTTTGAAATTTTTGTTTTTCTTATATACCAGATAAATTATTAAAGGTAATGCACTCGTGATAATTTTCGTTCAATCTACACCCTGTGGAGAATATTCCAGAATTTTTTCAAAATTTTTTTATCAGTACTTTTCGAGATAAGATGGAGGGACAGCGATTTTTCGCAATTTTTTAAAAATAATACAAAGAAAAGTGTGCGCAAGTATGACATTATATATATAAAATATATATATATATATATATATATATATATATATATATATATATATATATATATATATTTTACTCGTGTTTTCACAAGCTTTCATTTGACACCACACTCGATGACCTAGTAAAAAAATTTTTTTTTCACTTCCGATTTCACCCTCCAGAACTAACCTCTTAAGTCAAAATTTAACTTTCAAAACCACACGGCTCTGAAGAGGCCATCAATTCCTATATTATTACCAAATTTCAACTTTCTACGACACCGAAGTCATCTTATAAGTGTTCTGTACGGTATACTAAAAAAATGATAATAATTGTGTATTAATAGCATGCACCGCTCTGGGAGGAATTAAGCGAGCTATATCCATGGAACACTTTCCATGAAAATGCTTGTAGAATAGACTAAAGTCGGAAACCGTTCTTCGATGTCCCAAGGTTTCTGGTGAGATCTGGGTCTCAAATCAGGCGAACAATTCTCTTCTGAATAGAATCCAACAGTGTTTGGAAGCAGAGCACCAGACATTAGAGTAGTATTCCAGAGTTGGTCGACTTTGAGCTTTGTAGGGAACTAACAGTTATTTAGATTAACATCATATTTCAATTTCATCAAATTCTTAAGAAAAATGGATTTACGAGTGAACTACCTGAAACTAATTTTAGTGCATCGTAGATAATAATGTACTTCAAGTAGGAATAACACTCTTAAACGTAATAAATTTGACCTGAATATCCTACAAGACAGTAAACAGAGATAAAGCCAGCGGTCGCAAATAAAATGCAAATGGCCTACAAAGTTGTAATTTTGAAAGTCAAATTCACTATGCTAGAAAATCTAATCATACCCAGGAATATCGGTGAAAATATTTTCAAAGTAGGCCGTGTTGTAAGAATGGGCTAAAATGTGTTAGAAAGGATATTTCTTTATAGAATGACTCATGTTTTTGGCAACCCGACAGGCTTCTAAAAAACTGAGAATTTCTTTTTTAAATTATATGCCTTGAATTTTCAGGGTTATATAAAAAGCAAGAGAAAGTTTTGTTTTGAATATAAAACAACTTTTAAATATAATGTTTGCCAAGTCAGCTTTGAAAGATGAAGAAAAATGAGATAACCTATTTATCAAAGTTTTTTCTACTACTATATTTCAAAACAGCTGAGGTATTTTTTGTAAAAATATTCATTTGTTTCGTTTTTGGGTCGAAAAAAATCCTATTTAAAATAAGTTATAGAATTATATTTCCATAACTAATTTCAGGTGAACGATGTAAAATAAAACTGTTTTAAATCGAATTTCCACTATACTTTTTAATATATCCATGACCTGCTTCACAACACTATTATCACATTTGCAACTACAGTGTAGTGAAACATGTCATGGACATTATAACTGAAAAATGGTGAAAAGAAGTAATAAATTTAAAATTAAAAAAGAAATTAAACTAATATATAAATAAATTGTATAATAATAAATATAAATTTAAAATAAAAAAAAAAAATAATAATAAAACTCAAAATTTTTTTTTAATCTTTAGTACGTATCTGTTTATAAAAAAAAATTAAAAATCCGGCCAAGTGCAAGTCGGACTTGCGCAATTAGTGTTCCGTACGTTGATTGCTTTTACAATAAAAAATTTTGTTATAGGGGTATAAAATGATCAATGACTTCATAAAATATACCCCCGATGAGTTTTCAACAAAGTTTTTTTCCGATCTTTACTGAAAACTGATGATCTTAAAATTTTTGTTTTTTTATGTACCAAATAACTTATTCAAGATGATGTACTCGTAATAATTTTCATTCAATCTACACCCTGTAGAGAATATTCCAGAATTTTTCGAAATTTTCTAATCAGTACTTTTCGAGATAAGGGAGAAGACGGTGATTTTTCGCAATTTTTTAAAAATAATACAAAGAAAAGTGTGCGCAAGTATTACATCATATATATTTATGAACTCATGTTTGTACAAGCGTTCATTTGACTCGATGACCTGGTAATTTTTTTTCACTTCCGATTGCACCCCTCCCCCCCCAAAAAAAAAAAACTGACCTATTAAATCAAAATTTAACTTTCAAAACCATACGGAGTGCCAAATTTCAACTATCTATGTCAAATGGTTTCAAAGAAAACCGGATGTGACAGACGGACAGAGAGATACCGAAGTAATCTTATAAGTATTCCGTACGAAACACTAAAATATATAACTAGCTAAAAAAATCTTCGCAGCAATCACTATAAACAAGGAGCGCAAGAAATTTACTCAATATTTAATTCGTACTTAAGACACAAAATATAATATGTAAAACACACATCGACTTTACAATTAAGTAACATTTTAAAGTCGATGTAAGTCACACACTTGTAATTTCAAACTAACTTGTTTGTTACGAAGTATAATATGAATCTTATTATTCAAGACCAATACGGTTTACATAATTTTAGAAATAAATTGCAAATCGACGAAAATTTATCGCTTTTGAAAGTCATATTTTACCAGTATGGGATATCTAGCCATAACGAAGTGTGTCAGTAACTATATTTTTAAAATAGACTGCTGATATCAGAATATGATATGACATTCAGAAAAGGTTATGTCTCTATAGAGTGACTAATATTTTTAGAAACCAAAGAAATTTTGAGAAGTTATGGTTATTCGGATCTCTCTCTACTTTCGGTAATGGGAAAAGTAGAAAAAAGTTCCGTGCTGAATAAAAATTAGGTTTCAAACAAAATCATTATAAAAACAAGAAAACGATATGACGTAATAAAGTATTTTGGTTGATTTATCCTCCAAAAACTATATTAAATTCCGGTTAAAATTGTGATGAAAGAAAATAATATCGGTTTAGGGTACCGAAACCAAGAACACATAAGAAAATACTTGAAGGTAAACATACAACTACAAAACAATTTGAAAAACTTTTTCTTTTGTTTTCCTGTTTGTTCATGATTTCGGTATCCTAAACCGACATTTTTTTTTTCACGAAAACTTATTCGTATGCTTTACGTATGTAAAGCTCACGAACGGACGAAACAATAAAAAATAGTAGCTCCAAGGTTGAGTTTATTTACTCATGATGGCAATAAGCGTGAAATTAAGATTGGTTCTCGACTCAAGTGGAGGAAGCGACGAAACAGATCTCTGACTAACAAGCTACGGTACACTGGGGCTGTGACTTAGCTGGTAAAGTGCAGCGGTGTATACCCTAAGATCGTCGGTTCGAATCCCTCCCGCATCAGGAGACTTTTTTAAATTCTTAATGTTGCTTATAATCATCATATATATATATATATATATATATATATATATATATATATATATATATATATATATATATATATATATATATATATATATATATATATATATATATATATATATATATATATATATATATATATATATATATATATATATATATATATATATATATATATATATATATATATATATATATATATATATATATATATATATATATATATATATATATATATATATATTATGTATATGTATATATAATGTGGGCCATCTGTTTGTTTCTTTTTCGAATTGCTATAACAAAAACACCGTTTATGAAATATAATTTTATTCAAATTGACAGTAGCCCATCCTATCAACCCAATTTTTCGGCACATTTTCGGTGGTTTTGGCGAACAGCTCGATGGATATTTTCGTTAACTACGTGGATTGTTCGTGGATTATTAGGTTAATAACGATTCTTAACATTACCCATAAAAAAATCTAACAGCGTCAAATCGCAACTGTGCGGTGGCCATGGCACATCTCTAAAACGGCTAATCACACAATTACCGAACTTGCGCAAAAGATCGATTGTTTCACGGCTAGTATAGCTTGTTGCGCCATCCTACTGGAACCAAAGCTCCTACAAAATTTTCAATTGCGGCCACAAAAAATCAGTAATCATGTCTCTGTAACGCACTAACGCACTCCTCCGTTCGCCAAAACGTTGCTGCCAGCTTCATCTTCAAAAAAGAAAGCGTCAATAATACCACCACTTTAAAAATCACATCAAACAATTCCCTCTCAGGATGCATTGGCCTTTCTACGACTACGTATGTAGTTTCAAAACCCCAAATTCTACGGTTTTGATTTTTTACATATCCTCTAAGATGAAAATATGCTTCGTCCCAAAAGATGATTTTGCGAGCAAAATCGACGTCACTTTTCAACTTGGAGCCCACACAGAGAAGCGATTGGTCATTTTGCTTCAATTCTTGAGTGACTTGGATCTTGCAAGCAAATAATCCGAGATCTTTATGCCAAATTCCCCTCAGAGAAGTGCGACTGATGTTCAGTCATTGAAATCTGCGATGATTTGAGGTTCTTGGAATTTCACACATACTTTAGGCAACAGCAGCAATTTTCTTGTCTGTACACACTGGACGAATACAAAGATAGGGTAGGTTATCAATAGCATGCCTGTTTCATAAATTTTCTTTCAAATATACTTACACCAGCCGCTGAAGAAGCTTGATTTAGACCAAATTATCCTTTAAATTTGCGCGCACAAACACACACACACAACATATATATATATATATATATATATATATATATAATATATATATATATATATATATATATATATCTATATATATATATATATATATATATATATATATATATATATATATATATATATATATATATATATATATATATATATATATATATATATATGTATATATATATATATATATATATATATATATATATATATATCTATATATATATCTATATATATATATATATATATATATATATAATATATATATATATATATATATATATATATATATATACATATATATATATATATATATATATATATATATATATATATATATATATATATATATATATCTATATATATATCTATATATAATATCTATATATATATATATATATATATATATATATATATATATATATATATATATATATATATATATATATCTATATATATATATATATATATATATATATATATATTATATATATACATATACATATATATATATATATATATATATATATATATATGTATATATGACGAAAAATATTTTCTTGCCTCCTACCCTTTCTGCATGTTTGGAAATAGATGCTAGGTCTAGAAAATATAGTGGTGAGAAAGAACTTTATGTCACAATTCCACCAATTTTACACTTGCTAATGCAAACGAATGTGTTGGTATGTTGTCACGATGGAAAAGTGCTTTTTCTTTGCAAGATGGAGACGTTTCTCCTTTATTATCCAAACGGTCGACAGCTGTCGCCTTCTTCGGGGCAGAGTCCCCGCTAGCCACCCACAGTTTCGACTCTTCCTTGGTTTCTGGTTGGTAATAGTGAATTCAAGTTTCATAGTATTAAATTATCGCAAAAATTCTTCAAGGTTTCTTTGATGCGGCGTTAAATTGACAGAACACTACCTGACATGTTCACGTTTTTGATCGGTAGAGGGAAATCGCAGCACCCACTTTGCCGTGAGCTTTGTTTTGTGTAAGTTTTCATGCAAGATATTGTAAACCCGGTCACTAAAGATGCTCAAAGCTATAGCGATTTTACGCATCTTCAATCATCCAATATCATTTCATCAATTTTGATGATGTATTCTGGCGCAGTAACATCATATGGCCATCTGGTACGCTCTTTGTTCTCGGTACTCGTAAGGCCGATTAGAAAGTAACTAAGTGATTGGGAAACCATCTTATCCGAAAGTGCAGATTCCTCATAGTGTTTTGCTTTCCTACAAATAATGTTTAATCCAGCACGAAACGCCTATTCGTCCATGTTGACAAACTGCCCCAACTAAAGAAACTGAACATGAGCCTATTTAATTGTCTGATCAAAGACCTAGCTATACTTAAAAGGCAGTGGTATTGACAGGTGGCGCCATCTCTTGAATTTTGCACGGAATTTTCCAACTGCCCTCGAAGTTTCAATTTGTTTTTTTTGTTTATATTTCATGTATAATTCATTTATGCCACATGTTTATAGTCCATGTATAATTCATTTATGCAACATAACTCTGCTGAAACATCAAATATCCAGCAGTAAAATTTATTTTTATCAATCTAATTTTAAACTTGACCGAGGGCGTCCCTTTTGTTTTTGATATTTACACAAGACCCTCGCAAGATATGGGACCTAATTCAATACAACCCTTTAAAAAGTGGTTTTGTTGAAGATAATTAACAGCATAACCCTTTTTACTTCTTATTTGACCCATATTTTAATAAATATACTTTGGAAGCACATTTACCGCCGAAGTGTTTTGCTTAAAGAGATAATATTCCTAAATTCAGAATTAAGTATCGTAGATGGATATTACTAATACGTACGTAATTAATTAAACATGTATGTTAACACAAACTGCTGTTATATCTATTGTTAAAGACCATATGCTGTAGAACATATAATATGTTTTATACTTTGTTCGTAATAAACGATTTTTTTTACCCTTGTCAACTTAAAACATCAATTGTTATTTAAAAAGGATTCGACGATTTCTAGTAATTCAATGGAAAACATACAATACCATCCATTCTAATAATTTAGTAGGTACTTAAATAAGACTCCCTATTAACGGTTTGGTCATTAGTCATTTGAAAGGAACTCTTTGTGCACCACAGTAATGGAGGAACACAGTTAACATAACTTTGACTTTTGACTGACTAGCTGGTTTTTTTCGGTTTTGATTCGCCTAGTGCACGATTTTTATTTGAATCTTGTGCTCTTTTGGAGTCGTATGAGCAGATCCACGTCCTATCACCAGTAAATATTTATTTTAAAGGAAAGTTACCCAAAGAAAAACATCTCTTTTGCCACCTCATCCCAACGATATGTTTTCAGAAAATTCAGTTATTTTCGAACAAAACGAAATAACACACGAGACAAACCAAAATCGATTGTATTCATCCATTTGATATTTCACTAAGTTCGGCAAGATCTATAATAGCTTAATGTGTAGAACAACTTTGATTTTGTTCATGATGTCTTCTGTAGTTGCAGTGGATTGTCTTTTAGAACGTAGTTAGTCTTCAACTACCTTTCCACCCTCTTTAAACAATTTCTAGGCTCAATAAATTTCATTTTAAAAATCACCAAAAAGAAAATTTCGCAATTTCAAAACACGCTTACAACAAGTACATTGAAAATAATACTGTTCGAACTAGCGATGCGGCGGAAACAAGTAGAATAGGGGTTTCCCGCGTGTTTCGGTAAATTCCCTAGATCAAGTCGCGCGACATCGAGCACAAGGAGTGGCAAGTTCGTTATAAATGGACACAAAACATCCAAATTTGGTTCGCTTTATCCGGAAGTTCGTTATAACCGGGTTCGTTATAACCGATACAAATTTGCGTTGGTCTTACGGAAGTTTTTTTGTACATTATAAAATAGTTCGTTTTAATTTGAAATTTGCTATAAACGGGTTCATTATAAGCAGACTTCAATGTATTTTGCAAAATATGGATGTTATAAATTATCATATTCCAGTAATCGGGCGGTACATTAAAAAAGCAATATCTCCGGTTCTATTTATCGTATAAACTCCGTTCTTCCGCCATTTTATTGCTCTTTATGTTGGCTTTCGCAAAGTATAACCGTGAAATTTTTTAATTGTTTATTTATAAAAAATAATAACAATGAAACTGTTTAAATATTTTTTTCATGCATGCACCCACAAGTTATAAAATCGAAAAAAATACCATTATATTCGCTGTTTTAATCTAAAAAAAAAAAACATATTTTTGAAAAATGATGCCTCTATTAGGGCGGAAAATATTAAATAATTTCGAGCGCACGTTATGGGTCGCGTGTCGCGCGCATAGAGTTCTAATGAAGTCTCGTTCACGTTTGCGCCCATGTCTTCACAAAAAATATGTTATAAATAACTTTGTAAGATGTTAATAATAATTCTACCACTCTAAAACTAAGAACTTAATAAATAGTAATAGCGTTTGTGTTAAAAAAAAATATTACTCTTTACTTTTGAACACAGAAGTAATTTTTATTAGCACAAAATTTCTTTCACAAAATAAATCTTTTTTTTCGCCCATTTTCCTTTTATTAAATATTAATTTACATCAAAACTTCTGAGGATTTACGACAGATAAAATTATTTAACGTCTTAACGGCAGTTTTATTGGAAATATCTTTTTTTTACCAACTAAGCCTTGGTTGACCCATATTTTAAATATTTACAGCTGAATTCACTAAAAAAGTTTCAACTTAAATCTATAAGTCTAAGCCCTAAAAACTTTTCATTTCAATTTTTTTTATGGACACAGCAAACACGCTGCAGACAAAATCGCTTCAAGAGCGGCCAGTACGCAGAACTTGCAATAAATATTGGCCTTGGATCGCTTGTAACGATGTCCTAACAAGTACAGAATATATTTGAGAACTAAACCCCAAAAACACAAGAGAAGTATTCCCTAATCAGTCGAATTTGAGCTATGTCTGATTCTGTAATGTAAACTTTTTTGGTATAAACGTATTTGTAGTTTTAAATCTTACTTGGTTACTGTCATACCAAAGGATAATTTCTTCCAGATCATTATTCAGTTGTACGACTTCCTATTGTCTGAACAAATTTACTTGAGCATTCGACAATATTAACATTAGAAAATTTTTTTTATGACATTTGTTCTATTAGGTTAGAAATGTTTCGTAATTATAAAAATATATTGTGAGCGATTTTTAAACTGGTCAAATTGATGGAGCAAAGAATTGACAGTAAATTTTGCCTTAAAAGGAAATTTCTCGTACCGTTACGTTATAAATGTTACAAAGGTGGTCATGAATGTTTAGCAAAATCAAAAAGTTTTCAAGTGCTACAAATCGTTTAAAGAGGGTAGGGAAGCAGTGGAAGGTGGAGGCCGTTCTGGCTTCCAGATTGGTCTTCGTTCTGGAACCTCACCGTAATAATAGAAGAAAATATCAACAAAATTAAGGATGGTGTACACAGTAATCGCTATTTAAGTATTAGAGACTATAAACCGTACTGAACTCAATTTAATTAATATAATTTATTTTAAAGCACGATTTGGCCTTGTTTCTTATGTCTTGTCTTGAATTTTGTTGAAAACATACACATATTAAGGTCGTTAAAATTGCTTAATTTAGCTAGCTCCACTCTGAAATGCATAATGACTTGTGATCTATTCATGTGACCTTCAAAGTCGGTCCAAAATTAACTATTTTCTTCAATTACCATCATGTTGTACACAAACAGTTCCTTCCAATGGGCCAAACAGTTAATAACAACTATTATTCCGGGTTTATGGGTGGTTTATATAAATGAATTATGGCAGACGCACCATGGCACAGTGCAATAATTACCCGTAATATTTATTATTCCGTACAAAACACTCATGAGATCATTTCAGTGTCCGTCTGTCTGCTCATCTGTCGCACCTGTTTTTTCCGACACTATTTGACATAGAAAGTTAAAATTTGGCACAAATATAAGAATTGATATCTCAATCAGAGCCGTGTAGTTTTGAAAGTACATTTTGACTTAAGGGGTTATTTTTGGGGCTGAAATCGGAAGTAAATTTTTTTTTACCAGGTCATCGAGTAGGGTGTCAAATGAAAGCTTGTGAAAACATGAGTTCAAAAATATATATAATGTGATACTTTGCGCACACTTTTCCTTTATTATTTTTTAAAAAATTGTCAAAAATCGCTGTTCACCCCTTATCTCGAAGAGTACTGATCAAAAAATTTTGAAAAAACTCCAAACTGTAGATTAAGCGAAAGTTATCACGAGTGCATTAGGTTTGGTATAAAAAAAAAAACTATGAAAACTATGTTTCTTGACTATTGGTGAAGGTAAATGTTTTCAGTACATTGTTGTTACCGAGTGGCGAGTCGCTCTTGTCCGGATATAATTTTATTTTTATTTTAAAGGTAATCACGGTACGGAATACTAATTGCGCAAGTCCAACTTGCACTTGACTGGTTTTTTTAAGTAAAAAATGAAACCACGAGCATCTCAGAAGCACCGTATTCACCAGATACAGCACCGTGTGAATTTTTTCTTTTTTTCAAGCTGACATTACTACTCCGAGAAGACCGTTTAAATTTATAGAAGCTATAAAAGAGAAATCGCTGGCCAAATTTAAAACAATACCAGAAATTAAGTGTTTTGAAGATTAGAAAAAATGTTTGTCGTAAGTGTGTTGCTATGGGAGGAGATTACTTTAAAGGGGATCAAATGGATTTTAATGAAAAAATTAATAGATTGTGTTTTATTTAATTCGTCTCCTTAATTTTTAAAAATAGGAATGTGTAGATTTTTTCTAAAAAAAAAACGTAATCCCTTCCTATAGTTTAACATAACCTATTAAATCTGACGCATTACCTATTATTTTTTTAATAGATTTATTATCACAAGGACAAAGAGATAAGAGATGCGATCGCTACATCAGTTGACGAATTTAAAAACTCGTCTGTTTCTATAAAATGCACAAGATATCGATAAAAACATGTAGGCCAAGTTACCTTGGAAGGTCTAAATATAGGCTTGACTATAAACCTTTATCCTAAATTTAGAACTAGTAGGTACTAAAATCTTTGTGTGTAAGGTTTAAAACCTAAACCAAAAAAGGGTCTAAAAAAAATCTAAGCCAAGAGGTTTTAAATTTATTCCTGGTTTTATGTCGGTGAATTATTAGTAAAGTTTAGACCGTCAGAAAAAAAGATAGGAGGTCGTTTTTAAAGTAAGTACCGTTTTGATATTAAGAAAATACAAGACAAGTTTTTTTTTTTTTTTAACAATTATATATTTACATGAACGCCCGGACCTTAATGTACTTTTCCACATAATTTCTACCTATATTAAGGTACTTGTCATACCGTAAGACCATCCTTATAGAAATCTGCCACCTGGTTTGTTAACCACTGCTGCACGGCCGTTTTTAGCGTCGGTATCGTAACGCTAACCGCTAAAGTGCTTCTTTAAGTGCAGGAACAAATGGTAGTCACTGAGTGCTAGGTCCGGGCTATACTGGTAATTATCAAGTTGCAAGCATTATCATGAAGCTAAACGATTCCCCTACTGAACACTCCGTTTGTTTTAGATGGCACGACGCAGTTTATTGTACTCACAATATGTCTGAGCATTTAGTATATCCCCATGAAGCCAAAAATTTACAAGCAACACTCCTTGCCTATCCCAAAACTCAATGTACATCATTTTTCAAGGTGAAATTATTTGCTTGAACTTCATTTTCTTGGGTAATATTGAATGCCTCCATTCCATGGACTGTTTTAATTCCGGTGTAACGTGAGTAACCAAGATTACGTCACCAGTGATAATTTGGCTTAAAAGCTTTGCGCACCTCAGTCAGCATTTTTAATACCCAGCGACAGCACGACTTATGATAAGTTACATGTTCTGCCACAAATTCCTAGAGAACACTTCTTGAAACTTGAGATAGATAATGATGAAATCGTAAAGCATCTGTTTCAAACTTTTTCATTAACTCTCTGCATCAGGTCATCATTAATGACGGACGTTGGCCCACTTCGTCCCTCATCATGCTCGTTTGTACGGTCATCTTTAAATGATCTAACCCATTTTCTTACCATTCCATCGCCATACACTTAACTAATCTGCCGATGAATTTCAACCGCTTTCACGTCTCTTGTATTTAAGAAACCAATTACAGCGTGTATTTCACAATCTCTGGGATTTTCAAAGGCCTGCGACATTTTAAGCATGCACAAACAAACGAAAACTCGGTCGAATGCTTCCATACTGGCTGGTGCTGGCCAATAAACATAAGTACTCATTATGCATAGGAGGAACGGCAACCGGAACGCTACAGTGGCCATATTTCAACAAGCTACGTACTTAAAAAATTCGCCGCGTATAAAAGGGAAAGCTAGAACATAATATATATTTGTTATTTTTGAAAAAAGGCTATGATTCTGGATACGTGTTTACTTGGGAATGCCTTAATAATCATATCGAAGAAAATAAAGATCAAAATGATTTAGATACACCGCGCCATATTTCAACACGCTACGTACTTAAAAAATGCGCCTCGTATAAAAGGAAAGGGTAGAACGTAATATATATTTGTTATTTATGATTCTGGATACTTGTTTACTTGAGGATGCCTTAATGATCATATCGAAGAAAATAAGGATAAGTGATTTAGATACACATTGAATATGATTGTTCGGCTATAAAAGGTTTTGTATTACTCCTAGGCTATAAATAAAAGTTTTTCTATTCCTAATTCTAGAAATGCTACTAGCATATAAATAGTAACAATCCTGGAAAATATTTAAGAGGTAATTTTAGCTTTGAATTACCTTATAAAAGCCGTGAACTTCTCTTGACAAAAATTATTTAGCGCAATATTTCTGTAAAGAAAAATTATTAAAATATATAATGAGAGAGGGCTGGGATTCTGTAACGAAGATAAGGAAAACATGGAAAAGGAAAGAGAAGAGTTCCTTTTCTCTTTGAAATTTTATATTCTATAAAACCTTCGTTTCGAGTCATTATATTTCAGCAAGGCTCGAATCCCTATGCAAATTAGAAACATTTTATATTGTTGATTTTAAAAATATTAGCTGACAACATCACCCTCAACTGTCAGTAAGTACTTATATGTTCTGGTATTTTTGTTTGAGATTCGTTTTCTTCAGCACTCTTTAATGTTTATTGCAAAGAAAAGTACTTAAATTCATTTTTTACAGTCATATAAGGCTTTTCATTTAAGCGGCTGTCTTTTTTACTTTTGCAATTTGTTTTTCTTATAGCGGTTGTCATCTTTACTATTTTAATTTTTTTTTTTTATTTGTTTTTTTTAATATAATAATTAAAACTAATAACAAAATAAATAAAACGGTTAGATCACAAAAGGCCAAAAAGTCAAAATAGTTATTTCAAATACAGATTACTTTTAAATGAGTTTATATTCTTATAGGAAAGAGTAAAAAGTCTTTCAGTATATGAAGAACAAAGATAAATGGTAAAGTGACATGTAATGTGCCTTCCTTTTCTCTTTTAAATTTGGCAGTCGTTCGGCTCAGCCGATGCTAAACGAAATCCATTACTGAATGACATTCATTACGAAAAGGAGATGTCTCTTTCCTTTTGTTTGTCACAGAATCTCAATCCAGGTCCTCTTTTAGGCCAACGTTATTCATCGTTTTTTTTTTTAAACTCTATTAACTGGATTTCAATTTTTAAGCAACAAAAAATGGCAATCAGAACCATTGCCAAATTATCCAGTAAAGAGCCATACACGGATCATTACGAGTAATTACACCTTGAAACCTTACCCCCGGTCAATGCTTCCTGTACACATGTAAAATCTAATCAGGATAATGTTGATTATCAATTAGGACCATGATTATGAAAGAAGAATTTCTATCCTCTGTTCGTATGGTAAACATCGTCTCATTTGGACACGTAATTATCTTTAAGTTAAACAATTTTTTATCTGAGCGAATTAAATTTTGTACCTGTGGGGAAAATTCAAGATCATCACTAAAAATATGCTAATTAAATTTATTTTTATTTTATTCCTTAATAATTAGAATTTAATAACTACGAGTAGTAAAACCAGTTGTGATTCACATTTTTTTCATATTATATGAATGTGATTTAAGAAAAAAAAGGTGTGTAGTTTATAAATTGTTGTGTACGTGGTGCGATAAAAAATTAACGAGAATTTTAATTACAGGGTGCGGCGCTTAAATCCGAACAAATTAAACATTTTTTTAAAAGAAAATTTTATCGTCAAAAAATTAAAATAAAAAAAAAAACCTTTTGCATATCAGTTGTGTGACCTATCCAGAGTGAATTTATTCAGTGTAACCTTCCTCAGCTGCAATGACCGCCTCCATCCTTGGACTGAAGCGCTCGCATGCTCTCTGCGGGCTGTCCATATTGGCAAATGCTGCTTCGATAGGGGTGCGTAAAGATGCCACATTAGGGTGTCTGAACTTGTAACGCTTTCGATTACGCTCCGAACATAGTAATCGAGGGGGTTCAAATCCGGCTATTGAGAGGCCAGAACTCTTTAGACCAGAACATGTCCACGTTATCCGATAACCAGTTTTGGACTAAATGGCTCGTGTGTACCGGTGCACTATTCTGTTGATACTCATACACGCCTTATGTCGTACACAGTTAATTTCGGGTAGTCTTTGTATAATCGCGGCTCCCCGGTTGTACTGCGCACTTGTTCGCAACGGCTCGAGGTTATGACTGTTTACTAGAAGTATGTGGCTTTCACGAACGTAAACAACGACCTATAGCTGAACTACTATAGGGCGGAAAATTCGAATTTAATTTGTCCGGATTTAAGCGCCGCCCCCTGTATAATCAAAAATAATTTACTTATTGTTCCATATTGATAGGTATTGTCCCGTCACGGTAGTTCCTCAGAAATGCGACACACTGATGCCAGTGTTTCTTCCAATCCTCGAAATATTTGTGGGAAGCATTTTTTGGAGAATCTTAAGATCACTTTGCGATTTTTTCTCTATCAAAATAGAACGTTATCCTTTTAATATGCGCTTAATCAGTGGGAACAAAAAAAAGTTTGCAGGGTGCCACGTCTGGATAATACGGAGGCTACAGCTTCAGGACCCTGTTATTTTTCTCAAGATAACTACGAATTAACAGTGAAATGGGAGCCGGAGCATTATCGTGGTATTGTTAGGTAAATTCTCTTATGTTGACCGCATGACCTTTTAGAAAGAATTCATAATGGACAACAAGATTGAGATTAAAAGAAATCAGTAAGGAAAACCCTTGTGTTCAATTACGTTTGGCGTGCTTTTTTCGGTCTTTAATTCTTCAGGAACCCTTTGACACAATCTTTACACTCGACGCGAGTTTCGCTAACCATGTTAGCATCATCAGGGGCGATGATTGACTAATAGTACAAAAGTAAAGTATTTAATGGAGTAGAGATAACGGTTGTGTGAGTGTAATTAGATCTTTATTTCAATATCAAAACCGTACACACATTTTTCAGCACTTGTTATATGTTACCAACAACGTCGATTAACGAATGATCTGTTATCTTTTTACAATACTGTTTTTGTTGTAAATTCAAAATAAATTTTGCTACTACTCATTTCATACCCAAGATACAGTCAAAATTATTTTATACGAACCATAAGAGATTTTTAGCTCTTCAACAACTTCACCGAAGAGTGACTCTACGATTATTCATCATAATGTTCCTAATTCAGTCGATATTTTCGTCGATTGTTGATATACTAGGATGTTTAAACTTATTGTGGTCTTCCAACCTTCCCAGAAACATTTATATCACTCAGAAATCCTTAATTTCGACAGCCTCTCCAACAGCATTCTCTAACACCTGTATCACGTCATTACACTATATCTCACTTTTAACATAAAATTTATTACAATTGCTTTGCAAATCGATAGAATAATTGATTGAAAATGCGGATAAATAATATAGACAGTTCTGCCATTGTATGGAAAAAGACAAATTTTGTTGAAAAGACATAGTACGCGAAATTCAAAAATGATGATTTACCTTTTGATCATTCCTCGTATATACAACGATGGAATAAATTTAAATTGGAGAGTTACAGACTCGTTAGTGTGTTATCGGTACTATATAAGATCCTCATCATCATAACATATAGATTAATGAACAAACTAAGACAGTTACCAACCACGTGAACAAGCGGGATTTTACACGGCGATATAACACTTTGGACCATCTTCAAAACAATTAGATTACTAGTGGAAAAAGCAAATGAATATAAGATCACCTTGTGGATAGCAGTGGTTGACTAAGAAAAAGCATATGATTCGGTAGAGATATGGGCAGTCCTTAACGCCTTAAGTAACAGCAGAGTCGACGAAAGATACACATCTCTTCTTGAATACATATATAAAAATGCCATATCACAAATCATACATGAAGAAAAAACAAATAAAATCAAAATTAAAAGAGGAATTAGACAAGGTAACTCAATATCCCCAAAGGTGTTCACGTTGACTCTGTTCAAATCGTTAAAGTGGGAAAATAAAGGAATACTTACGGACGGTGAACACTTAAGGTTCGCAGATTAAGTCACTGTGCTCGCCCACACAAAAGAAGATTTACAAGAAATACTGATGAAACTAAATAACAAGTCTCGAGAAATATTTGAACAGCGAAAGTAAAGATAATAACCAGGAACTATTAGTAGAAGGTGAAAGAATAGGAAAGGTACAAACATTCATATGTTTAGGACAAAAAATCGAAATACCAAAAAATAATTTAAAGGCTGACCTGGATAGAAGAATCTCGTTGGCTTGGTCTGCATTCGGAAGGTTACAATCTACGTTCAAATTGGACATCCCAAATACAATAAAAGC